>CM038669.1:643472091-643817392 GCA_021605145.1 Aegilops bicornis
ATTAGAGAATAAGCAAGGTATGTTGAAACATTGTCTTGCATTAGGCATGAATGAGAAATTGTGCCGATTGCAAAGTATTTGTGTTGTATGCCCTAGGGGCGAGTGCCGAATATGAGGCACTGAAGAAAGTTGTGGCTGATGCCAACGAGAAGGCTGCCGCCGAACAGGCGCTTCGTGAAAAACACGAGGCCAGGGTCATCACAGCTGAGCGGGAGCTCCAGGAGGCTGTGAAGAAAAGCGAGGGCTTGGAGCAGAGTCTAGTAGGGAAAGAATCCGAACTCGCCCAAGCTCTCCAAGCCGCGGAAGATGCTCGGGAAGAAGCCTGAGGTGCTGTGCGGGACATTCAGGAGGCCCGGAAAGTTGTGGCTGGTAAGGCTTGTTGTATTCATGGCTATTTTTATATGATAGTGGGGAGAACTCTAAGCGACAAGCTGAATTCTTGTTTTTACAGGGGCGTTTGCGGATCTGCCTCGCAGCATATCAGATGCGCCCAATTTTATCGGACCGAGGAGAAGAAGTCTTCGGAGAGAAACTTCTGGTCGTAGTATTTGGCGCCGAACTATCCGGTGCCTTTTATCGATCAGCTGAAGTAGCTGGTCGAACTGCACTAGGCGGCCGAACTAGCCATGAAGGACTTGGTTGTCCGGGTGTGGCCTGCAGAGCCAATTCGAAGCAGCTACTCCGGACTCGTAAAGCGGATTGTGGGCGCCTGTCCCTGGCTTGATGCTATCAAGCGATCAGTCTGTATAGAAGGTGCGCGCATGCCATTTGCCTGTGCAGAAGTGCATTGGGGGAAGCTTGACGCGGAGAAGCTGATGACTGAGGGGCCGCCGGAGGGTAAGGAGCATCGCAAGCCCAAACTTTACTATGAAGGTGTACTGAAGGGGGCCCGCCTTGCGGCGGTTAAGTGCACCAAAGACATTATATTTCCCTGAGGGCATTCATGCCGCTCTTTGTAATATGGGATAATGGCACTTTTATTATATATTGCCTATTTTGTTTGAACATATGTTCTTCCTGTGTGGCTGTTTATTGTATGTAAATCCTGAGAGTTGGCCAGTCGTCGGCTTCTGCCCCCACGTAAAAAATACGGGGGTGTTCGGGATATATCTGAACACTCTTTATCCCATGGTTGGGTCCTTTTAAGGAGGTGTTTCTCACCACGAACCAGGCAATCGGACTATAGGGCTTTACTACTCTCACTTAGCCATAGGAATTCGAGTATGGGCGGCGCAGCCCCTAGTTTTTGGAAGGCCGAACTAGGGGCTCTATTGGCGCCTGATCGGAAGATCGATTCGTCGCAATCTGCATTTATGATGGCGTTATGCAGAATAAATCTTTAAGGATTTTACAACCTCTCGAACAGCTGACCAGCTCTCGCTGGATCATGACAGTCAGTTTTCTGCTTTCTCTACTAAGGTGCTCGTCCGGCAGAACCGGGACACAATCACAGTAGTTCTCCCAGCGCTACCTTAGCCGATGGAACAGAACGTAAGGTACCAAAACATGTGAGCCGTGCAAACCAAACCAATGACCCAAGACATGATTCGGAGCTGATGCATACAGTACTATAAGTTCGGGGTGCCGAGCGACCGAAAAGGTGGTCGGACTTTATTGCCGTATTGTGAAGCCCCTGGCATAACCGGGCGTAACACGAGGCATGGCTGCCGTTTTTTGGAAAAGAGGCGTCGATGATAAACGACGGCCGGTACGTGTTATTTAAGTCTACGCATTATAGTAGGATAATATGTCTATGCATATGAGTGCGATTTATGATTATGGAAAAGAGATGGTTTTTGGCGGAACCTGTGATGGCCGGACTGGAGCGGGCTGTGAGTGGATCAAAAGTGAATACGAACTTCCTTCTACCTGCATGGTCATGTCCTTGTGTGTCCGGGCCGATTCCACGCCGCCAATCCTGTTCTGCATCAAAGTTAGTTTGTGAAGGCAAATGCTTGGAGGCAGCCGAACGTCCTCTTGTGGTTGGTCTAAGGGTACCTGATCGGACCCTGGTGACCCCAGCCGCTATACCGTGAAGCAGCGCGACTCCTCAGTTGGTGTCCGGATAGTTGGCTACCATATCAAAATTTTGATAGGCATGCATGACTTGCTACTCCGGCAGCTGTATGATTTCCGCTCTAAGGGCGGGGTTCGGCCTTGCACGTAGGCGTGAGTATATCGCCGGTGTTGGCCTAATGGTTTACCACGTGGAATCTAGTCAACGTGGTTCATCCCGTTAGCATACGGTGGGTTACCGTATGAGGGGAATGCACCGATGGCGTGGCATTTTTCGGTTATCCGAAAACTACCGTTAGAGCGGTGGGCCAATGAACTTGGCCTTTGCACCTGACATCTTGTAGAAGGCGTTATTTGTGGATTCATACCCGCAGGGGCTTTATGTGTTATGGAGCCCCTGGACTACTAGGTCTAGGGGTACGGCAATTAAATTGAGGTGGTTTGTGTGATAGGGGGCGATCGGCCGTACTGTTGTGCTCTGGGGGGTCTCCTGACTAGACGCCTCCCTTCATTGTTTCCGGCACACAACCGGGCACTTTGTTTTGCGGATCCGGCATTCTCTGTTGTTATGCTTTGCCGTCCTTCTAGGAGTACCTTGAATTTCGCATGGTTGATCGAGTATGTGGCTCGGGCCGGATAGGCTTGAGCTGCTCTTTGTCTGTTGACCGGACTGGGAGTTGCTGGGCTTGGCACCAGCTTCCTTGACTTGATGTTTATGACCATTGCACCGAGGCTTGAGGATGCCTCTTCGTGTATCCTTCTTACTGTCTTGGACCGTAGTGGTGTGTGGACATTGGGTTGTGTGCCGTTGGTTCTCCTTCTTAGGTTGAGGTAGCCAGTTGTGCCGCGTATGCCCTTTGTTAGGGCGGTCGAGACCGTACTTTTCGGTGGCCAGGATCTTGGTCCACCTATCCACTAGCAAATCTTGGTCAGCTTTAAGCTGCTCTTGCTTCCTTTGCTGGCTCCTTGCCGTGGCCATGAGCCGTCGCTTGAAGCGAACTTGTTCCACTGGATCTTCAGGCACGCCGAATTCGTCATTGCCGATGCTTACCTCGTCTTCGGAGGGGGGTGTATAGTTGTCCCAGGCTTTCGTGCATGCATTCTGTGTGCCTGGCTTGTGTGATGTTCGATTCTGGGGTAGATGCAATACTTTAGTAAATGCTCCCTGCTGTCAGTGGGGTCGTTGGAGTTGCTGGCGTCTGACGTCTTCCTCCTGGGCTTGGAGTGCATTGTCTTGAGCTGTTTGATGTCCTCGATGCTGTTGTCGGTGTTATCGGCCATTTCATTGACCTTGCCCTCTTCTCCTGCTGCGATTTCCTCTTCTCCTCTTCAATCCTCATCCTCTCCTGTACTTATGGGTTATCCAGGCAGTTTGTTTTCCTGTGACCCTTTAATCCACAACGGTCGCACTTGGATGCGGCTTTGTTTCCTTTTCCTTTCATCTCAGAACCAACTTTGATTCGATCTCCTTTTTTCGTGCCCTTTGAGCCACTCATGGGAGGGTTCTTGAGAGTTTCGGCAAGAATGCCCGTGTCTGGTTCCTCAGCGAGTGCCGCCATGACTTTATTTTCATATCTACCATACACTCACGCATAACACCGTATGCCTTCTCTTTTCTGCAAGCATTTGAACAAATATCCGACAACTCAGCGCAAGCGAGGCCGAATCTCATAGTTTCATCGTCTTGTGCGGTCATGCTATCACCTTGACTTGTAGACAGAACTTTCAGACTCTCTGATAGATTCCTGGTCCATCTGGGGATGATAAAGGATTTTAGAAGTTGATCGATCATGCCTGTTTGGTCCATCACCTTAAGCACATGGCAGCACTGAATGCCATCCCTGTCGTGGTTCTAAGTCTGACAGTTATGTAGGGGGGTACTAAGGAGAGGCAAGATCCTAGCTATGGAGTAGTTGTGCACACAAGAGTTTTACGAGTTCAGGCCCTTCTCGGAAGAAGTAACAGCCCTACGTCTCAGAGCCCGGAGGCGGTCGACTGGATTATATGTGCGAGAGTTACAGGGGTGCGAACCCTTCTGCCAGTGGAGGGGGGTGGCTTATATAGAAGATGCCAAGACCCCAGCCAGCCCACGTAGCGGAGGGTTTAAAGTACATTAAGGTCTAGCGTTACAGGTAACGCCCTACATAAAGTGTCATCATGACCATAAAGACTACCTAATTACAGACCGTTTGGATACAGAGTAGATCTTGAACTTCTGGTGGTCGAGTGAGTCTTCATGGTCGAGTGTCTTCCAGTCAGTCGAGTGGAGTCCCTCTAGGTCGACTGGAAGACGGCATCATCTGAAGATGTCCTCGGGGAGGGTACCTTGGATAGGTCCATGACCCTACCCTAGGTACATGACTCCGTCATTAGCCCCCGAATGGATCGAGGTTTGAGTGAGGAAGGAGTTGAGAATTCTTCCGACTCCTCTTTCTATGTTATGAGCACGTCTTGTTCTGGATCAAATGACCGTAGGTGACGGCATCAACTTATTTTTCAATCGCCTTGATCCATTCTGGATGTAGGTCGAGTGATCTTTCTATACTTGGAGATCTCCGAGCGACGGATCGCAGGAGATCTTCCGTCTGACAAGTTGCCCTGCGGTTAGCGGATTTTGTGGGATCCGAATTTCGGGAAGCGCGCGAAGCAGAGAAGGCCGTGGTACTCGGATGGGATAAGACAGAGATGCCTTGATACCCGCGCCGCCTTTTTCACCACGAATCCCTCGCGCGACTGTTTCGGGATTTGACAGGATCACTCGGGTCCACCAGTCAGCCAGTCGGAAGCGACACCATATAAGGAACCGGGCGGAGGTTTTTGAACAGTGCTCCTTCATTTTCCCCTCCCCCGTCTTCAGATTCATCCGCTGCACTTGCCATCTGTTCTGCGTCGTTGCTCCGTACCAGCCTTGTCGGCGACAATGGTGAAGGAGAAGACGGCGGCTTTGGAGCGGGCGAAGAAGGCGACGGCGCAGGCGAAGGGGAGAGCGACCAGTCGGGGTGGATGCTCGTCGCGGTCCCGCCTGCCAAAAGGTTGAATCCAAGGGGATTGGATCCGCTCGACCATCACCCAGAAGGATCTCGATGGCCTGGCCAATGAGGGGCTGATCGAGCATGGAGCAGCGAGGCTTCCGGGGACGGAGTGGCAGCCGCAGTCTCAGGAGGGTGAGTGTGTCCTCCTAGCGACTCATGTCGATCGTGGGTTTTCTTTGCCGCCGCATCTTTTCTTTCGGGGTTTCTGAACTTCTTCGGGGCTCAGCTCCACCACTTCACACCCAATTCCATTGCATATCTTGCCGCTTTCGTGTCTATGTGCGAAAACTTCTTGGGTTGTCGGCCGCACTGGGGCCTTTTCAAACACATATTCACTTGTCGCTCTCAGACGGTGAAAAAGGCTAATCTGAATGACGAGAGAACCCAAGTAATCTAGATGTGTGGGGGTCTTGGGGTCCAGATGAGGAGTAAGAGTGCTTTTCTGGCTAAGACCCTTCTCGAGTCAGTTAGAGGGTGGCAGTCGACCTGGTTCTACTACCGAGACCAGTCGACGCCAGGGCAATCGACTGGGCTCCCTCCCTTCACCATGAGTCGAGTGAACAAGCCATCTTCTCTAAAACTAGTTCCGGAGGAGAAGGCTCAGGTTAAAATGTTGATGGAGCGGGTAGTCCAACTCATTCGCGATGGTGTGACTGGCATGAATCTTCTGGAGGTTTTCCTTCGACGGCGCATCCAGCCACTCTAGTACCGGGGCCACCCGATGTGGTTGTACTCTGGTACCGAAGACACCACTCGGGTCCATCCAAAAGAGGTCGACGATGTCAAACTGGAGAGGTGGATGACTGCCATCACAGGGAACAAGGACAACCCTCATGGGGCCAGGAGGATCCCGCCACTCGACCAATCTTATGAGGCAGACAAGGTATGACCACTTATTTCCGACTGTAATCATGTTCCATCCATTCTGTTTCGCTGCAGATCGGTCGATCGACTTTTGTCTTGTTTGTTGTCTTTCAGGCTACCACTGAGTTGTATTCGATGCCCAACGGGGCACAAGCACAGACCGAGGAGGAGGAAGGAAGTGGAGGTGATAGTCAGGAGGAGTGGGAATCGGATGGCGATGAGGGTGATGAAGATGCAGGCTCCGATGAGGAGGAGGATGAGGAGGAAGAGGAGGAGGAAGTTGTGCCTCCCCGTTCTGAAAGAAGGTCCAAGCTTGCTCATGACCCTGCGGTCGAGCGCGGCAAGGGGGCCACGCCTGCTGTGCAATCGACCAAATGTCCTCGAACGACCTCTGCGGCGCCGACTGAGAAAGCGCCGAAGCAATCTCGAGTGGTGCCGTCGAGGCCGACGAAGGCTTTGCCGAAAATGAAGATGGTGATTCCCACTATTTCTGGGTAATGACATAACTCGTGTCCTCTTGTTTCTCATGGATTTATTCTTGGTCGATTCGTTAGCTGATCGAATGATTTCTGAAACTGCAGTGCTGCTACTTCTAATACCTCGGCCAGACCTGATGATCAAGAAATGGAGGATGCCGTCACTTCCAACCCTGGTATGACCTTTGAAGTTTCGTTTTAAGTCGGTGGGATCTTCGTTTTTAACTTTGACTCTTTTCTGCAGCTCCGTCTAATATCATCATTGATCTTCATGATGATGATGAAGACAAGGAACCACTGAGGCAGAGGAGGAATAGGAGAGCGTCTGCTGGTAAGGCAGCTCAGGTTGTATCAGCACCTGAGACGTTAGTCGCGGAGGGGGATAGCGTCACTCGGCCTACCGTATCCTTTGCAGTGCCGCTGACGAGTGCTCTCCCTTTGTCGTCGAGTGCTGGCCAGCCTTCACTTTTCTCTACCCACCACGTCCCTGAAGACCAAGCAAGCGCTGCTAAAGAAGCCATACACCAGGCGGGGGTTATGATGGGGCAAGTGAAGGCGATCCGAGACGCCAGTCAAGCAGCTTATGACGCCAGTTCAGCCCTTCAGAGCAATGTTCAGGTTGGTCGATCACTGCCTGTTCTGTTAGGATATGGTATCTGAAAACTTTTCTTTCTGAAAATCTTAGTATCTGTCGTACACCCACTGGGTGTGTCGATTGAGAATCTGGATTGGTGGGGGCACGCTGAGTGCACCCACTGGGTGTAGTCCCCAAGGCTATGGTCGACTGCTGGCAGTGGACTATAGTCTTTATGTCTTGAGTTTTCTTTTCTCTCATTACTGTCTTCACTCGATCTGGTCGAATGGAATCATAAATCGGTGGGGGCACGCTGAGTGCACCTACTTGGTGTAGTCCCCGAGACCGTGGTCGACTGCTGGCAGTCGACTATGGTCTGAAGAACACACCCTCTCTTTCTCTTTTTTGGTCGACTGACCGACTCTGAGTCTAGCTGATAGAACTAGTGGGGGCACGCTGAGTGCACCCACTGGGTGTAGTCCCCGAGACTACAGTTGAATGTTTAGATTCAGCCTAGTCTTAGAAATACTATGATTTTTCTCTTACTCACTCGAAAGTGACCTATCTTTGACATTTGTCGATTGGTTTTTTGCAGAGATCTTGCGAGCTTGCAGCTCGTTATACTGAATTGGAGAACAAGCATATCCAACTCGAACTTGACCTGAATCTTGTCCAGGAGAACTTCACGAAGGCGAAGGAGGAGGCAAAAGGTATGTTTGGTGAGAATCTTGACGACTGTCTTTGCTTCTTGTCCGTCCCCGCGCCTGATCTTATTGTGATTTTACAGATAAACTGAGGGATGCTCTGAAGAAGAAGGACCTTGACCTCGCTGAGGCACAGAAAGCGGCTTCGGACAAGACAAAACTTGCAGAAGAGAAGTTGGCTTTGGTCAGCAAACTTGAAGAGGAGAATGCCACTCTGAAAGCTGCTCTCGACGCGGCCAACAAGGAGGTCACCCAACAGAAGCGTGAGAAGATAGCCCTGATTGACAAGGCTAGCGAACTGGCGGGAAAGAAGAATGACTTGGAGGCTTATCTGGGAGGGCTCGCCAAGAAGTTATTCCTCATGCTCGAAGGTAACCCCTTATATCCGACTGGTAATCACTGACTTTGTGGGAACATTAGCTTATCCTTGGACCATATCCACAGAATTCTGTCAAAACTTTGAAGAAGAGACTAGTCGAGTGGAGACTGGCTTGGACCCCATCAACTCTCCCGTGAAGGATGAAGCTGCCATGACCGTGCTCCGACTCGAGTATCGCGTTGCTGCTGTTGTTGACTATCTTGCAAGGCTGAAGGTTGCGACGTCACACATCGACACGGCGCTCTGGCCAGGAGAAGTACTTCAGAACGACCTTGAGTCCTTGATGACTCGACTGAACGAAGTTCCAAGTCAAGTGCACGAATGGAAGAAGTCTTCTGCCAGATGCGGTGCCGACGTTGCTCTATCTCTGGTCCGTGTTCACTGCAAGGATGCGCGAGAGGACAAGCTGGCAGCTCTCAAGGTGGCCAACACCAAGAAGCATGACTTCCGATCCTTCATGGAGACCTTCATCGCCGCTGCCACTCGGATCGCAGATGGAATCGACCTGGGCGAGTTTGTTGCGCCTTCCAGCCCTCCGCGGGAGGGGTAAACAACTTCTATGCTTGATGCTTTGAATTTGCCTCGGAAAGCCGAGTGATTTTTGTAACCGATAAACCTTAACAGGCCTGATGCCTGAGCGCTTCTGGATCCGTAGAACGCTATCTGAACTTGGTTTGCCGTTGAACATGTTTGCTTCTGCTTTCGAACAATCATCATCCTTTGCTTGGAATATATACTAGTGTCTGTGACGCTCTTTTGCAGGTAGGGACGAAGCACAAATTGCAATCGACTTGTACTAGTCATGTTTAGGCGAGCACCGGGCTGCAGCTAAGCCCCCGAGTGGGAGGTTTGCCCTCCACTCGGTAGGATTTTAGAAACTTAGGCGGGCACTGGGCTGCAGCTAAGCCCCCGAGTGGGAGGTTTGCTCTCCACTCAGTAGGATTTTAGAAACTTAGGCGAGCACTGGGCTGCAGCTAAGCCCCCGAGTGGGAGGTTTGCTCTCCACTCGGTAGGTTTTTTAGAAACTTAGGCGAGCACTGGGCTGCAGCTAAGCCCCCGAGTGGGAGGTTTGCCCTCCACTCGGCAGGATTTTAGAAACTTCGGCGAGCACTGGGCTGCAGCTAAGCCCCCGAGTGGGAGGTTTGCTCTCCACTCGGTAGGATTTTAGAAACTTAGGCGAGCACTGGGCTGCAGCTAAGCCCCCGAGTGGGAGGTTTGCTCTCCACTCGGTAGGGTTTTTGTTGGGGATACAACTACTGAGCGTGAACCGCCCCGAAGAGGCCGGTTTACCCTCGTCCATGATTCAGGCCCACGGAGGAGGCCTGGAGCCCAGAGGCGAATTAAGGTCCATTTATGTAAACCGCCTTAGTATTGTAACTTGTGTTGTAAGTTAAGAAAGAAGAGACCGAGCCGGACGCTTGTATGAGCCGGATCGGGACTCTGTAGACCGGCCGGGCGTCAACCCGTGTATATAAGGGGACGACCCGGCGGCGAGTTAGGGGAGAGGATTCGAGGCTAAGGAAAAGCTATTGCTCCCTAGCCGCCGAAATCATATCAATCACATCACAACTGGACGTAGGCTTTTACCTTCATCGAAGGGGCCGAACCAGTATAATTCCCGTGTCTTGTGTCCGCTTTAACTCCTCTAGGTTAACCCGTACGATGGCCCTACGACTAAGTCCTTTCATGAGGACATCTGCCGTGACAATTCCACGACAGTTGGCGCCCACCGTGGGGCGATCGCACGATGGTTTGATGATCTTAGAGGGCAAGTTCGAAGGACTCGAAGGTTATGAAGTGGGCCGGATGACTAAGAGTCGTCGCGGCAAGCTCTACATCGACGATGCGGACTGGGGCCCCGAGGCCGGCTCAGTTGAGTACGGGTACCGGGTCCCCTTCAGCGGCATACACGTGTTCATCGGCAAGATCGGCGAGCCAGGGCCTGGGCCGGACGTCTGCACTGACCGACCTCGCCGAGACGGCTCAGCGGGCGAAGAAGAGTCCTGCTCGCTAAACCGGGCGGTGAGGCATGTTTCGTGGAGTCGCCCACGGAGGCTGCGAGACGGATCAGCATCCGTGACGAAACTGTTGTCTACTCTGGCGCATTTAATCGTCGGCCGGAGAAACCGAAGTCTCTATACCACCTGCAAGATGGCCAGATCGGGGCTGTTCCGACGGTGAGAGTATTCCGGACCCTTCGATCTACCCAACCGGGTTGGGATCTTCATGGCGGTACGCAGCGGCGCTTCACTCTTCGACCGCGACGCCTGGTCGCCGGTTCAACAGCGTGATGGCAGCCGGGAAGGAGGCCTGCGCCGCCCGGCTCAAGTTTTGTCGAGAGCTGACGGCCGCGTTGCGTGCTCATGGCAGAGGCTAATCCGTTGGATCAGGACCGCACAACGCGGAGATTGCAAAGGTGAGAGAACAGATCACTAAAGCTAAAGCGGACCGCAGCCGCGGACGTGAGGATGGCAGCGAGCGGGCCGCTTTGGATGCGCAGCTTATAGGCTCATCTTTGGATCGAGGCGCGTCAAATGAAGTCATGAAAAGGAAGTACAGGTCCCGTTTACCTTCGGTTTTCGAGGGAAGAGGGCTTTTCAATACCCCAGGCAGGGGACCAAGAACCCGCGCGGCGGTAAACCGGCCGGAAGCACTGGACGGCCGCACCGGTTCAGCCCGTGTGATGGATCTACCTCGCCATCATACCGTGCGCCCTGCATCGCGGCAGACGCCTCGGTCACTACTCCAACCCGATGGATAACCTCGTGGCGGCTGCGGCACGGTTGGAGGCGATTCCAATTGAAGGCGATTCACCACAGCGGTAGAGACACGCCGGGTTAAGGAGCTCTTCAGACGGCCTCGCTCAAGAAGAAGCGTATTCATACGGCCGGGATCGGATCCACTCCACCCCGCCCAAGCCGGAGCTATAGCCGACGCGTCGATTTAACCGCCGTGTCAAGCAATGCGCAGCGTGGTCCGCCAAGCGGCAACAATCCGGCGGGCGGCTTTGAGGATGCTCAAGTGGTAGTGGACCGCGCCAGGCACGAGGGGAGGCCGAGTTAGCAGCACAAGCAGAGGATCATCCGCTCGCGCGGTTCGTCTGACCATCTTGAACCAGGGGTCACGTCTGGTTCTTTGGGGTGCCTTGCCTCGTCCCGCTTTACGTAACGCGGCGCTTGCCCAAGGACTTCAAGGGGCCGCAAGGTGCCCAATTATCTTGCCGATTTGGCTCGAAGCATGGATAGAAAGCTATGAGATGGCCATGGAGATGCTAGATGTGGATGAAGCCGCATGTGCGAAATACTTCACAATGATGTTGGAAGGAACGGCCCGGACTTGGTTGAAAAATTTGCCGCCCAACTCTATCGATTCGTGGACCCGATTGCGAACCCGATTCATTCAAAATTTCAAAGACACTGTAAGCAGCCCATGTCCGTGGTGGATTTAGCAGCTTGTGTCCGCGGAGGGAGAATCCACAACACATTGGGTGCGGCGTTTCGGAAGTTTTACATTCTTGAGACCGGATCAACCCTGATTCCGCGATCTTGACCTTGGAAGCCAATTGCGGTTCGAGCCATTGAAATTGAAGCTGGGCCGCATGAAGCGTTTTTGCCATGACATGGGCACTCTAATGGGCGTTCTGGTAAAGTATGCTGATTCTGATAGTACCAAGGATCCTGAATCTGAGAATGATGAGGTGGGGAAGGGAAAACAGAACGGCAACTCCAGGGGCCAGCAGCATCATTCGGCAGGCAATGGAGGGAACAAGCGTAAGGCGAACGGCAACATGGGCTTTGTGGCCAACACCAACGCGTAGGACAAGGGTCAGCGGCGCAGGGGCAGGCAATCAAACCGGGGCGGTCACAATCCGGATCGTTTGAATTTCATATTGAATCAACCTTGTCCGAAGCATGGGACGAAGGAGGCACCGGCGAACCACCTTTGGAAGGATTGTTACATTATGCAGCAGTTCAAAAACTCCAACTCTTTCCGGTATGATCAAGAGCCCGGCGGCGGTTCAGGGTCCGCCCCGGGTTACGGTGGAGGAAATTCCGCCCAGGATTCGGCGGTAATCCGGATGGGCATGGCAATCAGAATAATCAAAGTAATCAGAACAGTCAGAACCAAGGGGGCTACAATCAACAACAGCAGCAGTCGGGTTATCAAAGTAACCCAAAGCAGTTGAACGGTGGACAGTACCACGTCTTTACCACCAGCTTGGACAGACGAGACCGAAAACTTCAGAAGCGGGCGGTCAGTGTGGTTGAACCGGCTGCGCCGCATTACCTACGCTGGTCCGAGCAACCGATCGTGTGGAGCAGAGAGGACCATCCTCCCCGGGTTTACAATCCGGGTAAGTTAGCCCTAGTGGTGGCACCCCAGGTAGGAGGGTACAAGTTTACCAAGGTTCTTATGGATGGAGGAAGCAGCATCAACATCCTGTACTACGAGACCTTCCAGTATGGATGACGGATAGGCATCTTAGGCCATCCAAAGACCGGTGTTTCACGGAGTGGTGCACAGCAAGTCGGCGTACCGGTCGGTAAGATAGCTCACGGAGGTGACCTTTGGGGACGAACATGACTCGGATCGTAAACATTGACATTTGAGGTGGTGAAAATTCAAAGCCCTTACCACGCCCTCTTTGGGCGGGCCGGTGATGCTAAGTTTATGGCACGGCCCTGTTATGTTTACTTACAGCTGAAAATGCCGGGTCACAAAGGAACGATAACGGTTCATGGAGCCGCGGATCGCTTTGGAGTGCGAGGAAGGTGATGCGGCTTACGCAGAGTCGGTTTGTGCCATCAAGAGCTAAAATATTATAAAGACAATGTTGATCCGGCGGATATGACCCCTTTGAAGAAGCCAACTACGGAGCATGATCCGGACTTGAAGTTTAAATCGGTAATGAGACGAAGCTTGTTGATTTTATACCCGGCGATTCGTCCAAGCAGTTCACCATCGGTGCCAACTTGGATCCTAAATAGGAAAGCGCTCGCCATCGAAGTTCATCCGTGAGAATCGGGACATTTTGCATGGAAGCCTTCGACATGCGGTGTACCGAGGGAACTTCGCTGAGCACACTCTCAATGTTGACCCAAAATACAAACCGTAAAACAGTTTCTTCGTCGGTTTAATGAGGAAAGGCGCAAGGCCATCGGAGAAGAAGTTGCTAGGCTCTTGGCAGCAGGGTTTATCGTCAAGTCTTTCATCCAGAGTGGCTTGCCAATCCGGTGTTGGTTCTTAAGAAGAATGGCACTTGACGCATGTGTGTGGATTACACAGATCTCAACAAGGCCTGTCCAAGAGATCCTTTCACCCTCCCGCATTGACCAGATTATTGATGCTACGGAGGGTTGTGAGCGTTTGAGATTTTTGGATGCGTACTAAGGTTATCATCAGCTTAAGATGGCAGTTAAGGACCAGGAGAAGACGGCGTTTATCACCCCCTTTGGAGCCTTCGCTATGTATCTATGCCTTTTGGACTCAAGAGCGCCTAAGCGACTTATCGGCTATGCGTTCAGAGTTGCTTGCACGAACAGATCGGCCGTAACGTGCATGCTTATGTGGATGATATCGTGGTTAAGTCAAGGAAGAAGGAAACCTTGATTGAGGATCTAAAGGAAACCTTTGACAACTTGCGGGTGTACAAGATGATGCTCAACCCGCCAAGTGCGTCTTTGGTGTTCAGCAGGCAAGTTATTGGGTTTTCGTGTCCAACAGGGGGATCGAAGCTAATCCGAAAAAAATACGGCTATCACCTCCTTGGCTAAGCCAAAGTGCATCAATGACGTCCAGCGTTTGGCAGGCCGGATTGCTGCGCTAAGCCGGTTTATCAGCCGTCTAGGCGAGAAAGCCATTCCTTTGTACCAGATGTTGAAGAAAACGGATCAGTTTGTCTGGAGTTCAGCCGCTCATGAAGCATTGGAGGATTTGAAGCGCCAGTGGGCCAACCCGCCGGTTCTAGCCGCTTCTATTGACAAAGAGCCGCTGCTGTTATATGTTCTTTGCTAATGCCGTGGCGATTAAGCGTAACCATCGTGGTGGAGCGGAAGGAGGCGGGGAAGGAGTATCCGTTCAACGGCGGTTTATTACATCAGCGAGGTCCTCATTGAGTCTAAGCAGATATCCACATTGGCGAAGCTGGTATATGGGGTTTTTATGGCGCCGGAAGCTAAAGCAGTATTTCAAGGGCACCCCATCACGATGGTCGATTCAGCTCCTTTGGGCGATATCATACGTAACCGGAAGCGATCGGCGGATTGCTAAGTGGGCTATCGAACTTGGGCCGCACGGTTTAAGGTATGTGCCTCGGACGGCAGTGAAGTCTCAGGCACTTGTGGATTTCATTAATGATTGGACGGAGTTGCAAGCGCCTGAAGAGAAGCCGGATCATACCTATTGGACCATCCACTTTGATGGGTCCAGGCAATTGGAGGGCTCGGGGCTGGAGTCGTATTAACTTCCCAGCGAGGTGACAAGTTACATTACGGTCTCCACTTAATGTTCACTTGTACTAACAATGCAGCTGAGTATGAAGCTTTGCTCCATGATCTCCGGATGGCTAAGGAAATGAATCTCAGCCGGGTTAAATGCTTTGGTGACTCGGACTTGGTGGCTCAGCAAGTATCAGGTACTTGGGATTCCAAAGATCCACTCATGGCTGCATATCGTCAGGAGGTGGATGTTGTTGGAGGACATTTTAAAGGATATCAGGTGGACCATGTGGATCGTCGGAAGAACGAAGCGGCTGATGCTTTAAGCCGGCTGGGCTCTCAACGTAAACCGTCCCGCCCAACGCCTTCCTTGATGTCTTGCACAATCCGCCGCTTAAGCTTCTGATGAAATTGGTTTGGCTATCCCTGATCCGGAGGCTCAATTGGTGGCGGCCTGCATGTCATTCCGGATTGACGCTCCTTATTTGGCATACATGAACAGGGGCGAAGTTACGGAAGATGAGACGTTGGCCCGGCAGATAGTTCGCGGTCTAAGTCTATGACCATTGTTAATGGCGAAGTTGCACCATTGCAGGTGTCGTGGCGTTTCAGCGTTGTGTGTCCCCTCAAGAAGGCTGTGAGATATTGCGAGAGATCCATGAAGGATTGTGGTCACCACGCCGGTTCAAAGTCCTTAGTGGCCAAAGCTGCCCGCCATGGTTTCTATTGGTTGACCGCCCATGCTGATGCGGAGGATCTGGTCAGACGATGTGATGGTTGCCAAAAGTTCTCCAGCGTGCTCATGTGCCAGCCCAAGAATTGAGGATGATTCCAATTACTTGGCCGTTTGCGACTTGGGGGCTGGATATGGTTGGACCTTTCAAAAGGTCCAAGGACAAAAAGACCCACCTGTTGGTGGCGGTTGATAAATTTACCAAGTGGGTTGAGGCAGAGCCTGTTAGCAAGTGTGATGCGCCACGGCGGTTCAGTTCATCAAAAAGGTGATTTTCCGGTTTGGGTTTCCACACAAGATCATCACGGACAATGGCACCAATTTGTCCAAAGGAGCTATGAAGGAATTTTGTGAACGAGAGCACATCCGCTTGATGTTTCTTCCGTAGCCCACCTGCAATCCAATGGTCAAGCGGAACGAGCTAATCAGGAGATCTTGAAAGGTATCAAACCCGACTTATGGTCCCTTTAGAGAGGACGCCTTGGGTTGTTGGGTGGAAGAGTTACCATCGGTGATATGGAGTATAAATACTACCCCCAACCGATCCAATCGGATACACGCCGTTCTTTATGGTCTATGGAGCGGAGGCGGTCCTTCCCAGCGATATCCGTCACGACTCGCCTCGAGTGGCAGCTTATGTTGAGGCAGATAGCGAGGCAGCACGGCAAGACGATTTGGATCGACCAGATGAAGAGCGCGATATGGCAGCTGCTCATTCGGGCGGTTTACCAGCCAGGATCTTCGCTTCGGTATCACAGCCGGCGGGTTAAAACCAGAACCTTTCAGGAAGGAGACTTAGTGCTGCGGCTCATTCAAGAACAGAAAGATATGCACAAGCTATCCCCACCTTGGGAGGGGCCTTTTGTGGTCACAAGAATCTATACAACGGGTCCTACTATCTGATTGATGTTCGAGAGCGAAAGGACTCACACACGTCAGAGGAGGAGTCCAACAGGCCGTGGAACGTAGCTCATCTTCGGCCTTATTATACCTGAGCCATTGGCTCCACTTATGTACATATTAAGACAATGTATATATTATGAATAAAGGCAATAAACCGGATCCTCGGCTAAAGCGGGGTATCTGTTACGTATAAAAGTCCGGTTTGGGTACATGGAGATCTTTGTCGTGAAGCGGCCTCGGTTTAACCCTTGACCTTGCTTTTGTGAAATTTTTGTCACTTGGGGGCTTGGTCGTGTCCGAACCAATGCAACACCTCTTGGCGGCGAAAAGCCACCAGATCATTTGGGGGCTTGGTCGTGTCCGAACCAATGCAACACCTCTTGACAAAGCGAAAAGCCACCAGATCACTTGGGGACATGGTCACGTCTGAACCAACACGCCTCTTGGTCGGCCTAAGGCCATAGAATCACTTGGGGCTTGGTCGAACCCGAACCAATGCAATGCCACTTGATCGGCGTAATGCCACGATGTCGATTGGGGACTGGCTGAATTGAACCATCGCTACACCTTATAGGGAGCTTGGTCCTGTCCGACCATGGTAACGCCATCTGATCAGACTCAATAAAGCCTCTTCTTGCAAACAGTCTTTGTTATTGTTTTTGCTTCCATGTGTTTTTTGTACATATAATTTGGCTTTTGTTTGTTGTCTTAAACCGACAAACCTTCTTTCAACCGGATTCAAGTTTTCAGAATTTGGTCCATTTTTTCCGGCGATTGATTGTTCCGGTCTGATTTTGCTGTTAACATCCCATTATGGAGTAACAGGGGGCTTATCATACCCGACACGATTTACACGGTAAATTGGTATTATACACACAGGGATTGTTCTCCTTTGACAGTGATGGTTTATGAAGCCTCCGCTTCAGGATTGGCTAAAGCCAACTGTGTGCCCGATTAATCGGGCAGTATGTTTGTATCACAAAATTGTGATCGTATACCTCGATATTTTCTTATATAAATATATTGGTATCACAATCTGGCTAGAGGCGCAAGCCGCCATGGCGGTTTAAGAATTTGTGATTGCAGGCAAAATATGTTGCAGGATTCACTACTACAAAACCAAAGTATCCAAAGATCGCCATGCAAAAATTCTGCATCGAGGTTGTAACGGCATTGTTCAAAACAAAATCGACTATCCTATTACAAAGCCTTTTGAGGCCCGGCGTTCGTGTGGGGTTATGCCTTGAAGCTTGGAGGCGTCACCCGGCTTGACGAATTACGCCGCTTCGCCGGGTTGACGTGAGGTAGAGGCGCTCGACGTCGGTTCAACTTCTTCTTCTTCCTCACCCAAAGCCCGAAGTCATTGGTAGACCAGTCAATCCGGTTAAGGCACGAAGACAGCTTCTTCACTTATCAGCTCAGCCGGATCAACGCGTGGGGCGTAAGTGTGCTTACGGATTGGGGGAACAAGGCTCGCACTTCGTGGATGGCAAAATCCACCCGCTTGTTGTTGGCGTCATAAAAGGAGCGGTGAACCGTCGGGTTGGCCGTCTGCCGATTGACTTCGCCAATGACGCATTTCCTTTGTGATCCGTTTGAGCGTCGTTATCAAAGGCTTCACCATTCTCTTGAGCACTGGGAAACCTTTGGCTATGTCACCGGATCAAGATCTGCTATCCACGCCTTGGCGCCGAGCCAAGAAGGTGCCACCGAGCCGCGGATCGCTTCAACTCTTCAAGCTACCCGAAACCATGGACAACGGTCCAGGGTTTCTCTGATCGAGGACGGCGCCCGTGTTGTCGTATGATGTAGCACATATGACTTCGCTGGGCGCCGGTATATTTACTTTCGATCAGCGTATAAGCGGCCTTGAGCTTCTTCCAACATCGTAACCCATATGTGCAATACGCTTGCTCGCACGGTTTAAGACAACTCAGGATAAACCGACGGAAATATCAAAATTAAGATAGTCAGTGCATAGTTTCTTACCAAAGATGGCAGAGGTCATGGCATGCACTTGGCGCTTGAGTCCGGTAAGCTCTTCAGTCACCGGTTTAAGGGCTGCTTCGGCTTCTTCCGCCCATTTTTTCAAACCGGCCTTCTCGGTGTCCCAGTTGGCCCGTTCGGATTTATACCACTCCTTCGGCTGTTCCATAGTGGCCAAGGCCGTTCTCAATTCGTCCTTGGCCTTAGTGGTTTCTCGCTTGTTGAGTCTCCAGATTGGCTCGCAGTGTCTTTGAGTTGCACGCTTTGTCGCTCTATTTCATTCTCGTAACAAAGGAAGCATGTTAGGTGTCTCATTATCAAGTCCCAAGCTCAATATACATATTCACCTTGGCACTTGGGGGCTAATGGCTAATTGATCTCAGTTTGCCATTTGGGTACAGAAATTAAGTCCCGGTTTAACTATGCTAAGTTGAACCGACCCTTGGGGGCTACTATACAGCTAAAGTAATGTGAAAGACATAATTCATTACCTCGTAGCGGTCCTTCATCCGTTTACTGCACCAACTTCAAGGTCACGGCTGGTATAGAGCCGGTTCGAAACCCGGAGTGCAGTTCTTGGGCGAGAAGTTGTCGAAGTCGACATGTCTGTTTTGCCTTTATCTTTACTCACGGCGGCTGACTCGCCCTTGGCGCTATGTTTTGTTAAAGCGACCGGTTGGCTAGGAGCAGCGTAGCCAGTGCCTGTCACAATAACATCGTCATTTTCGGCGGTCTTCTTTGGGCTGGATGCTTGCTTACTCGCTCGGCGGTTCAACTATTACGACTCGCTCTATCGGCGGGTTTGGTGGAGCAGGCTGTGAAGTTTCCATTTGGACCTCCGGTTCAGCTTCCGCGGATCAGCCAGATCGTCTTTGTACAACTCGCCAGAGCTATCTTTGGCGACTTCGTGATTTTCGTGGGTTTGTTCCGGGGTCTTTTCGGATCAACATCCGCAGAGGGTCAAGGGTTTTCGCTTTCTTACTCAAGCGAGCCTTGGTGCTGCAATGTTCAGAATTGGATTAAGGCAAATCAACCAAAGCAGTTGTAAATCGAACTGATGGACAACAGTTACATACCCTGCAGCAACTTTAAGCGGAGGCAGTTGCGTGGTTGATGAACCGCCAGAGGAGTTGGAAGAGGCCTGATAATTCGGGTCAGACGGATTGAGAGGACATCGGAAGAAACCTTTTAAGGGATAACGTTTTTCAGGAGAGCAAGTCACCTCGACGACGCTTCCGGGTTGGTGTATCCGGTAAACCGGAGGAGAGAATCTGTTGACCATCGTGGCGGGTTGTACGGGCGCTCTTGAGCCTCTTTGTGTCTTCGAGATAAGCATAGGAATGAGATTTTTTCACTTTTCGACAGTAGCGCGATTTAATTCTTTTTAACCGCACGAGGTCGGGTCGGAAGAAAGAAGGATTACCTCAAAATGGTCGGCATGGCTGGCTTCGGCATCATCCTGGGAATTAAATTTGTCAGTGAAGGGAAGAATAAAGAGGGATAAATCATAAGAAGAAACACAAGGAGGAGAGCCGGTTTACGGCGGCTCCCTCGTAAGGATATCAAGTTTTACCTCACCAGATTCTTCCTCTTCCGGCGGATCGAAGACCCGGCGGTTTTCTTGCCAGCCTTTTTGGTAGCCTTGGACTTTATACTGGAGCTCGGGCCGGTTTGGTCCGTCTCGAGAAGAGTTGTCACCTGCGAGGTAGCAAGGATTAATGAATATCAACAAAATGTTAAAAGCCTAAAAGCGGTGAGCAAAATCTTCTGCAGGTGGCGGGTTGGCAACACGTAACGGAGCCAACCCGGTTAGGGCTGCGAGACGGAGATTGGTTCATCAAGCATCTTTTTACAGACCTCGTGAACCTCAGATTCAGTTATTGGTAATTCGTGGCGTCTTTGAGGATCTTTGAGGCTGCCGTATACTCGTGCATCAATCCGGGCGGCGGCTTAAGGGCAAGATGCCCCAAGAAACCCAAAGATCGCACAAGGTCCACACGGTTAGTCCATTGGCCATTAGAGCCCGGAGTTTTATGATCCGAGGTGCAAAGTTCTTCCGTTCATGGCGGTTAAGCATAAAGGCAGCGGATGGTTGTTGCTGAGCCGGTGAGGACGGTAACCCGGCAAGGGATTCTCATTGGCAGGAGCGGTGTTCCGGCAATAGAACCAGGTTTGGTTCCAATCCTTTGGATGGCTGTGGTGTTTGGCGTGAGGAAAGTCCGCTTCCTTCCTTTTCTGGATTGAAACGCCGCCTAGTTACGTGTTGGGACCATCGAAAACTCAGACTGGCGGTTCAAGTGAAAGAAATCTTGGAATAGCTCCACAGAGGGCTCCACCTGAAGATATACTTCACAGAAGACTTTAAATTTGAATATGTTTGACACGTAGTTCGGGCCGATATCCTGCGGATGGAGTTGCAAGCTTGCAAGGACGCCCCGAAAATTTTTGAACCGGGCGGGCGTAACCCCGGTCTAAATGCTGCATAAACACAATTACTTCTCCCTCTTGTGGCTCCGGAGGAAACTTCGCCATCCGGAACACGCCCGATGGAGGGCATTTTTGGAGCCAAACCGCCAGTGGTGACATAGCCGTTGAGTTATGCTTTCGTTGATTTTGACCGGACCCAATTGCAAGCTGAGAATTGAGGAGCCATTCCGGAAGACTAAGCTGTGGAATAAAGGGAGAAACGGTTCACCATTAAACGGTTCAGGCATATTATGCATTGTTAAACCGGCGATTCAGCGGCCGCCTCCCATTCCGGTTTAGCGAGGGCTAATGGAGTGACGGATTAGCTATGAAAAGTTAAACCGCCCGAATAAGGCAGAATTGAAAAATCTGCTAAGTATGGATGTAAACAGTTTTCACATGCGAAAGGAAGTAATCAAGATCTACCGAAGTTCCAAAGAAGAAAAAACCTTCACGACCTATGCAAACCTCGGAAAGAACAGGAGGGTTCGGGTATTCTAAACTCGAGGATCTACGGAAAAAGCCGATGCGTGAAAGGATAGATGGACGGCGGGCAGTCCCCTCGCACAGGATATACGATGCGATCGGATCGCATGGCCATGGCGGAGCAGGTGTGAAGAAACCGAGATGAACTACGGGATGAACAGGGTCTCTGAGATGCGATCTAGGGGTTGAAAAAGGACCTTACCTGATGAGCGAAGCCGAGGAGGAGCGCCGGAAGCCTCTGATACGGTCAGGTTGATGCGGCGGCCCGGCGTTGACGCGTCGTTCGAAGGTCGGAGGCGACGGCGGAGCTTCAAGACTGGAGCGGCGCGAGGAAGGAGAAGAAGAAGAGACAGGAGGCGGCCGGTCTATTTATAAGGAACCGGAGCAATCAACGGATGCGAGATTCGAGGAGTCAAAAGCGGCGGACGGTGCAGCGGCCGCCTCGATTTCCGGGATGGCATTAAATGCAGGGAATCTTACTTGTTTGGATTTCTTTATTAAAAATGACGTCAAGACACCCCGACACGCGGATCGGAAGATGACATCACGGCGGTTCAAGCAGTGGCGGTTTACAAAATGTGAAAAGAGATCAAGAGTTTCCTGAAGGTGTTGAAGATTAACATGAACCGGTTCAAGTCAATTTGGGGCCTAATGTTGGGGATACAACTACTGAGCGTGAACCGCCCCGAAGAGGCCGGTTTACCCTCGTCCATGATTCAGGCCCACGGAGGAGGCCTGGAGCCCAGAGGCGAATTAAGGTCCATTTATGTAAACCGCCTTAGTATTGTAACTTGTGTTGTAAGTTAAGAAAGAAGAGACCGAGCCGACGCTTGTATGAGCCGGATCGGGACTTCAGAGACCGGCCAAGGCCAACCCGTGTATATAAGGGGACGACCGGCGGCGAGTTAGGGGAGAGGATTCGAGGCTAAGGAAAAGCTATTGCTCCCTAGCCGCCGAAATCATATCAATCACATCACAACTGGACGTAGGCTTTTACCTTCATCGAAGGGGCTGAACCAGTATAATTCCCATGTCTTGTGTCCGCTTTAACCCCTCTAGGTTAACCCGTACGATGGCCCTACGACTAAGTCCTTTCATGAGGACATCTGCCGTGACAATTCCACGACAGTTTTCGTGGCATAGTTTTGGAGGAGAAGGTAGCAGTCGACCTGCGTTTCGTCCTCCTTGCGGAGCACACGTTGTATTTGTGGCGTAGCTCGGAAGGAGAAGGCAGGAGTCGACCTGCGCCTCGTCCTCTTTGCGGAGCGCATGTTGTATTTGTGTCGTAGCTCGGAAGGAGAAGGCAGGAGTCGACCTGCGCCTTGTCCTCCTTGCCGAGCGCACATTGTATTTGTGTCGTAGCTCGGAAGGAGAAGGCAGGAGTCGACCTGCGCCTCGTCCTCCTTGCGGAGCACATGTTGTATTTGTGGCGTAGCTCGGAAGGAGAAGGTGGGAGTCGACCTGCGCCTCGTCCTCCTTGCGGAGCGCACGTTGTATTTGTGGCGTAGCTCGGAAGGAGAAGGCAGGAGTCGACCTGCGCCTCGTCCTCCTTGCGGAGCGCACGTTGTCTTTTATACTTAGGCGAACACTAGGTTGCAGCTAAGCCTCCGAGTGGAAGGCTGGCTTACCACTCGGTAGGGTTTTCAAAAACTTAGGCGAGCACTAGGCTGCAGCTAAGCCCCCGAGTGAGAGGTTTGCTCTCCACTCGGTAGGATTTTGTTTTAACTTAGGCGAGTACTTGGACTGCAGCTAAGCCTCCGAGTGGAAGGCTGGCTTACCACTCGGTAGGATTTTGTTTAAACTTAGGCGAAACGGATTCGCAGCTAAGCCTCCGAGTGGAAGGGTGGCTTACCACTCGGTAGGATTTTTTTTACAAACTTAGGCGAAATGGATTCGCAGCTAAGCCACCCACTGGGGGACTGATTTATGTGAGCAAAAGTAATAACAATCAATGGGAAAATTATGAAACTCTTGTCTTTGATAAATAAACTACAGAAGTACTTTTATTACAACTCATCCGAGTGAATACTTAAGTATAGAAGGGGTGGAGCAGATCCGCATTCCAAGCTCGTGGCTCGTCAATCTGGCGGTCGACCTTGTAAAGACGGTATGATCCGTTGTGGAGAACTTTGGTAACAATGAAGGGGCATTCCCAAGTAGGGGCGAGTTTGTGTGTCTTCTGTTGGTCCACTCGGAGGACCAAGTCTCCTTCTTGGAAGGCTCGGCTCTTGACATTTCTGGCGTAGAATCGACGCAAGTCTTGTTGATAGATGGTCGATCGGATCATGGCCATCTCTCTTTCTTCTTCTAGAAGGTCGACTGCGTCCTGCCGAGCTTGTTCTGCTTCAGGTTCAGAGTAGAGCTCGACTCGTGGTGCATTGTGAAGCAGGTCACTTGGTAGAACCGCCTCACCTCCGTAGACCAGAAAGAATGGAGTCCTCGCAGTCGACCGTTTTGGAGTAGTCCTCAATCCCCAAAGAACTGATGGAAGTTCGTCGACCCACGCGCCCGCTGCGTGCTTGAGGTCGCGCATCAACCGGGGTTTGAGTCCTTTGAGAATTAGGCCGTTTGCTCTTTCTGCTTGTCCATTCGACTGGGGATGGGCGACTGAAGCGTAGTCGACTCTCGTGCCTTGGGAAGCGCAGAAAGCTTTGAATTGATTGGAGTCGAAGTTTGACCCATTATCAGTGATGATGCTATGCGGAACTCCATATCTGAATATTAATTCTCTGATGAAGCTGATGGCAGTGCCGGCATCAAGATTTTTAATGGGCTTGGCTCGATCCACTTGGTGAACTTGTCGACTGCCACCAGTACATGGGTGAAGCCGCTCCTGCCAGTTCTTAGCGATCCGACCATATCTAAACCCCAAACAGCGAAAGGCCAGACGATCGGGATGGTCTTTAAGGCTGAGGAGGGTTTGTGTGACATGTTGGAGTAAAACTGACATCCTTCATACTTGTCGACTATTTCTTTCGCCATTTCATTTGCTCGGGCCAAGAAAACCCGGCCAAGATGCTTTTAGCCACGATGGTCCGAGAGGACGCATGATGGCCACAGGTCCCCGAGTGGATGTCATTGAGAATCATTCGACCCTCTTCCGGTGTTATGCATTTCTGGCTGACTCCAGTCGTACTTTCTCTGTACAACTGTCCCCTCATGACAGTAAAGGCTTTGGATCGACGGACGACCTCTCGAGCCTCCTCTTCATTCTCTGGGAGCTCTTTCCTTAGAATATACGCGATATAGGGCACTGTCCAGTCGGGAGTGATAACCAGAACTTCCATGATTAAGTCGACCACAGCTGGGATCTCGACTTCAGTCGGATCTGTGGCGCTTTTTGGCTGCGGGGCTTCTTCAGTAAATGGATCTTCTTGAACCCACGGCGTGTGAACATGCTCCAAAAACACGCCACTCAGGATGGCTTCTCTTTTGGAACCTATCTTCGCCAAGTCATCGGCTGCTTGATTTTTCAGTCGGGGGACGTGATGGAGCTCTAATCCCTCAAATTTCTTCTCCAGCTTTCTGACTGCATTGCAGTAACCAGTCATGGCTGGGCTTCTGACGTCCCACTCCTTCATCACTTGGTTGACCACCAAATCCGAGTCACCATAGACCATGAGGCGGCGGACACCGAGTGAAATGGCCATACGCAATCCATACAAGAGTGCTTCATATTCTGCTTCATTGTTGGAGGAATCAAAGTGAATCTGGAGTACATATATGAGCTTATCTCCTCGGGGGGAAACCAACACTACCCCGGCACCGGAACCATTCAGCATTTTAGAGCCATTGAAGAACATAGTCCAGTGCTCCGAGTGAACTTGAGTCGGTAACTGCTGTTCAGTCCACTCGGCGAGGAAATCTGCTATTCTTGGGACTTGATAGCTTTCTTTGCCTCAAATCTGATATCCAGGGGAAGAAGTTCAATCGCCCATTTTGCCACTCGGCCAGTTGCATCTCTGTTGTGCAGAATCTCTGATAAGGGGGCGTCGCTGACGACTCTGTGATGATATGATCAGAGAAGTAGTGAGCAACTTTCTTCGTGGTCATATAAATCCCATATACAAGCTTCTGATAATGAGGGTATCGTTGCTTGGATGGGGTCAGGACTTCGGAAATGTAATATACTGGGCGCTGAACTTTGAAGGCTTTCCCTTCTTCTTCCCGCTCGACCGTAAGTACAGTACTGACGAGTTGTCCTGTGGCTGCAATGTAAAGCAGCAAAGGCTCTTTGCTGATCGGGGCAGCAAGCACCTGCTGGGTGGAAAGCAGGGTTTTCAACTCTGCAAACGCTGTGTCAGCTTCAGGAGTCCACTCGAACTTGTTTGACTTCTTCATCAGTCGGTAAAGAGGCAATGCCTTCTCACCGAGACGAGAGATGAATCGACTTAAAGCGGCCAAGCAACTAGTAAGCTTCTGAACATCGTGCACACGCACAGGTCGTTTCATTCGGAGTATAGTGCCCACTTTCTTTGGGTTTGCATCGATTCCTCATTCGGAAACGAGAAAACCGAGTAACTTTCCACCAGGAACTCCGAATGTGCACTTGGATGGGTTAAGCTTGATATCGTACCTCCTGAGGTTGGCAAATGTTTCAGCAAGGTCAGTCAGCAGGTCGGAACCTTTCCGTGACTTGACCACAATGTCATCCATGTACGCTTCCACATTCCGACTGATTTGAGTGAGCAAACACTTCTGAATCATCCTCATGAACGTGGCTCCGACATTCTTGAGGCCGAATGGTATGGTGACATAACAGAAGCACCCAAATGGGGTGATGAAAGCTGTTTTGATCTCATCGGGTCCAAACAGACGGATCTGATGGTACCCTGAATAAGCGTCCAAGAAAGACAGTCGCTCCCATCCTGCAGTCGAGTCGACTATTTAGTCGATGCAGGCAAGAGGAAAATGATCTTTCGGGCAGGCCCGATTGATATGCTTAAAATCAATGCACATGCGAAGCGAATTGTCCTTTTTGGGGACCATGACGACATTGGTGAGCCACTCGGAGTGGTAAATCTCTCGGATAAACTCTGCTGCTAGGAGCCGAGCCACTTCTTCGCCAATAGCCTTCCTTTTCGGGATGGCGGACCATCGCAGATGTTCCTTCACAGGTTTTGCCTTTGAATCGACTCGCAGACGATGCTCAGCCAGTCCCCTGGGTACACCCGGCATGTCAGAAGGTTTCCATGCAAATATGTCCCAGTTCTCACGGAGGAACTAGATGAGCGCTTCTTCCTATTTGGGGTCGATTGTTGTGGAGATATGAGTCGGAGCAGCGTTGGGGTCGGTCGGGTGGATGTGAACTGGTTTTGTCTCACCAGACGACTGGAACGCTGATTCCGTAGCAGGCTTTTTGGCTCGCAACAAATCACTTGGGTCCGCATTCCTCTGGTGTTCCTGCCACTCTTCTGCCACCATCTGAGCATCGGCGATCTTTGAGCCTTTCTGGAAACACTCTTCTGCCTTCTTGCGGTTACCAGTGACAGTGATCATGCCTTTAGAGCCAGGCATCTTTAGTTTGAGGTACACGTAACATGGTCGGGCCATAAAACATGCATAAGCTGGCCTGCCCAAAATAGCATGGTAGGCACTCTGGAAATCCACAACCTCAAATGTCAGCTTCTCTTTGTGGAAATTCTTTGAATCACTAAAAACCACATCAAGAGCAATCTGGCCGAGTGACGCGGCCTTCTTGCCAGGAATGACTCCATAGAAACTCATGTTGCTTGTGCTGAGTCTGGACATCGGAATGCCCATCCCTTTCAGCCTCAACAGACAAAGATACTTAAACCATCGCCACCATCCATCAACACTTTAGTCAGTCGAGTGCCCTCAACGACTGGGTCGACCACCAGAGCTTGCCTCCCATGGGTGGCTATGTGCGTCGGGTGATCGGACTGGTCAAATGTAATGGCGGTCTGAGACCACTTCAGATAATTGGGTGTTGACGGAGCAGCCATATTCACCTCTCGGTTTATAAGTTTCAGTCGGTTTTTGCTCTCAACGTCAGCAAAAATCATCAGGGTGGAATTGACGTGTGGATACTCCTCGTCACTGTCCTCCTTGTCCTCGACTTTGTCCGACTCTTTTTCCTTATCCTTGTGCTGCTTCCCTTGAAACTGTTGTATCAGGAGTCGACACTGCCGAGTGGTATGCTTCGGGTAAATGAAGTTACCCTCTTCATCTTTCTTCGTGTGGATGTGACACGGTAAATCCATCATGTCGTTTCCTTCTTTATCTTTTACTATTTTGGGGTTCCAAGGCCCCTTGGGCTTTCCTTTGAACTTCCCTTGAGTCACGACCAATGCTTCTCCACGAGCGGCTGGCTCGGCTTTCCGCTTCTGCTTCCGACTGGTGTTCCCTCCTCCGGTTTCCTGGGCGACTGACTTATGCTTGCCGCTCCGGAGCCGATCCTCTTTCTCACCATTGGCATATTTGGTGGTTATTTCCATCATTCGACTCAGAGACATATCTCCGGTTCGACCAAATTTCAGGCTTAGCTCTCTGTACTTTACGCCCTCCTTGAAGGCGCAGACTGCCTGGTGATCAGATACATTCTCTACTGTGTGATGCAGTGTGATCCATCTCTGGATGTAATCCCTCAAAGTCTCATTCGACTTCTGCACACCAGATTGCAGCTCTGTCAATCCTGCTGGTCGCTTGCTTGTTCCTTCGAACGTCCTGACAAACACTCGGGAGAGGTCCTCCCAAGTGTAAATGCTGCTGGGTGTCAACGGATTCAGCCATGCTCTGGCTAAACCTTCCAACGTAAGAGGCAAATGCGTCATGGCCACCTCGTCATTTCCGCCGCGATCTGAACAGCCACTCGGTAGTCCTCAAGCCAAGTATCGGGCTTAGTCTCACTGTTGAACTTGCTGACTCCAGTCTCCAACCTGAAGTTGGGGGGAATCACCGCGGCTCTGATGGCTCTATTGAAACACTCTGGTACGGAGACATGCACTCGGCTGCTGGTGGGTACATCTCTGTCGTTTCCCTCTCTGTGGGCTCTGTTTCGGTCGACCAGACCTTGAATGATGATGGACCTCGCATCAAAGCCTGGTTCCCTGGGGTCGACCGGAATCCTTCGCCCGCCACTGTGCTGGCATCTATCATCCTGTTGTCGAGGCATATAGGACCCACCCCTTGGGGAGGGAGTAGGCACTCGACGTCGATCGTTACGATCGAATCGGTGATCATACTGCTCATGGTTCCTGTACTGATCATGCCGGTCACCACGCCCTTCACGCCTCGGGGGCGATCTGGGGCTATGAGCCGACTGGACCGTATTTGCTGCCACGGATCTGCTGTAAATCCTGTTCCGCGGCGCGACGGCTGAGTTACGATCTCTCGCTGCCCGAGCAAATCTCTGATCTGCATCAAGCCTCTGCCAGCCTCTGACTGGGAAGGCTGAATTGATTCTGCTATACGGGCCGCAGCTGCTAAATTCTGAATCGGAGTTCGATATACCTGAGTCGGAGGTTGAAAGAGCTGGCATCGACTGGAGTCTGGAACCCGTTGCCGCGCGCGCTCGTCGAGTGCCCGCTGAAGGTTCTCCAGTCGAGTGCGCTCGGCCAGGTTGGCCAAGCGCGCGTCCTCCAAGGCGCGAGCCTCAGGGGTTTGTCCAACGATCGGAGTGTGAAGCGCGTCCATGTTCCGGCGATGAAGTTCTTCCCTCTGCTGCGAATTGAGGGGCTCGGGGAGATATTCCTCATGGCCGTGAGACAGATCGCCTCCGCCGTTGCCTCCCTCAGCACCGGGAAAGCCAGGGGGAACGTGCGGTCCATTGACAATCAGGACCTCCACTGCTGGATCACTGTTGTCGCACTCGGATGCAGTCTCTGTGGAGCCAATCGACAGGTCGAACAGGCCGTAGAGATATTCGTCAGGCTCGATTGCCGCGACTTGGGCGGTGGTCGACTAGCGAGCCATCGCATGCCTCACCCACCGCTGAAGCCTCGACCGACCGGAGCGCTTGCGCCGGCAGGAAGCGGGGAGGGAGGATGACACGAAAACCGGCCGATACTGGGTCGACGGTTGCCACAGAAGGACGCCGCGGACGCACGCTCGAAAGTGCGTAGCCCCGCGGACTAGGAGTGCGTCGACGTCGAGCGGGGCCTCCTGCAGCCAGGCAGAGTCGTCGGCGACGAACGTGAGTGCGCCGAGACGGATCTCGCGGCCCTTAACAAAAACTCCGCCTGTAACCATGATGACGGGAATCGGAAAAATTGCAACTTCTCCAACAAGTCGGTAAGACACCTGCCCCACGGTGGGCGCCAACTGTCGTGCTTCTAAGTCTGACAGTAATGTAGGGGGCTACTAAGGAGAGGCAAGATCCTAGCTATGGAGTAGTTGTGCACACAAGAGTTTTACGAGTTCAGGCCCTTCTCGGAAGAAGTAACAGCCCTACGTCTCGGAGCCCAGAGGCGGTCGACTGGATTATATGTGTGAGAGTTACAGGGGTGTGAACCATTCTGCCAGTGGAGGGGGGTGGCTTATATAGAGGATGCCAAGACCCCAGCCAGCCCACGTAGCGGAGGGTTTAAAGTACATTAAGGCCTGGCGTTACTGGTAACGCCCTACATAAAGTGTCATCATGACCATAAAGACTACTTAATTACAGACCGTTTGGATATAGAGTAGATCTTGAACTTCTGGTGGTCGAGTGAGTCTTCATGGTCAAGTGTCTTCAAGTACGTCGAGTGTCTTCCAGTCAGTCGAGTGGAGTCCCTCTAGGTCGACTGGAAGACGGCATCATCTGAAGATGTCCTCGGAGAGGGTACCTTGGACAGGTCCATGACCCTACCCTAGGTACATGACTCTGTCAATCCCTACTCATTTTCTTGCAGCTGCAACTGTATATTTCTTTTTACTCATCCACATCTACCCTGAACTCAGACCTGTCAAATTTCTTGCCCGGATATGGTTTCCACACTTTTTCTCTAGGCTCGGTAATCATTTTTTAAAAATACTGCCTCCCCTTTGCTAGGTCAGAGCACTTGAAGTAAGTCCAGTTCCGTAGCTCCAGCTGGAATTTCCTGAAAATTTTATTGGTGTATACTTCACTAGCTTGTCTTTCAATCGGAAAACCCGTCTCTAGTGATGGCGCCTTCTCTTCTGTTCGGTGTCTTTTCTTGTCAAGCGTAGCGAGGGAATTTTGCTGAATCATGTGATACGCATGAACAAACCTTTTTATAGTGTCCTTATGGTCAACGTAATTCTTCCACATCGAATTCGTGCTCTCATTGCGAGTGGTTGTTGACGAGAAAGGATAGAAGCAGTCCTTGAAGTAGGTCGGCACCCAGAAATTTCGGAGTTCCCATAGCGTGTTCAGGTGTTTGTTGCCTTCCGCCTTGTAAAGAGTAATTGCTGCTTTCCAGGCACGCTCAAACTCGTCTTGATCCAGTGAGTTTTTGACGATTCGAAATAAATCATCAGACATCCCTGGGTGTTGCGCAAACACTGCTGCGTTATTTTCCTTCATGTTCTTCCTAATATGCCACCAGCAGGACCTGTGCCTCATTCTCGGAAGAGCTTCCTTTATTGCAGTCTTCATCGCCTGGTCTTGGTCTGTTACTATGTATTTCGGCTCTTTACCTCCCATTGCCTCAACAAACGTGCTTAGGAGCCACTTGAATGACCCTATTTTCTCATCCTTCAAAAGGCCTAGTCCAAACAGGATGGTTGACCCATGGTTGTCGACACCTATAATTGGTGCAAATGGTAAGCCATATATATTCATAGAGAATGTCGTGTCAAAAGACACGAAATCTCCATATAGCTCATAACTCTTCTTGCACAAGGAGTCTCTCCAGAACAGGCTCCGCACTACATTGTTCTCTATCTCTTCCACATGGTGGAATCCCGGCCTCCGCCTCTGCATATCGGCAAACAGTTTCATGGTGTCCTCAATATCAGTGTCGCGCTCTCCAGCCTAGTCCCGGCATGCAATGTTGCTTATGTCAATCGTGTCAAACATAATTTATCGCCTCGGTGTCCCCATGGCAGTAAAAATCTGCATAACCTTCCTCGGTTCTAACCTCGCCTTCTACGGCACTTGTATAAAGAATTTCTCCTGAGGTGTCATCTTCTTATAGCATCTCATGAACTTCAGCATCCAATCTGATGGGTGAAGTTGGTGGTTGTGCTCTAGGCGCACGTTCTTCAGATACCATTTCCTCCTATCTGCATCCCTCTTGGCTGTTATTTGCACTGGGCAGCTTGTACGGATCAGGCAATTGCTCCTTCTCTCCTTAACATGTCTCTCAGTTGTGTTATTCTGCCCTTCCTTGGTGCACTGAAACACCTGCTTGTCAAGCTGTTGATCATATGTCGATCTTCTGCTCATTGATCGCTTGGCAGCAAAGCCAACCTTTCTCGCATATCTGCAGAAGAAGAAAAAGAACTCATCCAATGATCCAAATACCATACCACCCTCTGGTTCGAGCGCTTCGATGACCTCCTGAATCGTTGGGTATATGCCTTCTTGAACATGTTGTCCATTTCTTTCTCTACAATGGTCGGCGGCGCCATGGTGATTCTGTCTACCGTGTCTTCATTCGTCTGATCGCATTCACTTCTGACGACATCAGTTTCATCACCAGACACATGTCCACTTATAGCAGAGCTGCTGCTTCTCTGTTGTTTGTCACACGCAGCAGCATCGTTTCTGCATGGCATGGTCAAATCCATAAATGGCTCTGCCTCTCCACTGTTGCATTGTGCAATGTTGCTCCCTGTTTCTCCGACACTCGTGCAACCAAGGGACTGTGCTGCTTCTACCATGCAATCCGTGCTGGCGCTGTACGCTACTTGCTGCTCTGAACGTTGCGTTCCTTTCGAAATGGATGGAGAACTATGATATTTATTTGCCTCATCTGTTATCCCCTCTACCAAATCCTGAACACGTAGCACCAAACAGAATTAGATATCCAGACCAGCATATGCTTTTTATAATTTTTAATAACCGGTACACCAGAGGCACTGTTCACATTACTCCCAGCAGCACGAACGTGACCATGCTACACACACATCTGGACAAAGAGGCATAGATGTGCTTCTGCTTACACCATACAACCAGAGAGGCACAACAACATCCTATAGAATAGAACAACTACACATACAGCCGCACCAGACGGACAGCCGTCCTCCTGTTTTGCACTTTACCCTGTTCTTCCATAAAACTGTTCATGTTTTGAATTGAAAAAGCATAGTTCCGACATCACCTTTGTTTTCCCATGCCTCTCTTGTCCAGCAAATCTTGGCGACAACCTTCGTGCATTGGTAATTTCGCGGACTATTCTGAATGCCATCGGAGATCCTTTGGAAGGACCCCTCATGTTGATCGCCATAGGTGATCCTTTCAAAGGACCTTGCCTTATGTTTTCATCGATCCGTGTACTACCGCGATACTTGCTTCCTTGCTCGTACACGTATGTATGCAAGATACTACAATTTAAATATACCGCATTTAAAACAAAGAAAAACTGCTCGTAAAAAAAAAATACATTTGCTTTAAATGTTGTTGCACGCTCGTATTCTTTGTCACTGTATTGCTTTACGGTGTCTTTGAGCGAGTAAAGTTTATTCCTCCTATGTTTGATTTTGTCATTGGACTCTTCTTGCTTGTGCAGACCGTACCGAATCCTTAAACACTAATGCTTTTGTTGCCAATGATCCTTCTGCTTGCATCAAAGCAAATTCTGTTACCCTGTACCTCTTCATTATAACCGCCTTCAAACACTGGGGTGTCACAACGCCCGCTCTGCACCTTTGTGGACAAGTGTGTCTTGAAACCAAAAAATAATTAGAGCCACGTGCGAGTATTATGAAGAATTAGCACGTAAAACTTCCATGTACGTTCAAAACCAGCATTTGAAGTTTTCGTTGTTACCTGCACAATCTACTTAGTGGAGTCTCTCCTGCTTAGAATGCTCCTCTTTGCAGGTGTCTGCTGCACACCATGCTCCTGGTTGGGACTTTTGCCAAGGACTTGTATCTCACTCTTGACTCCAATTACTCCAGCCCGAATGGCATGTGCGTGTTTGACAGCATCTGCATCCTTGATCTTCTTCTCATTTTGCAGTGATTTTTTTCTTCCAACTCTCGATACTCAACTGCAGAGTAGATGCACAAGTTAAATAGATATGACAGCATTCATCCAGGATATATTAATCATTTTTGTTGTTCTTAATGATCTACTAATTGGTGTTCTTAGTGGTGGCACCTTAACAGCAAACGTCCCAGAAATAAAAGACCAAACTCTAATGTTCAACTGCCTTGCTATTACCTGTCTCCCATAATCCTTGCCGATGTCGTTCAAAGACCGACCGTCCCTGTTGTCCTGACCAGATGACGCACTCCCGAACATCTGCCCGAAAAAATTATAAACCTGAAGTATCAGTGTTGAAAATTTTCAAAGTCGATCTCAATCTTTCTTACTAAAGTATTACACTTAACACACAACAGAGATATAATTTTACTTCTATATAATTGACATATATAAATATATACATATATTAATTTTTAATTAAACTACAACCTCAGCCAAAGTGAGATCCTCTGATTCTAGTTTGCTTGTGCAACACTTAACACAAAGATAACCATTCAAACCTAACAAAAGTAACAAGCTCGTATTACAAGGACGAGAGTACACAAAACTAAAAACAAACTCCAATCAGAGCTACAATGTAAAACTAAACAATTTTATTCTATGAATCCCGACCATAAGAAATTCATCCACGAATTGAATCTCGTGTATCAGGAATCGCCACGCAAAGGTGCGTTCAGAAATTTTATACTAACCTTTGATTGTCGAATCATATGCGTTGATTGTTCGGAACTCACACCTTTCTAAACTGTGGGGGGGGGGGGTCTGCTTCCCAGCATTTTGTCAGCGATCTCCTTCAATGATTTTGAATATAGGAGAGAGAGAAAAGAGAAAGAGAGACGGAGAGAGAGAGAGAGAAGGAAAGAGAGAGAGGCTACTTCGATTTGTTGCGTGCAGGAGAAGAATAACCTGATAGGTGGGGTGAGTTTTGGGACGCATGAGAGATGCACATGTTTTTTCGGCGTGATGAGATGTGGTAGGTCGACTTCACTTGACCTTCGATGAGACTAACAAGTGGGCTCTCAGTTACTAATTCCTCTAAGTCTCTCACTAACTTGTGGGGTCGGCCTTTTATGAGTCCTACGACGAGTACCTCCATCTGGGGTGAGAAAATGTGGTAGGTGGACTTCGAAGTCATACTGACATGTGGGCTCTCAAATAGTTCCTCCAAGTATTTGACTAACTTGTGGAGTCTTCCACAAGATGAGTTCCAGATCTCTCTCCATCTAGCATCGGTGGCGATAGGCGAGGCATATTCTAGCTTTCCAAAGGAAAGTCAATCCTGATCCCTCCGCAGAGTTCGCTCGTCACTGAAAATTTATCGATCTCCTTCATCTCACTCGCCGTGGATCTCCTGTTCAGGTAATCCATTGCATCATCACCATGATTATGCCACCGATTAAATGTTTGAAAAAAAATACCGGTACTAGCAATTCCGTGGGCTGCGTACACACCGCATCTGCGCAACACAGCATGTCGGGCGCGATTTGAATATCGGTTCCGGATCCAATTATCTTCAGCTGGTCCGAGCTCAAACTGTTGTGCCGTCTTAACAGCAGAAGGGTTATGGATTTAAAATTAGGACTCAGCTAACCTCACTTTAATCATGCCAATTGCATGCTTGCGCCGTGGTTTTGCTAAGTTGAGTTGTATCTCCAGCCATGCAAAACATAAGCACTCTCGTGACCTCATATTATATTAGTTGCAGAGCTCAATGAAACTGCAGTCAAAATTCACTATCCTGATCCCTAACATGAGGTCACAGGTCAAATGACTGTATAGATCCGCAATCTATAGCAGAGATCCAAAGGACTTACGTCCCTTTTTGCAAAGCAGTTAGTAACTCACAGTTAGAAACCGTCTTACATGGACCAAGCTGTTGATGATAGTCTCACATAGACTGCTAACAACTGTCTTACATAGCTGACCTAGTAACGATGATGTCTCGTGATCTCTTATGTAGAGTTCGATGAGATGGACTCCACCCCACAGCTGTCGGAGACTCGGTCCCAGTCTGTCGATGGCACATAGATTGTAACCCAAAATTTCATGGTTCATGACCAGCTAGAAACAGAGAGACTAAGGATCGGGTTAAAACGTGCAGCGCACAAAAAGCTTGTTGAGGAGTACAAGGCAAAGAAGCAGATTGTTGCCTCGAAGTAGGTGTTTTTGTTCATGCATCTTGCGTGTGTTGTTGAAATTTCTTTGGAAATCAATGCCTCTCATTCTAGCTGCATTTTTAATCACCGATTAAACATTTGTCTCTGTTTTGCTGACTCAGCATTTGTATGTAAGCTTCTGCCAGAAAAGCATGTGGTTCAACAATACATTTGCTAAAGGTCGTTTCTTATCTTTGTCCACAGAGCTGTTACAATGGGTGAATATGAAGAAGAGTTCATCACAAAACTTAGCTTCTAGAAATTCATTACTGTCTGTGAAAAGCTAACAGAACCACAAAAGCAGCTTGTCAGAGATTGGATTTGGATACCTTCTAGATCTGTGTTGTCGCGAGCTTCCAAGGTGTTTCGTTCGCTGGCTTCTACGCTATTTTGATTGCCCTTCCAGGTGTTTCATACTGCCTAGTGGATACAGATTCCTCATCAACTCGTACACCGTGCACCGGATCTTAGGAATTCCACTTGGCGGGCAGATTATCCCTAGAAAATGCTCAGAAGCTTTCAGATGTCAGGTTAAGTCTGAAACTCGGTGTGCTGGGCACGCTCCAAACATCAAAGAGTTAACTGATCTCATAACCCAGAGCTGACAGGAGATGTGTTTCAACGGGTTTTCGTGATGTTTGCAACAGCGGTATTTCTATGCCCAACGACATATGACTACATTAGCCCCGACTATTTAGCCGCTCTAGAAGGACCAACAAGTAACATATCATCATATGATTGGTCCAATGCTGTCATAGAGAAACTGGTGGCATCACTCCAGACCTTCAAGGACAAAGGATTCGCAGGCGCCCTGTGTGGCTGCCTCCTGATTCCAGTGGTTCGTTCACTAACTTGTACATTTTTTTATACCACAAGCAGCTACAAGAACATGATTCATTTTTACCTCTTCCCCACTTGCAGATAACGTATTTTGAGTACCTGGATACGAAGATTATGGACCTGGGACCTGACACTCCTACAAGACTTGTCATGTGGGACACAGAGGCCATTAAGAATTATGCTAACATAGACAGACTGTCAACAGAGGACGGAATTTTTGGGAAACACACGGTGAGTCAACTTTTCATCATTTTCCTTTGGCGAAGTTTTCAACTCAACATAAGGACTTAGCTGGAATGTATTAACTTGACTTGACTATAAGTGTTTCCTTTTCCGCATGGCAGCTGAAAGACATTAGGCACACGCCTTTCCAACCACCGCCTGGCTTTCAGGCGCCATTTTTCCAAATGAGTCCCGGACTAGAATCCTGCATAGAAGAATTTGTGCCTCAAAAAAAACTTTGTTCCGTAAGTGATTTCCAGCTACTTCACCTGATTTTATGTTTGAAATGATGCTCCCTAAGTTTTTACCAAAAATATACATGTCCTATTATGTTCATCCAGACAGTTTCCTATAGTATGTTAGCTGTGCTTTTGTGTTAAAACCAGAAGTGCTTCCTACAGGACGTTAGCCGTGCCATTGAGTTTAATATAGAAGTGCTTCCTATACTACCTTAGCTGTGCTTTTGTGTTAAATATAAAAGTGCTTCCTATAGTACCTTAGTTGTGCTTTTGTGTTCAATACAGAAGTGCTTCCTATAGTACCTTAGTTGTGCTTTTGTGCTAAAACTAGAAGTGCTTCCTATAGTACGTTAGCTGTGCTTTTGTATTAAAACCAAAAGTGCTTCCTACAGGACGTTAGCCGTGCCTTTGTGTTTAATATAGAATTGCTTCCTATACTACCTTAGTTGTGCTTTTGTGTTAAATACAAAAGTGCTTCCTATAGTACCGTAGTTGTGCTTTTGTGGTAAAACTAGAAGTGCTTCCTATAGTACCTTACCTGTGCTTTTGTGCTAAAACAAGAAGTGCTTCCTATAGGACGTTAGTTGTGCTTTTGTATTAAAACCAGAAGTGCTTCCTACAGGACGTTAGATGTGCCTTTGTGTTAAATATAGAAGTGCTTCCAAAAGTAAGTTAGCTGTCCTTTTGTGTTAAATATAAAAGTGCTTCCTATATAGTACGTTAGCTGTGCTTTTGTGTTAAACATAGGAGTGCTTCCTATAGCACGTTAGCTGTGCTTTTGTGTTAAATGTAAAAATGCTTCCTATAGTACGTTAGCTGTGCTTTTGTGCTAAAACTAGAAGTGCTTCCTATAGGACGGTAGCTGTGCTTTTATGTTAAAACTAGAAGTGCTTCCTACAGGACGTTAGCTGTGCTTTGTGTTAAATATAGAAGTGTTTCGTATAGTACATTAGTTGTGATTTTGTGTTAAATATAAAAGTGCTTCTTATATAGTACATTAGCTGTGCTTTTGTGTTCAATATAGCACTGCTTCCCTGCAGCGGTAGGTCAACCATGCTTCGTACAATACGTCGGGTGTGCTCTTTCAAGGAATGTGTTGACCATGATTCATGGACCTTGTTACCCACGCTTCCCCGCAGCATATCATGTGTGATTATGCAATTCTTGACAGAACGTACAGTAGCTCATAAGATATCTTTCATTTTCGGTATTAATAACTAATTTTCATTTTCGGTATTAAAAATTTCTGATGTTTTTTTTAATTATAAGCCAAGGTGAAAATTGCAAAAGTTATCAATGAAATGTACACAGAACTTTTCTCGTGGTTTCAACCAGTTCTCGAGAAGAAATTGGAGAAGCTCCTTTCACTTGGTAGGGATCTTAGTGCAAAAGAAACCAAGACCTGCAACCGGGGCGTTTATTGTAACTTGCAGCAGGACAACTCAAATGAAAAAGAAACTTTTTCACCACTCCCTTCAACATATTCTACGCTTCCAGGTTCTAGCACGACAAGCAGTCAAAGTTCTTCCAGCAGTGGCTCGACCAGTGTCCTTCACGCCACGTCATACTCCCTGGAAAATTTAAAGGGTTGCTGGGATACCCTGACCCAGACTACTCCCATAATCCGTACGACAAAGAGCAGTCCCAAATTTATCTATCTTCAATCCTAAAATCATCAACTCAGATTAAGGTGCTACTGGAAGTGAACAGGATCGACCACAACAAAGAGGACATTCATGAACAAGCCAAGATTCATCTGGACAAAGTGCATGACCATCTACACAACTGCCTTGATGGCTTGACGGTTCATGAGCCCTTCGTGCCAACATCTGAGATGCTAGACAGCGGCGCAATTATAATGACAGGTGAAAATTCGTCTGAGTGTTCTATACCGATTGAAACCCAAAATTCTGCTGGAGGATCTACATACCACAATTCTCTGACAAGCCCACTGGAAAAACTCTTGGAGGAAACAGCAAAACCTACTGCAACAGAAACATCAACCTCGCACTATGCAGTTGACAAACAGTTACTGACTGGTCCAATCTCAACCGATACACTTGGAGCACCTATTTATCACATTGGGAAAACGTCACCAACTACTGCACGGTCCAGCGGTTCTGATAGCGCTCACAAAAATTCTTCAACCAACACAAAGGACCTCACTCTATCCCAAACTGCACAAAACTTAAACAATGTCACGATACAATGTTCTTCTTCGCTGCTGGAAGCTAAGGCCGATCTTGTTTCAACTTGGAGTGATGAGAAGAACATTGTTGAAATAGAACGCACAAGAGCAACTTCCTCAATTGCCCCAACAGTAGAGGTCCCCAATGATTCTACCACCGGTTCTGGCTCGGAACTGGACACGGGAAAAGCAAATCCATCCACTAGTGATGCTCCATTGATTGCTGCCGCATCTGTCGTTGCGAAAGACAACAACATTGAAGAAGAACATGAACAATGTACCAAGCAACCACGTATTGATCCCACAGATAGTGTCCCTATTACATCAAGCGCAGATACGCCACAACTGGAAGAACAAATGGCAGCTCACAAAAGGTCCTTACAGCAGTCAGAAGATCCAAGAAACAATAATACGACACCTCCTAAGAAAAGAGTTAGAATACTGGAGCCTCCACGTAATTCAACAGAATCTGCAACCAATCAGTCTCTACAAGGTGACAACCACAGAGGGCTCCTTGATACTAGATTCATTGATGATGACGAAATATGGTCTGACCCATCTATCTATGAACAACTTGACAGAGTCATTGAAGAAAAGAAGAAGCAACCCTTTCATAACCAAGTAGCATCCCAACAATGCCAACCTGATACTATCTCACACTTTCCCAAGAATTCAACCTCGTCATCCAGATCTTGCCTTTCTAACTATCAAGAGCCACAAATGCCCAACAGATCAGGCTCACTGCCAGGCGGTAACCACCTCTCACAGGCTTTTGATACGTCATCTTATCAGAGGTTTAACTCAAACTGTCTTGTCCGACAGTTTGCCAGCAACTGCTTTGTCCCAACACTACCAACCAGTTCCTACTCTCAAAAACGACTTCTACCGACATCCTATTGCTCAGAATAACGGCAGCTCAAACAGCAGCCAGCTCTCACGTTATGCAATGAACAACCAGTCACAAACAGTACCACCAACAAACCTCTGTCCATAATGCCCACTACCCCCAACAAAATGATGCTCAGAATAACAGCAGTGCACGGTGCCAACAACGCCAACCTCAAGAGCAGAACCAACAGCAACCATGGAGAAGCGAGTCTCACGGGCAAAGTTACAGTACCTTGCAACAACAGTTCAACAGCATCCAGTATTCCGGCCATCCTATGCAACATTTTCCAATAGATATTCCTTCGAGCTCAACCGGTGATCCAACTGTCAGAACATTAGAACTACGCATGCAGCACCAACCACAAGGCTTAATGTTCCAAAGAAACAACAATTATAATGAGGTTCATCTGCAACTTAGTAATGGTCAATTGAACTCCGGTGGTCATGTCTTCCAGACTCATCAACATCATTCTCAGCTAGAACAGTTTCGATTCACTGAACAAGGGAATGACCATCAAGATCACTGCCAACTTTTGGAAATAAGAGACTCTACAATGGAGGAGAAAGAAGTGTATGAAACAATCATCGACAATACACCAGGCATCAAGCAAAATGATAGGTAATGAATTAGTTGTTCCTATTACAGTTGTCGGCGTTCTGGGAATGGGTGTCCCCAGACTTGCCTGCCTGCGGCCTGCGGCGTGGCTCAAGGGGCGGCCCAGCATGGCCCATCTTCATCAACACGAATTCAAGACCCTCACGAGGGGCCAAGCCTCGTGGGGTGGACGACATGAGGCTTCCTCAGGCACGGCCTCGTCAGGCTGGCTCGCAAGGAGGCGGAGAGATCAAGGCAGGGTACCTCGCGAGGTGCCCATGACGCAAGCCATGACGACCAAGGGCGCCAGGCGGGCGCCAGCCCGCACAGTGTCCTTCTTTCCTCTTTGGTGCCAAGGGGGCAAGCGCAGGCGAGAGCATCAAGCAAAGGTATCCATTTCGGTGCAACAAGACCAAGACCAGTAGAACGGCAGGATGGAAGTCATCGTGGAGCCCAAGCCGGCGTCACCACCAGAGCCTTTGGCAGGTGAGGACCAACTTTAGTCAGGATAAGTGTACTAGATGTTCCCCTTCAAAATGGCCAATTGTTGGCACCCTTCCCGTTCAATATTTGGGAAGAGGCCCAGGGCCTTTGCCTATAAATAGGACTAGCCACCCACAAGGTGGAGGCAGAGAGAAATCAATCGGATCCTCACCTACAAACCAGTAGAGAGAGCGACTGAACTCCCCTAGCAGTTCATTGCTCCAGCCAAGAACAGACCCTCGCGAGGCTGTTCTTCCTTGTACTGTTCATCATCAGCCCAAGAGGCAATCCACCACACCACACACTGGAGTAGGGTATTACACCACAATGGTGGCCTGAACCAGTATAAACCATGTGTCTCTTGTGTTGTTCCTTTGATTGCTTAGTTCATAGCGAGGCGGTGAGGAGCAGGTAGGCAGAGGGCTAAATCTCCGCGCGCACCCCAGTGTTCGAATCTAGAGGGTCTTCCAGAACCCGAAATCCGACATTTGGCGCGCCAGGTAGGGGTGCGCCGGAGCTTCTCCTTCCGCCGACCCGCTCTCCGCCGACACCACGACTCGCCCTGCGATGAGCGGCGCACCGTCCACTCCGGTCGTCGCGGCCCTCCTGGGAGGCTCGCAGGCGTCGCCCTCGGGCCGCCACATCAAGCCATTCATCCGCCATGTCGATGCCGCTTCCACGCGGCAGGGGGCTCCCTCAGGTCGGTCGACGCCCAAGGCCGATCTGGCCTTCAGCTCAAAGGACCACCCCTCCAATTCAGCCTGCTCAGGCGCGCTCCCGATGATGTGCACCCCCACCATCTGCCAGGTGGCTGTCACCAGGACTCTCCTTGACAGCGGCTCGGGCCTCAGCGTGCTCTCGGTTGAAGCCTTCAGCCTCCTCCACATACCACCGGAGCGGCTCCGGCCCAGCCGGCCCTTCTTGGGCGTCGGGGGCGGGTCCTCTAGCTCCCTGGGGCAGATCCATCTCCCGGTAACCTTCGGCACCTACGACAACTTCCGCACGGAGCTAATTGACTTCGACATCGCCCCCATCGGCCTCCCGTACAACGCCATCCTCGGCTACCCGGCGCTGGCCCGGTTCATGGCTGCGACTCACCCGGCGTACCTCAAGAAAATGCCCGGGAGCAGCGGCGTCCTCACCGTGTGCGTAGACACCAGGGATGTGTTGCAAGTGCTCAAGCTCGCCTTCAAGACGGCGGCGTCGGCACAGCCCGCTGACTCGGACGCCCCTGAGCCCAAGGGAGCTGCGCCGACCAAGAAGAAGCAGTTGTTCACCCAAGACAAGGCAGAAACCAAGCAGATGATGGTTGACGAGGACGGATCCACTGACGCCACCTTCACCATAGGCGCCAATCTCGAGCCCGAACAGGAGGAGGCCCTGGTCAAGTTCCTGCGCACAAACAAGAAGGTATTCACATGGGAGCCCGATCAGCTGGCGGGGATCCCAAGCGGCGTAATCGAGCACCACCTCAATGTGTGCCCCAATGTCCGACCCGTGAACCAGAAGGCAAGACGGCAGTCCATGGAAAAGCAGGCTTTCATCGTCCAAGAGACCCGCAAGTTGGAAGCTGCAGGGGTCATTCGCGAGGTCCGATACCCGGATTGGTTGGCCAACCCAGTCGTTGTACCGAAGAAAGGAGGGAAGGAACGTATGTGTCGACTTCACCAATCTCAACAAAGCTTGCCCGCAAGATCCGTTCCCGCTCCCCCGCATCGATCAGATCGTCGACTCCACTGCCGAGTGCGACCTGTTGTGCTTCTTGGATGCCTTCTCTGGGTATCACCAGATCAAGATGGCGGTGGAAGATGTGGAAAAAACTGCCTTTCTAACCCCATGTGGGGTGTACTGCTACACGTGCATGCCGTTCGGGTTGCGCAATGCAGGGGCAACCTTCTGGCGGTTGATGCACATCGCCTTGGGCCCATAGCTCGGGAAAAACGTTGAGGCTTACGTCGATGATATTGTGGTGAAGTCTCGCAAGGCCAAGACCCTGATACAAGACCTGGAGGAAACCTTCGCGAGCCTCGACGCTGTGAGCCTGCGACTCAAGCCAGAGAAGTGCGTGTTTGGGGTCCCCTCAGGCAAGCTCTTGGGCTTCCTCGTGTCCCACCGGGGCATCGAGGCTAACCCGGAGAAGGTCAAGGCGGTCGAGGACATGAGCCCGCCAAAGACCCTCAGAGAAATGCAGAAGCTCACTGTGCACGTGACAGCACTGGGACGCTTCATCTCCAAGCTGGGAGAGCGAGCGCTGCCTTTCTTCCAGCTGATGAAGAAAAAGGGACCCTTTGAGTGGACTGAAGAGGCAGACAAGGCGTTCCAAGACCTCAAGAGATACCTAACCAGCCCACCGGTAATGGTGGCCCCGCGCCCTCAGGAGCCCCTGGTGCTTTACCTTGCAGCCACTCCCTACTCCGCTAGCGCAGCCCTGGTGGCAGTTAGGGAGGAGCGTCGGAACAGAGCCACGGCATCCACCCGGGTCGGGGCGGAGCACGAACAAGAAAGACTGGCAGAGACCACCTCTACAGCCGAGAAGGATCAGCCGCCGCTAGGGGACACGCTCGAGATAGCGGGAACCCCTCCCCCTAGCGACCATCCGCTAGGGGCTCCCCTGCCTCAGGAGGCGCCGCGATCTCCGGAGGGTACCATCGACACCAGCACTCCAACCAAGTTGAACATCATGTGTACTTCATCAGCACAGTGTTGCGGGACGCAAGGGCGCGGTATCCCATGCCTCAGAAACTTCTCCTCACACTATTGATGGCCTCGCGCAAGCTGCGGCATTATTTTCAGGGCCACCCCATCAAGGTTGTCTCAGCATACCCTTTGGGGAGGGTGCTCAGGAGCCCCAACTCAGTTGGAAGAGTCGCTGAGTGGAACATTGAACTGCAAGCGTTTCAGCTCGAATTCAGCACAACCAGAGTCATCAAGGGGGCCGCCTTGGCAGATTTCGTGGCAGAGTGGGCAGAGGCGCCGGGCCTAAAGGCTGATGAGGATCGACCCCTCTCCCCGGGAAGCGAGGCGCCGGACGGTTGGGTCATGTACTTCGACGGGGCGTTCTCCAGGCACGGCGCGGGGGCTGGTGCGGTGCTTATATCTCCTACCCAAGACAAGCTCTACTGCACCGTGCAGCTCTATTTCCAACACGGAGAAAAGGTCTTCAACAACATAGCAGAATATGAAGGCTTGATAGCGGGCCTAAAGGCCGCGGCCGCCCTCAGAGTAAAACGACTTACCATCAAAGGTGATACACAACTCCTCGTCAACTTCTCCAACAAAGTATACGAGCCAAGGGATGAGCACATGGAAGCCTACCTTGCGGAGGTCCGCAGGATGGAGAAGCAGTTCTGGGGGCTGGAGTTATAGCACGTGCCCCGTGGCACCAATCAGGAGGTCGACGACATCGCCAAACGAGCATCCAGGCAAATGCCTCAAGAGACTGGCATCTTCGAAGAGCGGATCTTCAAGACCTTGGCCATGTCATCACTGTCGAGCGCGGTGCAGCCTCGGGAGGAGCTCCCCCAGCCGCCAGCCTCGGGAGCCCCGGTCTGCGGGCCGGCCTCAGGTGCGCGTCTGCTCTTGACAATGGAGCCTCGGGAGGGGTGCTGGATCACGGAGCTCCGGAGCTATCTGACACAAGGGATCTTGCCAGAGAAGGAGGAGGAAGCGGAGCGCGTGGGGCGGCAGGCCACATCATACTGCATCAGGGACGGACAGCTCTACCGCAGGCGACCGAATAATGTGTCCCTGCGCTGCATCTCCAGGGAGAAAGGGAAGGAATTGCTAGTGGATATACATGGTGGAGACTGTGGGCATCATTCGTCATCGCGGACCCTCGTTGGCAAGGCGTTCCGCAGTGGATTCTATTGGCCCACTGCACTCAATGATGCTGTCGAACTGGTGAAGGCTTGCGAGGCCTGCCAGTTCCACGCCAAGCAGATCCATCAGCCGGCTGGAGGTCTGCAAACTATACCCCTCTCATGGCCATTCGCAATCTGGGGACTAGACATCCTGGGCCCATTTCCTCGGGCGCCAGGGGGCTATCGCTACCCTACATCACCGTGGACAAGTTCACTAAGTGGGCGGAAGTGGAAGCTGTCCGCACCATCCCCGCAGGGTCTGTGGTCAAGTTCATCAAGGGCATCGTGAGCCGGTTCGGGGTACCCAACCGCATCATCACCGACAACGGTTCGCAGTTCACCAGTAATCTCCTCAAAACATATTGTGCTAACCTTGGAACACATATATGTTACGCTTCAGTGGCGCACCCCCGGAGCAACGGTCAGGCCGAGCGGGCCAACGCGGAGGTCCTGAGGGGCCTCAAAACCAGGACGTTCAAGAAGAAGTTGGAGGCTTGTGGCCGAGGCTGGTACGACGAGCTTCAGTCTGTGTTGTGGTCCATCTGCACGACCGCAACCAAGCCAACTGGCGAGACCCCATTCTTCCTGGTCTATGGAGCTGAAGCGGTCCTCCGTCACGAGGTCAGACGTCGTTCCGCGCGGGTCCTGGCGTTCGACGAGGCGCAACAGGATGCCATGTGGGGGACGGACCTCGTACTGGGGAGGAACGTCGCCGGGAGTCTGCGCTTCGGGCAGCAACATACCAACAAGCGCTACAGCGATACCACTGTCGCAACATCCGCCCCAGGACACTCGAGGTAGGAGACCTCCTGCTCAGGCAGGTCCTCTCCATGGAGGGACTGCATAAGCTCTCTCCCATGTGGGAAGGCCCGTTCAAGGTTGTTCATGTTTCCAGGCCCGGCTCCGCGCGCTTGGAGACTCAGGAGGGGGTGCCTGTCCAGAATGCATGGAACATCCAGCACCTCCGGAGATTTTACCCTTGAAAAGGCCCATAGCCTGTGAAGAAGGCGAACGCCTGTGAAGCTGTTGCGTTTTTGAAAAGGCCCAGAGCCTGTGAAGAAGGTGAATGCCTATGAAGCTGTTGCATTTTGGAAAAGGCCCAGAGCCTGTGAAGAAGGCGAACGCCAGTGAAGCTGTTGCGTTTTGGAAAAGGCCCAGAGCCTGTGAAGAAGGCGAACGCCTGTGAAGCTATTGCGCTTTGGAGAAGGCCCAGAGCCTGTGAAGAAGGTGAACGCCTGTGAAGCTGCTGCGTTTTGGAAAAGGCCCAGAGCCTGTGAAGAAGGCGAACGCCTGTGAAGATGTCGCGATTTGGAAAAGGCCCGGAACCTGTGAAGAAGTTGAACGCATGTGAAGTCTATCCTCACGAGAAAGGCCCGGAGCCTGTGAAGAAGGCCAGTGCCTGTGAAGCTCGCCGCCCGTGACACTCTCACGTAATAATGAGTGGGGCTGTACACGCCCTGGAGTCTCAGGAGCGCCGACCTCAGGGCCTGGGGCTCCCTCCCACGCCCAGTGGCAGCACTTAGCTCCGCGCTAGTGAGAAGACATGAAGACTAGATTAGGTGTCGGACGCGGCTTTTCTCATTTGCTTTCCGCAGTTGGCTATTCATCCCCATTCGAGGTTTTGCTGAAGTTGTTGTCGTCTTTGGTTTGTGACCATTTGCCTTTTTCGCTCTCCTGCCCCGATTTCTCTCGCGCAAGTCTCCCGAGGGGGTACCACGGGCACCCTCGCGAGTGTTTTCTGCCCTTGTCGTTCGAGGCTACCCAACCCGGGTCCACTACAGGAGCACCCCTCCAGTCCGTGCCCCTCGGGCATCGCGACACGAATGCCGGGCCTGGATCGATCGCCTCCACGGCTAAGGCCGGGAACTACCTCTCCAGACTAACCCCCGCAGGACATGGAACGTTCGACAAAGCCTCGGCCACGAGAAGCAAAGGTCGCGACAAGCCCTCCCCCCAAGTTAAGTAATTCCTACGCACTAGCATACGGCATGAGGGCACAAATACCAAAATGACGGAAGCAGTACAATAATTAAAAAGCAATAGTCCCAGCACACCCTCGCGGGGCCCTACACTACTGTCTTTTTGTGCAGGGAAAGGGAAAACAAAACAGGCGCGACTCGCCCGGCATCAGCTCGCGAGGGAGACTCGAACCACCTCCGGAGCTCAAGAGGACTCCGTCTCACGCTTCACCGAGGCGCAACAGTGGGCAGGCCCGCTACCTCCCTCCAGGCGGGCGCGGCGGCGCGGAGGCTGATCGCGGCCACCACTGGAGGAGCTGCTGCTTGAAGAGGAGCCATCGAAGCTCGATGAACCTCGACCGCCACCGGCCGCACGTGCGCTGTCATCTTCATCATCGCCGGGGCTGGACCCACGGCCGCGGTCGTCGCTCTCGGGGCAACATCCAGCGCGGTGACCATCTTCCCCGAACACCCTCACGTAGAGGGTGGCATCGCCGTCAAACTTGAAGTGCAAGTTGCACCGCCGGATCAGACCACGCGCGCGGGCTAACGTTTGCCAGCCGCGGGTCAGGGCCAAGCTCCCGGCCGAGGAGACCTCCAGCGAAGCCCAGGAGGCTCGGCCGCAGCAGCCATCCGCCTGGAGCCAGAGGCCGCCTAGGGCCCCAGTCGGAAGCTCGCCTAGGAGGAAGCGGGGGAGTTGGAGCCGGGTGCTGGCCGGTTCCGCCGCCAACACAACGAACTCCGGTAGTACCTCTGCCGAGTGGGAGCGCGGCCTAGGGGGTCGCGCGGCTGTGACGCGTCCCCCAGCGGCGGCCGGCCGCTCTTCGCCGCGCGGAAGATCGCCTCCGCGACCGCGGGGAGCCACCATGGGAGTCGCGGGGTGCTTGCGGGGACTGCCTCGACCGCGCTTGGGTGGAGGAGAGTCAAGTTCCGCCTGGCGGGCCTTACCTTTCTCTGTGGCCGAGAACCTTTTCGGCGGAGCCATGATAGAAAAGGAGAAGCAAGAAGGGATAGATCGGAAGGGCAGGCACCGCCCCATACTTATAGCCGGAGGAGGCCAACCGCCTGCCTCCGCAACCACAGGTAATCATGACCAGTTTTTGCATGCAGGGACTTGCCAGTTCGTGCAGTTACCGAGGCGTCGTGGGGGAGCGGAGCCGCCCACGTCCAATCAACTGCCACGCGGCGCCCGAGGCCGCTGGCTATTAGGGCCCGCGGCGCTTCGCACTTGCCCCTTCGCCCCTCTGCTCAGCCAAGTCCGGGCGCGCCTTGGGCCCGGGGGCTACTGTCGGCGTTCTGGGAACAGGGGTCCCCAGACTTGCCTGCCTGCGGCCTGCGGCGTGGCTCAAGGGGCGGCCCACCATGGCTCATCTTCATCAACACGAGTTCAAGACCCTTGCTAGGGGCCAAGCCTCACGGGGCGGACGACAGGAGGCTTCCTCAGGCACGGCCTCGTCAGGCTGGCTCGCGAGGAGGCAGAGAGATCAAGGCAGGGTACCTCGCGAGGTGCCCATGACGCAAGCCATGACGACCAAGGGCGCCAGGCGTCAGGCCCGCATGATGTCCTTCTTTCCTCTTTGGTGCCAACGGGGCAAGCGCAGGCGAGAGCATCAAGCAAAGGTATCCATTTCGGTGCAACAAGACCAAGACTAGCAGAACGGCAGGATGGAAGTCATCGTGGAGCCCAAGTCGGTGTCACCACCAGACCCTTTGGCAGGCGAGGACCAACTTTAGTCAGGATAAGTGTACTAGATGTTCCCCTTCAAAATAGCCAATTGTTGGCGCCCTTCCCGCTCAATATTTGGGAAGAGGCCCAGGGCCTTTGCCTATAAATAGGAATAGCCACCCACAAGGTGGAGGCAGAGAGAAATCAATCGAATCCTCACCTAGAAACCAGTAGAGAGAGCGACTGAACTCCCTTAGAAGTTCATCGCACCAGCCAAGAAAAGACCCTCGCGAGGTTGTTCTTCCATGTACTGTTCATCATCAGCCCAAGAGGCAATCCACCACACCACACACTGGAGTAGGGTATTACACCACAATGGTGGCCTGAACCAGTATAAACCCTGTGTCTCTTGTGTTGTTCCTTTGATTTCTTAGTTCATAGCAAGGCGGTGAGGAGCAGGTAGGCAGAGGGCTAAATCTCCGCGCGCACCCCAATGTTCGAATCTAGAGGGTCTGCCGGAACCCGAAATTCGACAACAGTAAAGTTTTGATCCCTTCTTTTACTACTGCAATGTATTCTGCCTGAAGTTATCATATTAAAGTGTTTCGGCTCGATTCTTCTACTACTGTAATTGAATACTCATCAACTCTAAAGTTAAATAAAAAATCACATGATTTAAAATGCATTTATCTTTTTGGCCGCAAGAGGATATTCTTCGTGGACCGATGTTGGGCCGATCATCGAACTTTAGGTTTGTCAATGAAGGTATACGGATATATCAACTCATTCGTGGTCGAAGCTTACTCAACGTTGCTGATGAAAGAACAATTCTACGGACAGCCAACACTTGTGCACAAGCATATAATAATAATAACAAAGAACATTTAGTACTACTACCACACTCAGTGACACAACTTTAATTTTCTGCAGGATAAATTTTAAGTTCTAGAAGCAAGCATTGAACTACTCAAGGAACACATCGTGGAAAAAACTATTGGGTACAGGCTGCCCCAACAAATGTAACATTGTGAGTTCACCCTACTCACTCTAACTGTCTAGTGTTCGTCTTCGATTCTACCAGTTTTTCTTGTTACAATGATATTATTCCCTGTTAATTATTTTAGGTCTTAATACCTGTGAGAAACGAACCACATTTTATCTACCTCATCATCGTGAATCTTGCAATGTGTCGCTTCGAAATTTTGTGTCCTTATATCAATTGCGATGGTATAAAGGAACACTCGGACATTGTCACCGAAAACTTCAAGAGAGCTTACCATTCTGCTTACAACAACCATCCTCACACCATGGCCTCCTTTCATATCAAACCTGTGCAGAGTGTATGTAACTCAGACAGAGAGTGAGTTTCTTTTAACTGTAGCTCTACCTCATTTAAACCATGCATTTTTTTTGTTCCACTACACATCCCATATCTACTCTTCACCTTCTAATCACTAACATTAATGCTCTCAATTTTCAGGGATGACAGTGCTATTTAAACCATGCATTTGATGCCGCTCATTAATTTGAATAATAATTCATTTTTTATTAATAAAGTAAGTTCACTCTCATTGACAAACACATCAACATATGTTCATCCAAGCCAGCTGTAAAGTATGTTTTACGATAAATTTTATTAGTTTGTGCGGTTATGTGTTTTGCAGATCCATGTGAAACCGATGAGAGAACAACTAACTTTCAAAATGATAACATCCAACTACAACACATGCCATGTATTTGAGGCACTGAGCATCATCCTCGACAAACACAATATCCGGCGCGAAAGAAGAAGAGTTGGAAGAAGATGACTACTGCTTAAATGTGCCTTAATTTAGCCGGAGACATCCAAACATTGTTTCAGCCATATCGACTCATGTAATCACAAACAGTGTTCCAGAAAAAAAATGTCGGTCCAAGATATCTGCAATTAAACACACCTGTGCTTTAAAATGTTCAAGTCCTCAAATCCTGAACAGCAAACATTATAAATAAAAATCATATTTTTCCAAAAGTTGTAAATATGACATTCAAGACATCACTTACTTGGACTAGAACAACACTCACTTCGAGTAAACACAATAAAAGAAACAATTGGAACACAGAGGACCAACACTATCTATTCATAACCATCTGACAAAGGTGGTAAATCACTCACCTCCAGTAATGCGGGTCACAGAAGCACGACAGTCCCTCTTATACACGAAGAACGTGCCTCTCTGACATAGACAACTAAGCTAACACGCACGAGTTAACTAAAGAAAATCCATCCTCTGGGATAGACGACCAAACTGAAAAAATAAAAATAAAAATAGAAGAAAGACGATGAATTCAACTATAAAAGGTACGTGACATCACAAGTTTCACCAACGAGTATCTCTCACCAGTGCAGTGAGAGAAAACATTTCAAAACAAAGACACGACCGTGCCGTAAATAACATCGTAGACGTGCCTCTACGAGCAATCGTGTCAGAGGAAGCATTTGCGAAAGATAGACAGAACTCTGACTCAACATAACATATAGGACATGCCTCCACTAACTCGATAGACGTGACTTCACTAACAGACTGACTAGAAATATTACACAACATACAGCCATGACAGTGACTCACACTAACAGAACGCAGTGCCTCTAAGAATTTAGTACCCAAAGTAAACACTAACTTCACGACAGTGCCTTTCCCAATCAAAGAACCACAAAAATAGTTGGAACACAGAAACGCAACCTTCGCTAACACAATACTCCCACTGCAACTCTCACACTGCATAACCGTCCCTAAAACAAACATCATATATTGAAACAAACAGCACAGAGAGAAAATCTAAAGAATCTTAAACACACTCAAGGGTCTGCATAAAAACATTTCAAACACACAACGACAACCATATATTCAATATAAAAACAACCGTACCAAAACACAATACGAACACAAAATGAAAGTAACAGCTCTACCTATCTGTGTGACCATATTGAGAGAAGAAATGAAGAAGCTAGCAAACTAATAACACCAGAGCTTGCCTTGACTAAAACAAGAACAATGCCTCCCTAAGCAGACGACTGTGACCTGCCTAGATTCAAGAAAGTGCACACATCTCAGTAACCCTCTTAATACATCTCGTCTTATACCAATGCCTAGCATAGAGTCATAGAGGAAAATAGCCTAGCATAGAATCATAGAGGAAAATATTCTTCGAGGCATCCAAACAAGAAAAACATAATAATGCAACGAAAATAAACTTAGATTTCCAAATTAATCAACTCCATCCGGTTCAAAATAAAACCACCACAATTAAAAATTCAACAGTTGACGTAATACTACACCATACAATAACTATGAAATAACAAATTCATCACACAATCCTGAAAGTGCGTTATATTGACAAGAGGGGGGTGAATAGGTGATTTTTATGAATTCTTCACTGAGGAATTTTCTGGTGAGGAAATTCATAAATGAAGAACTACTTGCAGCGGAATAAGTACTCAAAAGTAAACATAGCAGAACACACGCATAGTCATCATGATGAAATGAAGACAAGCACAGAGTACAGAAAGCGTAAGCACAGGATAACACAAGATGAAGACGGACAGACTGAAGAAATTGAACTGAGGAAATCGAGAAAGTCTTCAATCAAAGTCTTCAAAGTTCAAACAGATATGAATAAGCACACAACAACAGGAATGAGGAAATGAAAGAGTTGAGGAAATAGAACCAGTAAGCTCGGTGAAGACAATGATTTGGTAGACCAGTTCCAACTGCTGTCTCAGTTGCACATCTGGTTGGAGCAGCTCAGTATTTAAACTCGAGGACACCCAGTCCCGGACACACAGTCCTCATCGTATTCTCCATGAGCTAAAGTCACACAGACCTCGCCCAATCACTCGTGGTAAGTCTTCAGGTGACTTCCGAACCTTCACAAACTCGGTCACTCGGTGATCCACAATTCCTCTTGGATGCTCTAGACCTTGATGCCTAACCGTCGGGAAGAAGCATAGTCTTCAAAGGAAACAAGCGTCGGATCCATGCACGATCAATCTCTTCAGTGATGCTCAATCACTTTGGGGTTTTGTAGGTTTGGGTTTGCGATCTCCTCACTTGATGATTTTCGCTCAAAGTCCTCGGAGGATGGGTTGCTCTCAAATGACAAGTGTCAGTTTCTCTCGGAGCAGCCAACCGACTAGTGGTTGTAGGGGGCGGCTATTTATAGCCGGGGAGCAGCCTGACATGATAAGACATAAATGCCCTTGTCTGATATGACCGTTAGGTAGGTAGATATTTTGGGACAGTTGGCGCGTAGCACAGCAACGGTCGGAATATTTGATTCTCAAATACCTCAGGGCTATCATGTTCCTCACTTTGTAGGAAATCCGCACTGGCGAATTCCTAACTCCTCAGTCAGAACAAATTCCTCAGAGAACAGAAGAACTTCGTCTCTGTCACTGAAGAATATGACTAAACTGTGAGAGATTTCCATTGGCCTCACTCGAAGTGATTGGTAGGTGTAGGATTTTGAGTTGAGCATCACATGGAAACTTTTCCTTAGTATTTCCTCGACCCCCTTTAACAGTACGGTGTTTCCTATGACTCAAGAAAAAGTGTCGGAGTAAATGACCACGGGTAGCCTAGCCGGCTCCCTTTGGCCCTCTGAAAAAATAGCAGGCCGATTGAGCCTTCGAGCACCCAAGACGTGGGGCAGCCCTCCCCTGGCCGGCTGTCCCACAGGCCGACTAGCCGAGGGCGGTCCAGCCCTACACTCTCATAGAAGAGGCCACGATGAGGCTGAATCTAAGAAGCCGTCCATGACAAGACCGACTCCCAGAAGCTGGCCACGAAAAGACCGACTCCAAGAAGCCGGCCCCTGGCAGGCGGCCAGGACCATGCCCTCAAAGTTTGCACCCCCGTAATGACGATGAGACAGGGCGTGGCTACAGTAAAGCCTGCCACCCCCAAATCCCGTAGCACGCATGGCTACAGTGCACCGTACGGGGTTGCCATCACCCGTCCGGCATGGTACTGTTGCCATGCTGACCATGACGCCCCCCACGACTGGCTGCCAGTAAGGCCCGCAGGCGGTGGGCACCTTCGGTCAGAGAGACGCCCGAAGGCGGCCATGCCCTCCCAGCCGGCCTGGGATGCAGCCGGCTTCCAATGGCCGGCTTTCTCCCCTCCTCGAGGCATGCACGCCATTAAGGAGACAAGACGAGGTAAGGCTACAGTGAGAGCCCGCAAGGCGGCGGCACTGTAGCCATGCTTACCTCAACAAAGCCCTCATCATCAGAGGCGAGGCAACAGTAACCAGCCCCCGACAAGACCCCAAGCGGTGGGGTCGGTCTGTCAACCAATAAGCCGGCAGCAGGTGGGACCCACCAGTCGGCGGGCCCCAGCGGACGGTGGAGAGGCCGGCGGCCATAGACACTGACGGCTAGGGCCCGCGCCCAGCCGGATTACCATTGTACCCCTAGGGGTAGGCCTATATAAACCCCCCAAGGCTCCCATGCAAAGGGTTGATCTCAGATAGTTTTAGACACTACACCAAGGGGAGAGGAGAGCTAGCCTTGCCCTTCTTCCTCCTCACACCGAACAGCTCAAGGAGCCTCTTGTAGCCACTTATCGATCTAGTGATCATGCGGAAACCCCGCAAAGTAGGAGTAGGGGTATTATCTCCACGGAGAGCCCCCAACCTGGGTAAGATCCGCCGGCATGCATGTCTTCGCCTCATCCGTTTCCAGGCACCGGCGATGTCTTACTGGCTCCCATAATGATAAGCCACCCGTTGGCATATGTCGCACCTACCACCCGACATTTGGCGCCCACCATGGGGCCAGGTGCACCGTCGTCTGGAGACCTGCTCTAGAAAGGAACCCTTTTCCTCCCCCGCGAGCATAGCCAGCTCGGCACGCCCGCTGGCGCTTGCGCCGACGCGCTACAAAGCATTGACGACGCCTGCACAGCAAGCTGCCTCGCTGATCTTCTTGGCGAGACTCGCATCTCCGACGAGCCCGCATCCGACGCAGGCACAGGCTGCCCCGAGAGCCGCCTCGTCATCCCCCTCGACCAACTCCACATCTCCAGCGAGCCTACCGCGGACTTGGAGTCGGTTGGCTCCACCGACCCGATGCTTGTCGACTCTGACACGGCATCGCTCGACGCCTTCCCCACCAACGTGATCATCTTCGATGACCCCCTCCCTCGGGCCGACAGCGGTGGCAGCACCGTCACCGAGGTGCTAGTCATTAGCCACGGCGCCACCTCTGGTGAGAACACCCATGACGCCCTGCAAGCGGCGTTGCACGACCTATCCGCCCCCATCCCGGCCGACACCGACGCCGAGACGCTGGAGGCACGCCGCCTCGCCCTCCTCGCGGAGGGCCGGAAGATAGCCTCCATGAGACGCCTCACTGAAGCTCACCAGCGCGAAGTTGACCGCGCCGCCTTCGGTATGCCACCTCCTGAAGGGCCGAGCCGAGGCGGCGTCGTCAAAAAGCGTGGCATGGCCATCGCCAGCATGCTGGTTGCAGACCGCCCAGTCTACGCCACGCCCTTCGAAAACCTACACGCTGCCCAGGCGGCAGTAGACAAGTTGAATGGACTGGGGGCTGATGAGCTCCCTTACATGACCAGACGCATCCAGCAGTTGATTAACGTGGCAGCAGAGCGGCATGAAGCCAACGCTCGCGCTGGAAGTCCTCCCCACGCCGAGAGCACGGCGCGACATCGCGGACACCGACTGCACGCGACGCCCGTACGAGACAAGAGAAGGAGCCGGCTGCTAGCCGCAGTCGGACTCGAATCACCATCGGGCGTGACGCCGAAGGCCGCCCTCGAGGTGTGGAACGACGAGGCGGCCCGCCTCCTCCTCCGCCTCGTGGGGAGAGATATCCCACCTGCCGCCTGTCACGCATCCGACTCTCAGCGGCCGACTGGGCCATCGAGAAGGAGTCGGCGAGAATGACGCCCGCCACCGAATCGACCGACTAGCGTGATCCCTGGCGCTGGAAGAAGAAGACGATGTGGGCCCGCCCTGCTTTAGCCCCCGCTTCCGCGATGAGACCTTCCCCAAAGGGTTCTCGCTCCCAAGAGACATGCCCAAGTACAACGGCTATGTGAAGCCGGAAGATTGGCTGATCGTCTACTCCACTGCAGTTTGCATAGCAAGCGGCAACAGGCGTGTTGCCGTGAAGTATATCCCCCTCATGCTCCAAGGCACGGTGCGCACCTGGCTCAACAGCCTCAAGTCGTACAGCGTCAACAGCTGGCTAGAATTTACAGGAGTCTTCATCCGCAACTTCACCAGCACATATACGCAACCTCGTCAGCTTTCCCTGTGTGTTCAAGGGCCCAACGAATCGAAACGCGACTACCTCACGCGTTGGGATGAGCTCCATAACTCATACGAGGGGGTGCACGAGGTTCAAGCCATAGAATACTTCACCGCCAGGTGACGAGAGGGCACCCTCCTCAAGCACCGGCTCCTCTGCAACAAGCCGACTACCCTCGACGAGCTGCTGATCATAGCAGACAAGTACGCCACGGCCAACTCTTCAATGAAGACTGAGCTCCGAGTCGACGCCTCCGGAAAAATACAAGCTCCGGCTCCCAAGACGCCGGCTGGAGAATCCAGCCAACGCCCGTACCAGAGCGACCACAAGCGCAAGGCCCCTATGCTGCCTTCCACCAGCCGGCAGGTGGCCACGATCAAAGACGAACAACCTGAAGGGCGGCCCGCGCCCAAGAAGCAGAAGGGCGGCAGGCCGGCTTGGCATCCGGCTTTCTCCTACAAGCAAACCCTCGATGCCCAATGCAAGTTCCACAGCGGCGCGAAGCCATCCAACCACATAACTCAGAAGTGCCACTGACTCACACGAATCTCCAAGGGTGAAGGACTGGTGCCGCCTCCGCCTGCTGGCCAGCCGCCTCCAGCCCCTCAGCAGCCGGCCGCTCGGCCAGCGGTCGGAGCTATTCAAGACGAGTTCCCCGATGAACATGCCGCCTACGTCATCTTTACAAGCCAGGCTTAAGACCGGCGCAGCCGGCGCTGACAGCACCAAGAAGTCAACGCGGTCGCCTCCAACAACCCCGAGTTCATGCATTGGTCGGAGAAGCCCATCGGTGGAGCCGTGCCGATCACCCGGAGGTGATGCCGTCTCTGGCTCCCTACGCATTGGTGTTGGGCGCCACCGCAATGAAAAGGCGAGCTGCCCGTTTCTCCCGCGTGCTGATAGACGGCGGGAGCAGTATCAACATACTGTACCGCAATACCATGGAGAAGCTGAACATCAAGCCAAAGCAGCTCATGCCAAGTCGGACTGTGTTCCATGGCATCGTACCTGGCCTGTCCTGCTCGCCAATCGGCAAGATCAAGATGGATGTCCTCGTTGGGGGCAAGGATCATTTCCGCTGAGAAGCAATATGGTTTGAAGTAGTGGATCTGGAGAGCCCTTACCACGCATTTCTTGGCCGACCTGCTCTGGCCAAGTTCATGGTCGTGCCCCACTACGCCTACCTCAAGATGAAGATGCCGAGTTCCAAGGGCATCATCACCATAGCCGGAGACTACAAGAAATCCTCTGAGTGTGCAGCAGCTAGCAGCCGGCTGGCCGAGTCCCTCGTGATCGTTGAAGAGAAAAAGATGCTGGATCGAGTCGTGGCCATGGCCGGCAAGCAGCCGGCCCTGTCCCCTGACCCCAAGGAATCTGATACTCAAGGGTGTTTCCAGCCGGCCAAAGAGATAAAAAGGATACCTCTGGACCCAGAGCACCCGGAGAGGTTTGCTGCCATTGGAGCAAACTTAGACAGCAAATAGAAAGGCGAGCTCGTCGATTTCCTCCATGAGAAACGGGATATCTTCACATGGTCCCCCAAGGACATGCCGGGTGCTCCGAAGGATTTCGCCGAGCACAAATTACATGTCCGAGCAGATGTAAAACCAGTCAAGCAACCCCTCCGCCGACTATCAGAGGAAAAGAGAAGGATTGTAGGAGAAGAGATAGCCCGGCTTCTGGCGGCCGGCTTCATCATGGAGGTGTTCTTTCCAGAGTGGCTTGCCAACCCGGTCCTTGTGTTGAAGAAGAATAACAAGTGGCGTATGTGTATAAATTACACCAGCCTCAACAAAGCCTGCCCCAAAGATCCATTTGCCTTACATCTAATTGATCAAGTGATAGACTCCACAGCCGGATGCGAGCTGTTGAGTTTCTTGGACGCCTACTCAGGCTACCACCAGATAAAGTTGGACCCAGCTGACCGCTTGAAGACCACCTTCATCACACCATTCGGAGCTTTCTGCTACCTGACTATGACATTCGGCTTGAGAAATGCCGGTGCCACTTTTCAGCGTTGCATGCAGAAATGCCTCCACAAGCAACTCGGCAGAAATGCCCACGTCTATGTAGACGTTGTCGTGGTAAAGACGGAGAAGCGTGGCACCTTGCTGGAAGACCTCAAGGAGACATTCGAAAACTTGCGCCTGTTTCAAATCAAGCTCAACCCGAGAAATGTGTGTTCGGAGTACCAGTCAGCCAACTTCTAGGCTTCCTGGTCTCCGAACGCGGCATCGAATGCAACCCAGTGAAGATCAAGGCCATAGAGAGAATGAAGATCCCTACCAAGCTACGAGACGTCCAAAAGTTCATTGGATGCCTGGCATCCCTGAACCGCTTCATCAGCCAGCTCGGAGAGAAGGCTCTCCCCCTTTACCGACTCATGAAGAAGTCCACTCACTTTGAGTGGAACGACCAAGCAGACCAAGCTTTCCACGGGCTCAAGAAGATGCTGGCTACGCTCCTGTCTTGGCGGCACCGACTGAGAAAGAGCCCATGCTCCTTTACATTTCCGCCACTAGCCGGGTGGTCAGCACAGTTATTGTGGTTCAGCGCCCAGAAGAAGGCCGAGCTCAGCTAGTCCAGAGGCCGATATATTATTTGAGCAAAGTGTTGTCCACCTCGAAGCAGAACTACCCGCACTATCAGAAGATGTGCTATGGTGTGTACTTCGCCGCCAAGAAACTCAAGCCCTACTTTCAAGAGCACCCCATCACGGTCGTATGCACTGCCCCGCTCGCCGAGATCATAGGCAGCCGGGAAGCATCCGGCCGGGTGGCAAAATGGGCCATTGCGCTGGCTCCTTATACAATCTTCTACCAGCCCAGCACCGCCATCAAGTCCCAGGCATTGGCCGACTTCCTTGTCGACTGGGCCGAAACCCAGTACCTACCGCCGGCCCTTGTCGTGGTTCTAAGTCTGACAGTAGTGTAGGTGGGTAGGAATGGAGAGGCAAGATCCTAGCTATGGAGTAGTTGTATACGCAAGGGATTTACAAGTTCAGGCCCTTCTCGGAGGAAGTAACAGCCCTACGTCTCGGAGCCCGGAGGCGGTCGACTGGATTATGTGTGTATGAGTTACAGGGGTGCGAACCCCTTACACTGCGGAGGGGGGTGGCTTATATAGAGTTCGCCAGACCCCTCCAACCCTCAGTTATGTAGGGTTTAAGGTACATTAAGATCGGGCGTTACTGATAACGCCACAAATAAAGTGCTATAATGACCATAAAATCTACTTAACGACCGACCGTTTGCATTCAGAATGACTTTAGATCTTCTGGCTGTCGAGTGGTTGGCTTCATGGTCGAGTGTCTTCGAGTCCGTCGAGTGGAACACTTCTGAGTCGATTGACAGGTAGTTTCTTCTAGAGATGTCCTTAGGGAGGGTAGTTTGGACAGGTCCATGACCCTACCGTAGATACATGGCTTCATCATTAGCCCCCGAATGGATCGAGGTTTGAGTGGGGAAGGAGTTGAGAACTCTTTCGACCTATTTTTCGAGATATGAGTATATCTTGTTCTGGATCCATGGACCTAAATAACGACACCAACTTCTTTTTCGGTCGCCTTGATCCATTCTTAGTTTCAGTCGACTGAATTTCTCTACTTGAAAAGCTCCGAGTGACGGGGTGGATGAGATCCTCCGTCTGACAAGTTGTTTTGCTTCTTGCGGATTTTGCGGGATTCGAAAATTTTGGGAAGCGCGCAGGGTGGAGGAGGCCGCACCAATCAGACGGGAAAGGACGGAGACGCCTCGATCTCCGTGCCACCTTTTTCGCCACGTATCGCGTGCGTGGCTATTCTTGAGATTTGACAGGATCGTGCAGGCCTCTGGTCAGTCACTCGGAAGCAACTCTATATAAGCCGCTGGCCCAGGGCTTTTGAACAGTACGCCTTCATTTTTCCTCTTTCTTCTTGAATTCCTCCGCCACCTCTGCTCTCGTCCCGGTGTCGTCGGTCCGTTCGAGCTTTGTCTGTGGAGATGGTGAAGGAGAAGACGGGGGCCCTGGAGCGCGTGAAGAAGGTGACAGCACAGGCGAAGGCGAAGAAATCCGGCCGGGGCGGATCTTCCTCGAGGTCTGCCTTGCTGCGGGGCTGGATCCAGGGCGATTGGATGCCCTCGGCGATCCGTCAGGAAGACATCGACGATCTGGTCGAGGGGGGACTCATTCTCCACAAATATGTGCGCCTCCCGGGGAACGAGATCGAGCCGCAGCCTCTCGAGGGTGAGTGTGTCCTTATCGCCACTCACGTCGACCGTGGATTCTCCCTGCCCCCTCATCCTTTTTTCCGGAGTTTCTTGAACTTTTTCGGAGCGCAACTTCATCACTTTACTCCAAATTCCATCGTGTATCTTGCTGCCTTCGTGTCTTTGTGTGAGAATTTCTTGGGTTGCTGTCCTCATTCGGGCCTCTTCAAGCACATTTTCACTTGTCGTTCTCAGTCGGTTAAGAAAGCCAAGTCGAGTGACGATAAGACGCAAGTGATTCAGATGTGCGGGGGTCTTGGGATCCAGATGAGAAGCAAAAGTTCTTTTCCAACTATGATTCTTCCTGACTCAGCCCGTGGGTGGCAGTCGACCTGGTTCTACTACAAAGACCAGCCGACCCCAGGTCAGGCGATGGGTCTTCCCCCTTTCTCCCTGAACCGAGCAGAAAAACCTTCTTCTCTAAAAGTGACACCGGAAGAGAAGGCACAAGTCAAAGTGTTGGTTGGTCGAGTGGTTCAGCTTGTCCGTGACGGGGTGACTGGTATGGATTTGCTAGAGGTCTTCCTCCGGAGACGTATCCAACTTCTCCAAGCTCGTGGCCATCCGATGTGGATGTATTCGGGTCTCGAAGACACCACTCGGATTCACCCGGAGGAGGTCGACGAGGCTACATTGAAGGGGTGGTTGTCAAGCATCACAGGGAACAATGATAACCCCCGAGGAACCAGGAGGATTCCTCCACTCGACCAATCGTATGAAGTAGATCAGGTCCGATTCTGCATCTCTGACTGTGTTCTTGCTTTCTTCATTCTGTTTGCTTAAAATCAATCGACTGACTTTTGTCTTGTTTGTTGTCTTCTAGACCATTACTGACATGTACTCGATGCCCAACAGGGCGCAAGAAAAGACCGAGGAGGAGGACGAGGCAAGCGGAGGCGAAAGTGGGGAGGAGTGGCAATCTGACGGTGAGGGGGAAGAGGATGACGACGGCTCCAGTGAAGAGGAGGAGGAGGAAGTCGATCCTCCTCGTACGGAAAGGCGATCCAAGCTTATCCACGACCCCGCAAGCGAGCGTGGGGAAGTGGCCGGACCTGTTGGGCAGTCGTCAAAATGCCCTCGGCCGGCTTCTCCGGCGCTGAATGAAAAAGCACCGAAGCATCCACGGGCAGCGTCATCAAAGCCGCCGAAAGCCTTGCCCAAGATGAGAATGACCATTCCTACCATTTCCGGGTAATAGCATAACTTGTGTTTTCTCGTTTTGTATGGACAGACTCTTGGTCGACTCATTGAATAACCAACTGGTTTCTGAAATCTCCGCCAGGAACGAAGACCAGGAAATGCAAGACGATGTCACTTCCAACCTTGGTACGATTTCTGTAGTTTCACTTTTGGTCGATTGGATTTTCGTTTTTAACTTTGGATTTTTCCTGTAGCTCCTCCTCATGTCATTGATCTCCTGATGATGACGATGAGGGGCCACTGAGGGCGAGGAGGAATAAAAAGGCGCCGGCTGGCAAGACTACTTAGATTGCATCAGTCCCTGGGACATCAGTTCAAGAGGGTGGCGATGTCACTCGGCATTCCGTGTCCTTCGTTGTGCCGCTGACGAGTGTCCGGCCTTCGTCGTCGACTGCTGACCCGCCCTCCCTTTTCGCCACACACCACGTCCCAGAGGACCAAGTGGGTGCTGCTAAGGAGGCTATACGCCAGGCGGGGATCATGATGGAGCAGGTGAAGGCGATCCGGGAAGCCAGCCAAGCGGCCTATGATGCTAGCTCAGCCATTCAGGGCAACGTCCAGGTTAGTTGGTCACCGCTTGTTCTATTAGGATATGTTATCTGAAGACTTTTTTTTTTGAAGATCTTTGTATCTATACACCCACTGGGTGTGTCGATTGAATTTTTGGATCGACGGGGGCATGCTGAGTGCACCCACTGGGCGTAGTCCCCGAGACTATGGTGGACTGCTGGCAGTCGACTGTATTCTTTGTATTTTGAATTTCTTCACTTTAACTTCTTCACTCGGTCTGGTCTGACCATGTCGAATGGAATCTTGGAACCAGTGGGGGCACGCTGAGTGCACCCACTGGGTGTGGTCCCCGAGACCATGGTCATTCTTGGCGATCGACTAAGGTCTGAAGAACTCGTGTTTTTTTTGGACGATCATGATGAGACCGTGGCTGACTGCTGGCAGTTAGCTATGGTTTTAGGATCATAACCTCTTTGTCTCTTTCGGTCGACTGATCGGATCAAGTCGGTAGAACCAGTGGGGGCACGCTGAGTGCGCCCACTGGGTGTAGTCCCCGAGACTACTGTTGAATATTTTGATTCGGCTGTAGTCTTAGAAATGTTACGATTTTTCTCTTAGTCACTCGGAAGCAACCTATCTTTGATGTCCTGACCGACCCTTCGTAGAAATCTTGCGAGCTTGTGACTCGCTATACTGAATTGGAAAACAAACAGATCCAGCTCGACCTTGACTTGAAGCTTGTTCAGGAGAACTTTCAAAAGGCGAAAGACGAAGCAAAAGGTACGAGTGGTGAGGATTTGACGACTGTCTTTATCTTTCGGCCCATTCCTGATTCTGATCTCATTTTCATTTTGCAGATAAAATGAAGGAGGCTATGGAGAAGAAGGACCATGACCTTACCGAGGCGCAGAAGGCGGCTTTGGACAAAACAAAGCTTGCGGAAGAAAAACTGGCTTCAGTCGGTAAACTTGAGGAGGAGAACGCCAATCTGAAAGCTACTCTCGACGCGGCCAACAAGGAGGTCAGTCGTCTGAAGAATGATAAGATAGCTCTGAGTGACAAGGCTAGTGAACTGGTGGGGAAGAGGAACGATCTGGAGGCCTATCTGGGGGGGGCTCGCCAAGAAGTTATTCATCATGCTTGAGGGTAATCTCTCCTACCCGACTGAATCGTTATCATCGACTCATCATAGAACTGCTAGTTTATCTTTGAATTGTGCTTACAGAATTCTGCCAAAACTTCGAGGAGGAGACCAGTCGAGTGGAGACAGGCTTGTTGGAAATATGCCCTAGAGGCAATAATAAATTAGTTATTATTATTATATTTCCTTGTTCATGATAATCGTTTATTATCCATGCTATAATTGTATTGATAGGAAACTCAGATACATGTGTGGGTACATAGACAACACCAAGTCCCTAGTAAGCCTCTAGATGACTAGCTCGTTAATCAATAGATGGTTCACGGTTTCACGACCATGGACATTTGATGTCATTGATAACGGGATCACATCATTAGGAGAATGATGTGATGGACAAGACCCAATCCTATGCCTAGCACAAAGATCGTAGTTAGGTATGCTAAAGCTTTTCTAATGTCAAGTATCTTTTCCTTAGACCATGAGATTGTGCAACTCCGGATACCGTAGGAATGCTTTGGGTGTACCAAAGCGTCCTGGCGTAACTGGGTGACTATAAAGGTGCACTACAGGTATGTCCAAAAGTGTCTGTTGGGTTGGCACGAATCGAGACTGGGATTTGTCACTCCGTGTAAACGGAGAGGTATCTCTGGGCCCACTCGGTAGGACATCATCATAATGTGCACAATGTGACCAAGGGGTTGATCACGGGATGATGTGTTATGGAGCGAGTAAAGAGACTTGCGGAAGCGAGATTGAACAAGGTATCGGGATACCGACGATCGAATCTCGGGCAAGTACAATACCGCTAGACAAAGGGAATTGTATCACGGGATCGATTGAGTCCTTGACATCGTGGTTCATCCGATGAGATCATCGTGGAACATGTGGGAGCCAACATGGGTATCCAGATCCCACTTTGTTGGTTATTGACCGGAGAACGTCTCGGTCATGTCTACATGTCTCCCGAACCCGTAGGGTCTACACACTTAAGGTTCGATGACGCTAGGGTTATAAAGGAAGTTTGTATGTGGTTACCGAATGTTGTTGGAGTCCGGATGAGATCCGGACGTCCACGAGGAGTTCGGAATGGTCCGGAGGTAAAGATTTATATATGGAAAGTTGTTGTTCGGGTTAGGAAAAAGTTCGGGTTTTTTTCGGTATTGTCAGGGAAGCTTCGAAGGTCCGGAGGATTCCGGAGGGGTCCGGAGGTCCCGAAATTGTTCCACCACGTCCAATACAGTAGCATGGGCTGTAGGGGGGCGCCCTAGCCATAATGGGCCAAGGGCACCAGCCCCCCCCAAGGCCCATGCGCATGGGAAGGGGAAACCCTAAGGGGGAGGGCCTCCACTTGACTTTGGAGGCACCTCCCCCTCTTGGCCGCCCCCCAAGTCCCATCTAGGGCTGGCCGCACCCCTTGGGGTGGGAAACCCTAAAGGGGGCGCAGCCCCTCTTCCCCCCTATATATACTTGAGGTTTTGGGCTGCCCAACACACATGAGTTCGCTCCCTCTTGGTGCAGCCCCGCCTCTCCTCCTCCTCCTCTCCCTTGGTGCTTGGCGAAGCCTTTGGGATTGCCACGCTCCTCCATCACCACCATACCGTTGTGTTGCTGCTGGATGGAGTCTTCCTCAACCTCTCCCTCTCTCCTTGCTGGATCAAGGCGTGGGAGACGTCACCGGCTGTACGTGTGTTGAACAGCGGAGGTGTCGTCCGTTCGGCACTAGGATCTCCGGTGATTTGGATCACGACGAGAACGACTCCTTCAACCCCGTTCTCATGAACGCTTCCGCTTAGCGATCTACAAGGGTATGTAGATGCACTCTCCTTCCCCTCGTTGCTGGTTTCTCCATAGATAGATCTTGGTGACACGTAGGAAAATTTTGAATTTCTGCTTCGTTACCCAACGGTGGCATCATGAGCTAGGTCTATTGCGTAGATTCTTTGCACGAGTAGAACACAAAGTAGTTGTGGGCGTTGATTTTGTCCAATATGCTTACCGTTACTAGTCCAATCTTGTTTCGACGGTATTGTGGGATGAAGCGGCCGGACCGACCTTACACGCATTTCCACGTGAGACAGGTTCCACCGACCGACATGCACTTGGTGCATAAGGTGGCTAAGCGGGTGCCGCCTCTCCCACTTTAGTCGGAACGGATTCGATGAAAAGGGTCCTTATGAAGGGTAAATAGCAATTGGCATATCACGTTGTGGTTTTGCGTAGGTAAGAAACGTTCTTGCTAGAAACCTAAAGCAGCCACATAAAACATGCAAACAACAATTAGAGGACGTCTAACTTGTTTTTGCAGGGTATGCTATGTGATGTGATATGGCCAAGAAGAATGTGATGAATGATATGTGATGTATGAGATTGATCATGTTCTTGTAATAGGATTCACGACTTGCATGTCGATGAGTATGACAACCGGCAGGAGCCATAGGAGTTGTCTTTATTTATTGTATGACCTGCGTGTCATTGAACAACGCCATGTAATTACTTTACTTTATTGCTAACCGGTAGCCATAGTAGTAGAAGTGATAAGTTGGCGAGACAACATCATGGAGACACGATGATGGAGATCATGATGATGGATATCATGGTGTCATGCTGGTGACGATGATGATCATGGAGCCCCGAAGATGGAGATCAATGGAGCTATATGATATTGGCCATATCATGTCACTACTATATAATTGCATGTGATGTTTATTATGTTTATGCATCTTGTTTACTTAGAACGACGGTAGTAAATAAGATGATCCTTACAACAATTTCAAGAAGTGTTCTCCCCTAACTGTGCACCGTTGCCAAAAGTTCGTAAGCTTCTAAGCACCACGTGATGATCGGGTGTGATGGATTCTTACGTTCACATACAACGGGTGTTGACGAGCCTAGCATGTACAGACATGGCCTCGGAACACACGCAATACACTTAGGGTTAACTTGACGAGCCTAGCATGTACAGACATGGCCTCGGAACACAGAGACCGAAAGGTCGAGCATGAGTCGTATAGTAGATACGATCAACATGAAGATGTTCACCGATGATGAATAGTACTTCTCACGTGATGATCGGACACGGCCTAGTTGACTCGGATCATGTAATCACTTAGATGACCAGAGGGATGTCTATCTCGAGTGGGAGTTCATAAGATGAACTTAATTATCTTGAACATAGTCAAAAGACCTTTTGCAAATTATGTCATAAGCTCGCGCTTTAGTTCCTTGTTTAGATATGTTCCTAGAGAAAATATAGTTGAAAGTTGACGATGGCGATTATGCGACGGTAGAAAGCTTATGTCCTTAATGCACCGCTCAGTATGCTGAACCCCAAACGTCGTTTGTGGATGTTGCGAACATCGGACATACACGTTTTGATAACTACGTGATAGTTCAGTTAAACGGTTTAGAGTTGAGGCACCAAAGACGTTTTCAAAACGTCGCGGAACATATGAGATGTTTCGAGGGCTGAAATTGGGATTTCAGGCTCGTGCCACGTCAAGAGGTATGAGACCTCCGACGATTTTCTTAGCCTGCAAACTAAGGGAGAAAAGCTCAATCGTTGAGCTTGTGCTCGATCGTCGAGCACAACAATCACTTGAATCGAGTGGGAGTTGATCTTCCAGATGAGATAGTGATGTTTCTCCAAAGTCATTGCCACCAAGCTGCCAGAAGCTTCGTGATGAACTATAATATATCAGTGATAGATATAATGATCCCTTGAGGTATTCGCGATGTTTGACACCGCGAAAGTAGAAATCAAGAAGGAGCATCAATTGTTGATGGTTGGTGAAACCACTAGTTTCAAGAAGGGCAAGGGCAAGAAGGGACACTTCATGAAACGGCAAATCGATTGCTGCTCCAAAGTGAAGAAACCCAAGGTTGAACCCAAACCCGAGACTAAGTGCTTCTGTAATAAGGGGAACAGCCACTGGAGCAGAATTACCCTAGATACTTGGTAGATAAGAAGGCTGGCAAGGTCGATAGAAATATATTGGATATACGTTATGTTAATGTGTACTTTTCTAGTACTCCTAGTAGCACCAGGGTATTGAGATACCGGTTCGGTTGCTAAGTGTTAGTAACTTCGAAATAAAAGAGCTACGGAATAAGCGGAGACTAGCTGAAGGTGAGTGACGATATGTGTTGGAAGTGTTTCCAAGTTTGATGTGATCAAACATCGCACGCGCTCCTTCTACCATCAAGATTAGTATTAAACCTGAATAATTGTCATTTGGTGTTTGTGTTGAGCATAGACATGATTGGATTATGTCTATCGCAATACGGTTATCCATTTAAGGAGAATAATGGTTACTCTATTTATTTGAATAATACCTTCGATGGTCTTGCACCTAAATGAATGGTTTATTGAATCTCGGTTGTAGTGATACACATTTTCATGCCAAAGGTATAAGATAGTAATGATAGTACCACTTACTTGTGGCACTGCCATGTAAGTCATATTGGTATAAAACGCATGAAGAAGCTCCATGTTGATGGATCTTTGGACTCACTCGTTTTTGAAAAATTTGAGACATGTGAACCATGTCTATTGGTGTATACGCATGAAGAAACTCCATGCAGATGGATCGTTTAGACTCACTTGATTTTGAATCACTTGAGATATGCAAATCATACCACATGGACAAGATGACTGAAAAGCCTCGGTTTCAAAGAAGATGGAACTAGATAGCAACTTGTTGGAAGTAACACATTTTGATGTGTGCAGTCCAATAAGTGCTTTGAGGCATCTTGATGAATATCGTTATGTTCTTACTTCACGGATGATTCGGGTAGATGTTGAGTATATTTACTTGATGAAACACAAGTCTGAATTATTGAATGGTTCAAGTAATTTCAGAGTGAAGTTTAAGATCTTCGTGACAAGAGGATAGAATGTCTATGATATGATCATAGAGATGAATATCTGAGTTACTGAGTTTTGGCACACAATTAAGACATTGTGCAAATTGTTTCACAATTAATACCGCCTGGAACACCATAGTGTGATGGTGTGTCCGAACATCATAGTTGCACCTTATTGGATATGGTGCGATCTATGATGTCTCTTATCAATTTACCACTATCGTTTTGGGGTTATGCATTAGAGACAACCGCACTCACTTTAATGGGGCACCACGTAATTCCGTTGAGACGACACCGTTTGGAGAAACCTAAGTTGTCGCTTTCTTAAAAGTTTGGGGCTATGGCGCTTATGTGAAAAAGTTTCAGGTTGATAAGCTCGAACCCAAAGCGGATAAAATGCATCTTCATAGGACACCCAAAACAGTTGGGTATACCTCCTAATTCAGATCCGAAAGCAATAGGGATTGTTTCTTGAATCGAGTCGTTTCTCGAGGAAAAGTTTGTCTCGGAAAGTTGAGTGGGAGGATGGTGGAGACTTGATGAGGTTATTGAACCATCACTTCAACTAGTGTGTAGCAGGGCACAGGAAGTTGTTCCCGTGGCACCTACACCAATTGAAGTGGAAGCTTATGATAGTGATCATGAAGCTTCGGATCAAGTCACTACCGAACCTCATAGTTCGACAAGGACGCTGCATCTTTGCTTGAGTGGTGCGGTGATCCTGTCTTGATAAACCTACGAGCTATGGGGAAGCGATGGTGGGCCCAAATTCCGACAAATGGTTAGAAGCCATGAAATCCGAGATAGGATCCATGTATCACAACAAAGCATGGACTTTGGTGGACTTGCCCGATGATTGGCAAGCCATTGCAATAAATGGATCTTTAAGAAGAAGACGGACGTGGACGGTAATGTCACCTTCTATGAAGCTCGACTTGTGGCGAAGAGTTTTTCACAAGTTCAAGGAGTTGACTACGATGAGTTTTTCTCATCCGTAGCGATGCTTAAGTCCGTCGGAATCATGTTAGCATAAGCTGCATTTATGAAATCTGGCGGATGGATGTCAAAATGAGTTTCCTTACCAGGTTTTCGTAAGGAAAGGTTGTATGTGATACAATCAGAAAGTTTTGTCGATCCTAAGGATGCTAAAAGGTATCTTTGGCTCCAGCGATCCTTTCTAAGGACTGGAGTAAGCATCTCGGAGTTGGAATGTGCACTTTGATGAGATGATCAAAGATTTTGGGTCTATACAAAGTTTATGAGAAACTTGTATTTCCAAAGAAGTGAGTGGGAGCACTATAGAATTTCTGATGAGTATATGTTGTTGACATATTGATGATCAGAAATGATGTAGAATTTCTGGAAAGCATATAGGGTTATTTGAAAGATGATTTTCAATAGAAAATCTGGATTAGGCTACTTGAACAATAAGCATCAAGATCTATAAGATAGATCAAAATGTTTAATAATACTTTCAAATGAGCACATACCTTGACATAATCTTGAAAGTGTTCAAGATGGATCAATCAAAGAAGGAGTTCTTGCCTGAGTTGTAAGGTATGAAGTTAAGAGTTAAAAGCTCGACCACGGCAGAAAAGAGAGAAAGGACGAAGGTCGTCCCCTATGCTTCAGACATAGGCTCTATAGTATGCTATGTTGTGTACCGCACCGGAAGTGTGCCTTGCCATGAGTCAGTCAAGGGGTACAAGAATGATCCAGGAATGGGGATCATTGGACAGCGGTCAAAATTGTCCTTGGAATAAATAAGGACATGTTTCTCGATTATGGAGGTGATAAGGAGTTCGGCGTAAAGGGTTACGTCAATGCAAGCTTTAACACCTATCCGAATGACTCTGAGTAGCAAACCGGATACGTATAGTGGAGCAACCATTTGGAATAGATCCAAGTGGAGCGTGGAAGCAGCATTTACAATATGACATAGAGAATTGCGAAGTACACACGGATCTGAAAGGTTCAGACCCGTTGACTAAAACCTCTCTCAAAAGCAAAACATGATCAAACCTCAGAACTCATTGAGTCTTAATCACATGATGATGTGAACTAGTTCTGAGACACTAGTAAACTCTTTGGATGTTGGTCACATGGCGATGTGACCTATCGATTAATCACATGACATGTGAACTAGATTATTGACCCTAGTGCAAGTGGGAGACTGTTGGAAATATGCCCTAGAGGCAATAATAAATTAGTTATTATTATTATATTTCCTTGTTCATGATAATCGTTTATTATCCATGCTATAATTGTATTGATAGGAAACTCAGATACATGTGTGGGTACATAGACAACACCAAGTCCCTAGTAAGCCTCTAGATGACTAGCTCGTTAATCAATAGATGGTTACGGTTTCCTGACCATGGACATTTGATGTCATTGATAACGGGATCACATCATTAGGAGAATGATGTGATGGACAAGACCCAATCCTATGCCTAGCACAAAGATCGTAGTTCGTATGCTAAAGCTTTTCTAATGTCAAGTATCTTTTCCTTAGACCATGAGATTGTGCAACTCCGGATACCGTAGGAATGCTTTGGGTGTACCAAAGCGTCACAACGTAACTGGGTGACTATAAAGGTGCACTACTGGTATGTCCAAAAGTGTACATTGGGTTGACACGAATCGAGACTGGGATTTGTCACTCCGTGTAAACGGAGAGGTATCTCTGGGCCCACTCGGTAGGACATCATCATAATGTGCACAATGTGACCAAGGGGTTGATCATGGGATGATGTGTTACAGAACGAGTAAAGAGACTTGCCAGAAACGAGATTGAACAAGGTATCGGGATACCGACGATCGAATCTCGGGCAAGTACAATACCGCTAGACAAAGGGAATTGTATACGGGATCGATTGAGTCCTTGACATCGTGGTTCATCCGATGAGATCATCGTGGAACATGTGGGAGCCAACATGGGTATCCAGATCCCGCTGTTGGTTATTGACGGAGAACGCCTCTGGTCATGTCTACATGTCTCCCGAACCCGTAGGGTCTACACATAAGGTTCGATGGCGACGCTTAGGGTTATAAAGGAAGTTTGTATGTGGTTACCGAATGTTGTTCGGAGTCCGGATGAGATCCCGGACGTCACGAGGAGTTCGGAATGGTCCGGAGGTAAAGATTTATATATGGAAAGTTGTTGTTCGGGTTAGGAAAAAGTTCGGGTTTTTCGGTATTGTACCGGAAGCTTCGAAGGTTCCGGAGGATTCGGAGGGGTCGGAGGTCCGGAAATTGTTCCACCACGTCCAATACAGTAGCATGGGCTGTAGGGGGCGCCCTAGCCATAATGGGCCAAGGGCACCAGCCCCCTAAGGCCCATCTTGCATGGGAAGGGGAAACCCTAAGGGGAGGGCCTCCACTTGACTTGGGAGGCACTCCTCCCCCTCTGGCCGCCCCAAGTCCCATCTAGGGCTGGCCGCACCCCTTGGGGTGGGAAACCCTAAAGGGGGCGCAGCCCCTCTTCCCCCCTATATATACTTGAGGTTTTGGGCTGCCCAACACACATGAGTTCTCTCCCTCTTGGTGCAGCCCTGCCTCTCCTCCTCCTTGTCACAGCCCCAGATCTCTGTTGGTAATTAGTTGCATCTTCATCCATGTCATCATATTTAAATTTCAGTTAAACTTGAAATGGGGGTTTGATTCAAGCCCTAGCACTAAAGCAATTCAAATAGGTTTAAATTCAAAATATTTTCAAAAACCCAAAGTGGTTTGCAAAAATGTTCATGATTAATGGAAAAGGTGAAAACCATATCCAGAGGTGATGGATATTTTCCAAGGCATTTTTGGATTTTGAATAAACCATATTGTATTTGAATTGGGGCATTTAAATACTATAAATATTTTGAATGCTCCAAAAATTCTGGTTTCATTTGTGGGCTTTTGGAATAATCCAAATAATGCCCCAATTTATCTCAGGAGTTATAAAAAATGATTTGGTGTCTAAAACTAAATCAAAACAAACTACAGAAAATAGGAAAACAGAGTTAAATGGGAAAACAGGAGAGAACTGTACCTGGCCTCACCTGCGCAGCCCACCCGGCCCAACCTTCTTTCCCCTCCCCTCGCGGGCCGGTTTGGGGGCCCCGCCCACAAACCGAACGCCGCTCGTCGCCTACCTCTGCCAAGATGGCGAGAGGGACCTGGCGACAGCGCCCAGCGCGCCACCTCCTGCTTCCCGGCCACCTCCTGCTTCCCGGCCCCTACTAGGCAGCGCCACGGAGAGCCACGTGCCTGGCTCTCTCACTCTCTCCCGACCCTCCCTCTCCTCTGCTCCCTCTCTCTCGCCCGGACCAGGCGGCCTCGTCGCCACCGTCGCCGTCATGCCCGCGCCACCGCCTCCCCTTACCTCCCGACATGCCCCCAAGCCCCGCCACTCCATCCTCGCCCTCCTCACTGGGCCTCCCGACGCGGAGCACCCCGAGGCGCCGCCCGCCATTTTTTCCCCTTCTCGGACCCTTGGGACCTCATCGTGGTCGTGCGCCCTCCGGTCGTTCGAGCCAGCCGAGCTTGCCGCCGACCTCCCGGTGAGCCCAGAGTCATTTCCCCCTCTTCCCCGACTCGTTCCCCCCCCTCTAGCCACCCCCTCCACTACGGCCGAAGCTCGCCCCCGCCCTGCCCCGACCCCGGCGTGGCTGGGGCCCCAAACACCCGAAGCCAACCTCACCACCGCCCTCATCAGACACCGAGGGACCGTGGCGCCCTCTGTTTCCCCTCTAGCGCGCCCTTGGCGCTCGAGCTCGAGCTTCGCCCGAGCTCCGGCGGCCGCATAGGTCGCCTGGCGTCGATTCCGACCGCCTGAGCTCAACCCACTTCACCAAGAGCCTCGGCTCATCCCGACTCCCGTAGGTACCCTCCCCGACCCTTTTGGTGGCCGGAACATCGAAATGCACTTGCGCCGCCGCGTCGGGCTCGCCGGCTAAACGCCGGCGCCCGCTGACCCGCTGACCGGCGTGGGTTGACCCACTGCCCGGTTTGACCTCCCCCTCTCCCTCACTGACATGCGGGCCCCGCCCGGCTAATCAAGTTAGATTAGTGTTAACTAAGTTAGGTTAGTTAGTTAGACACTGACCAGTGGGTCCCAGCGTCAGAGTTGACCTGGACAGCGGCCCTGTTGACCCGCTGACGTCACATTGACGTCAGGCTGACGCAATAACTAGTTTTCTGGAATTATTTTAATTCAGGAAATTCCAGAAAATGCTCTAAACTTTAATAAATCATAGAAATTCAACCGTAACTTTCGGATTGAAATAATTTATATATGAAAAATGATCAGAAAAATATGAAGAATCTGTTTATGCCATGATCATGCATGTTTGAACAAGTTAACATCACTGAATAGGATGAATCATGATGAGGTTAATTTATGAAATAGCATTTGGAGTTGGAATTCAACCTTGTTTGAATTCCACTTCAACTAACTTGGATTATTATTGCATTAGGTGAATTCAGTACCTTAACATGATCATGCATCATATATGTGCATTGCATTGATTGTGCTCTCTCTTGTTTGCGGTAATTGTCCCTCCCCAGAGCGATGTACCAAGCGATGATTATTCGATGACACCGATGAAGAACTATTATCTTCAGAAGTGCCAGGCAAGCCAAACCCCCTTGTTCATTCCGATACAATCCCACTCTCTCGCTCCTGCTCTATTTTACTGCATTAGGACAACAACGAATCATGTGTTACTTGCTGCGGTAGCTGAACCCTTGATCCTTTGCATGACCTGTCATTCCACAGTAATTAGATGAAACCCACTAGCATGAGTAGGAATTGTTTGAGCCATGTTGTGCCTACTCATTCACGCTTGTTTGTCATGCCTGCTACTGCTTAGAGTTTGAGTCAGGTCTGATTCATCGGGAATGAATTGGAATGGGTGTGTGAACATGTCCTACTGTGTGTGAGCTAAGTGTGTGAACACGATTTGGTAAAGGTAGCGGTGAGAGGCCATGTAGGAGTACATGGTGGGTTGTCTCATTGAAACCGTCCTCAGGAACTGAGATCTGTATTTGTGATCCATGAACTAGCTACTACCACGCATTGGGCCCGAAACCAATGGACCCTCTCGGCTTCTTAACCACCCTTGTTCCTGGTCCGGGAGTTGCAAGTAGTTTCTGGTGTTTGTAGTATCTTTGGGGGCCGCATAGCGCTGACCTTAGGGGTGGGTTGTGTTGCGGTAGGCACCGTGGCCGGTGTACCGATTCGCCCGTTTGGTGTCTCGGGAACCCTGTACACATCGTTCGGGGCCGTATGGGAAACCTCGGCGGACTCCTGCGGATGGAACCCGAATAGGCGATAAACACGGACTAGGGACTTGAGTGTTTAGGTAGGCCGTGGCCGACACCCACGTTGGGCTTCCGCTTGAAGGTTGCCGAGTACATGTCGTGTAAACGGCGGTAAGTGGTGAGAGCGTGTGTGAAGAAGTACACCCCTGCAGGGTTTAATATGATCTATTCGAATAGCCGTGTCCACGGAAAAGGACTTCTGGGTTGCCTATATCAGTTCATAGACAAGTGAAAGTGGATCCTCTAAAATGCGCAAGATAAGCGTGAGTGCTATGGATGGCGTTCTCGTAGGGAGGCGGGAGCGGGTCCATAGTGGTGTATTGACATGGTGAATATGTGGACTCGTGCGCCACTTCAAAGGAGTTACTTGCGATCGTAGTTCAGGATAGCCACCGAGTCAAAGCTGGCTTGCTGCGATCAAACTCCACCACCCCTTTGATAATGATGCATATGTAGCTAGTTACGATGTAAGTCTTGCTGAAATGCGTTTGTACTCACGTTTGCCTATTTTATGTTTTGCGAGAGACTTTAGTCTCGCTAGTAGTTCCGCTTGGACTTGACGGTTAGCTTGTTACCTCATTTACGATCTTGTGCCTTGGCAGGATCGATAGATAGTCGGGCTTCTCAGCCTTTTCCATTTATAGTTATGCGTACTTTCGAGACATGATTAGCTTCCGCTTGTGCTTTGACTTGTATGCTCTGAGTGTTGGGTCATGAGACTCATGTTTGTAATATCTCGCTCTTCGGAGCCTAAGGAATAATATTTGAGTCGTAGAGTTATGTTGTGATGCCATGTTGTATCTACGCATATTGAGCATAATGTGTGTATGTTTGAAATGCTTGGTATGTGTGGGATCCGACAAACTAGTTGTTTATCCTTGGCAGCCTCTCATATGGGGAAATGTAGTCTCGTGCTTCTGAGCGATAGTAGTCTGCTACAGCCCGGTTCACCGGAGTCCTGCTAGCCCAGTACTACTGCTTGGACACTTGACTGGCCGGCATGTGTTTCACTTCGTTCCTATGTCTGTCCCTTCGGGGAAATGTCACGCGGTGTTATTCGAAGTCCTGCCTAGCCTGCTACAGCCCGGGATACCGGAGTCCTGTTAGCCCAGTGCTACAGCCCGAATACATACGTTGATGACCGACATGCTCGATGTGATTCATGTATGCCTGTCCCCATAGGTTAGCGCCGCTTTGGGTTCACGACTAGCCATGTCGGCCCGGGTTCTTTGTCATATGGATGCTAGCGACACTATCATATACGTGAGCCAAAAGACGCAAACGGTCCCGGGACATGGTAAGGCGACACCTGGGAATACCGTGCGTGAGGCCGCAAAGTGATATGATGTGTTACATGCTAGGTCGGTGTGACTTAGGATCGGGGTCCCGACAGCGTTGGTATCGAACTTTGTTGCTCAGAGGATTACCAAGCCAAACTGGTCGAAGTTGTGTCTAGAAATGCTTTAGTTATATAAGGGAATTGATTGTGGAAGGGAACGTAAGGCTCTTTTTACTCCTTATACCTCATGGCCTTCTGATCTGAGTCATCCCCTTTTCTTCTACGGGTTTAAGAACTAGGCTTCTCATCTATCTATCAGGATGACGTGTTACTAATCCATAGACCTATAAGATTGTTGGTTTTAATCCCCAGTTCTACTCCTGTATGATAACTGTTGATCTCAGAATCTTGTTATGATGTTGTTGAGTGGTTATGCCACCATTTTCTGCAGGATGTCTCAAATCATTTTGAGCATTTACAGCCGTTATGCTGTCCGAGTTATCCTGTGTCTCTAAATAGTCCGATGCATTTGCAAATCCTTTCCTTCCGTTTCCGATGTCCTTTTGGGCGGATTAAGCACACTAACCCGGTCGGTTGAGGTACTCCATTGCCTCGACATATATGTTGGAACTATTATTATGAACTTAGGTGTTTAGGAAGTCACCTAGAAATTTAGCAATGCTTTTGTATCCCGGTGTGATGATTACGGCCATCACTTTGAAAAGCATCCGTGATGCCATGTAGTAGTAGGTATTCTACTCTGGATTGCTGAACCGAGATTCATCCTACTTCATGTTGTTAGTATTTGCTAATGCCCTTAGGATATTAGTAACCTTGCGATAGTCCTCAAGGTCCGTGGTATTTCCTTCTTCCAAATACTACGAACCGCTTATGGCGAAAGTTCTTTTGAGCCAAAAGATCACAATAAGAGCGCTCTTGAGGAGTTCTCCATTCATAATTGTGAATCTGCCAATTCTACTTTTCTGCATGGGTTATCCGGAAGAAATGTTGAGCTTGCTCGACACACTAATCTGTGCATCCACAACTCAAAAAATTATATGTTCCTTTGAGTTGTTCTCTTAGATGCCTTCTGACCTTCATCTATCAATTGATAGCCAAGGGTATGTGCGCATTTGTGTTCATCGATGCATTTTATCCTTGTGGTCCGTCAAGCCATTCTATTCCAGAATGACTAGGAGAAACAAACTCCAGTACCTCATCCATTTCTAGGATTGGGTCAAAGTAGTTGTATCCCGCAGATCAAAACGCCAATTCAGCTTTTGTTACATTCTACCTTGGAGTGTTACCATCTTTATGTCAAGAGTGTCATGGGAATTGCACAACCTCCTAGGAATTCTTGTGTGATGATACTCTCGCTATCATTATTCATTCCTCGGTTCCGTGTTGTTGTAACCGGAATGCCGCAAGTGAATTGTGATGTGTGAAATCAATACCCCGAGCAACTCGTTGCTTGGTAGTGAATGGACAATATTCTCATTCTTAGCGTGTTGGTTATTAAACCATCATCCTAAGATTGACCGTGCTACCTAGTCCTTATTTCTGGTGCACTCCTCGATTGATGGGTTAGGATCTTGTCAAGTCCTCACTCATCGGATCATATCGTCTTGCCCTCAAAAGCAAGATTGCTCTCGAGCTTAGTAACATACCGGCGGTTCGTGACTTTCCAAATATCTTCTTGGAAGTGTTACCGGGTTGTTCCCTGACCGTTATGTTGAGCTGCGTGATCAAGTTGGTTTCTTATGAACCACCCTTCTCCAAGAATCTGTGTTGGATACCCCTGAGCTAGTTGGTTAAGCTAGACAACAACTTGGAGAGTTGGAAGATAAAAGCTTGTCCAACTTAGTTCGTTCCAAAGGGATATTCTTGTGTAGTGTGTGTTGAAGAGGGATGATATCTTCATCGATTGGTCCTCGTGATCAGTTGTTGGATCGATTGTCCTACCAATTCTTTGACTTGAGTATGGGCCATTGTCAAGTCAAATCAGAACCAACGATATCCGTGATGTTGTCTTACTCGTGGTTGATCCCTCGAGCATACACCATTACATCTTTGGTCTGACCAATACTATCACGTGTTCACATGATGGTGGAAGTCCAGTGATATGGAAATTCCGATGAGTTGTTGTTGAGCCCATCAGTAGCATTTTTGTCTCCCCCATGAGTCATGTTGAGCATCAACCTAGTATTGGAAACTAGTGTAAGCAATTCTTCGTGTTTCGTTCTTGAAGCATATGTTTTGATGAAAGTAGTGACTTCCTCTAATTCATGTGCATCTGGTGTAAGTTGCCGCCATGAATTTGAGAAAGGTTTGTTTTGCTCCTTTGGAATCATCCCAAGTCAGTCATGCACGTGCGAAGTATTCTATGGTCTGATAGACTGATCATCTTCATTCCATATGGATTCCATAGCACACCAAGCCACTGATTGACTTGATCAAGGAAAAGAAGTCTATGCTTGGGATCTAATCCATGGACTTGTGTAAAGACTTGATACCCTCGATGATGGTTCCCCACCGAACTTCGGTAGTGTTTTATTATAAGACTACCATGTGGTCATGCTTGTCTAGGACAATGTGTTCACAGGTTTGTAGCAGAACCAGCTCATGCTTTGGAGCTTACTACCTTGGTTCATATCCTGAGAATCTCGCAACGTCTTCTCATCGATTCGTGTTGCAACCTTTCCTTTCAGACATGCTGAGTCTGAAATATCCTAACACCAACCAGATCTGAATCTCAGGCGGATATGATGGTTGGAACATTCGAACAGTTGCATTTCGTTCCCAGCTTGCACCGTCCTTGTGCTATCTCGCTATAGACTGTCTTCTTAGCAATTCTTGTCAAGGTTTATCTTCAAAGTGGACTTACCATGGGTTCCCCCCATCTTCGATGATAAGCAAAATCATCCATTGCGTTGTCTTCAACAAGGTAGTCCACATCATCCATTCTAGTCCGGGTGTACCATTCCTGCTGCATTCCATCAAATGATCGCTATGCGATTGCCTTTAGGCTGGTATAAAGAGTTCCAATGATCTATGGATCAAAAGTAATTCTTTTTGCCACTTAAGGGAATAGTTCTTTGCGTCACCTTTTTCGAGGTGCCCCGTTACGGGATCATAGTAAATATTTCCTCACCACCTTGACACCATCCACCATCTCTCTAAGCGTGGGATTGTTGCCACCAATCAAACCCCGTTGTTGTTCTTCCATCCCTCTCGATGTATTTTGTGCCTCAACTCGAGATGTGTCACCGTCTCAGTCCGTGAGTTGATCATGTTTACCTGATTTTCATTAAGATCGAATCATGTAGGGTTTTCCCTTTCTTTCTGTTGTCGTGTCGAGTGAAGATCTCAAAAGCGAAGACGTCAAGACCAAGGTGATGGAATGAATCAACCTCTTCGAGAAGGACAAGTGGATCATGAAGATTGTAATAGTTTTGTGACTTCCCTTTTCCTCTTACCTCACGTCTTGAATCTCAAGGCGAGATTCTTGTTTAGTGGGGGGTGAGTTGTCATGACCCAGATCTCTGTTGGTAATTAGTTGCATCTTCATCCATGTCATCATATTTAAATTTCAGTTAAACTTGAAATGGGGGTTTGATTCAAGCCCTAGCACTAAAGCAATTCAAATAGGTTTAAATTCAAAAATATTTTCAAAAACCCAAAGTGGTTTGCAAAAATGTTCATGATTAATGGAAAAAGTTGAAAACCATATCCAGAGGTGATGGATATTTTTCCAAGGCATTTTTGGATTTTTGAATAAACCATATTGTATTTGAATTGGGGCATTTAAATACTATAAATATTTTGAATGCTCCAAAAATTCTGGTTTCAATTGTGGGCTTTTGGAATAATCCAAATAATGCCCCAATTTATCTCAGGAGTTATAAAAAATGATTTGGTGTCTAAAACTAAATCAAAACAAACTACAGAAAATAGGAAAACAGAGTTAAATGGGAAAACAGGAGAGAACTGCACTGGCCTCACTGCGCAGCCCACCCGGCCCAACCTTCTTTCCCCTCCCCTCGCTGGCCCGGTTGGTGGCCCAGCCCACCAACCGAACGCCGCTCGTCGCCTACCTCTGCCAGTAGGCAGAGGAGGGACACGGCGACCGCGCCGAGCGCGCCACCTCCTGCTTCCCCGGCCCCTCCTAGACGACGCCACGGAGAGCCACGTGCCCTGGCTCTCTCTCACTCTCTCCCGACCCCTCCCTCTCCTCTGCTCCCTCTCTCGCCCGGGACCCGGCGGCCTCGTCGCCACCGTCGCTGCCCGCTGCCACCGCCTCCCCCATACCTCCCCGACATGCCCCCAAGCCCCGCCACACCATCCACGCCCACCACACCGGGCCACCCGACGCCGGAGCACCCCGAGGCGCCGCCCGCCATTTTTCCCCTTCGGACCCACGGACCTCATCGGCGACCACGCCCTCGGCTGCTCCCGAGCCAGCCGAGCTTGCCGCCGACCTCCCGGTGAGCCCCAGTCATTTCCCCTCTTCCCCGACTCGTTCCCCCCTCTAGCCACCGCCTCCCTCTGACGGCTTCGCGCCGCCCGTGCCCGTCGCGGCGTGGGCTGGAGCCCCAATGACCCAAGCCAACCTCACCACCGCCCTCACCGCAGCACGGGGACCCGTGGCGCCCCTCTGTTTCCCCTCTAGCGCGCCGCAGGCCATCGAGCTCGAGCTTCATGAAACTCCGGCGGCCGCATAGGTCGCCACGGCGTCGATTCCGACCGCCCAGAGCTCAACCCACTTCACCAAGAGCCTCGGCTCATCCCGGCTCCCTCAGAGGTACCTCCACGACCCTTTTGGTGGCGGAACATCGAAATGCACTTGCGCCGCAGCGTTGGCTCGCCGTGACTAAACGCTGGCGCCGTGACCCTGACCGGCGTGGGTTGACCCACTGCCCGGTTTGACCTCCCCCTCTCCCTCACCGACGTGCGGGCCCCGCCCGGCTAATCAAGTTAGATTAGTGTTAACTAAGTTAGGTTAGTTAGTTAGACACTGACCAGTGGGTCCCAGCGTCAGAGTTGACCTGGACAGCGGCCCTGTTGACCCGCTGACGTCACATTGACGTCAGGCTGACGCAATAACTAGTTTTCTGGAATTATTTTAATTCAGGAAATTTCAGGAAATGCCCTAAACTTTAATAAATCATAGAAATTCAACCGTAACTCGGATTGAAATAATTTATATATGAAAAATGATCAGAAAAATATGAAGAATCTGTTTATGCCATGATCATGCATGTTTGAACAAGTTAACATCACTGAATAGGATGAATCATGATGAGGGTAATTTATGAAATAGCATTTGGAGTTGGAATTCAACCTTGTTTGAATTCCACTTCAACTAACTTGGATTATTATTGCATTAGGTGAATTCAGTACCTTAACATGATCATGCATCATATATGTGCATTGCATTGATTGTGCTCTCTCTTGTTTGCGGTAATTGTCCCCTCCCTAGACGATGTACCGACGATGATTATTCGATGACACCGATGAAGAACTATTATCTTCAGAAGTGCCAGGCAAGCCAAACCCCCTTGTTCATTCCGATACAATCCCACTCTCTCGCTCCTGCTCTATTTTACTGCATTAGGACAACAACGAATCATGTGTTACTTGCTGCGGTAGCTGAACCCTTGATCCTTTGCATGACCTGTCATTCCACAGTAATTAGATGAAACCCACTAGCATGAGTAGGAATTGTTTGAGCCATGTTGTGCCTACTCATTCACGCTTGTTTGTCATGCACTGCTACTGCTTAGAGTTTGAGTCAGGTCTGATTCATCGGGGAATGAATTGGAATGGGTGTGTGAACATGTCCCATCTTGTGTGTGAGCTAAGTGTGTGAACACGATTTGGTAAAGGTAGCGGTGAGAGGCCATGTAGGAGTACATGGTGGGTTGTCTCATTGAAACCGTCCTCAGGAACTGAGATCTGTATTTGTGATCCATGAACTAGCTACTACCACGCATTGGGCCCGAAACCAATGGACCCTCTCGGCTTCTTAACCACCCTTGTTCCTGGTCCGGGAGTTGCAAGTAGTTTCTGGTGTTTGTAGTATCTTTGGGGGCACGCAACGCTGACCGTAGGGGTGGGTTGTGTTGCGGTAGGCACCGTGGCCTGGTGTGCCGATTCGCCCGTTTGGTGTCTCGGGAACCCTGTACACATCGTTCGGGGCCGTATGGGAAACCTCGGCCGGACTCCCTGCGGATGGAACCCGAATAGGCGATAAACCTGGACTAGGGACTTGAGTGTTTAGGTAGGCCGTGGCCGACACTCCACGTTGGGCTTCCGCTTGAAGGTTGCCGAGTACATGTCGTGTAAACGGGCGGTAAGTGGTGAGAGCGTGTGTGAAGAAGTACACCCTGCAGGGTTTAATATGATCTATTCGAATAGCCGTGTCCACGGAAAAGGACTTCTGGGTTGCCTATATCAGTTCATAGACAAGTGAAAGTGGATCCTCTAAAATGCGCAAGATAAGCGTGAGTGCTATGGATGGCGTTCTCGTAGGGAGACGGGAGCGGGTCCATAGTGGTGTATTGACATGGTGAATATGTGGACTCGTGTGCGCCACTTCAAAGGAGTTACTTGCGATCGTAGTTCGGGATAGCCACCGAGTCAAAGCTGGCTTGCTGCGGTCAAACTCCACCACCCCTTTGATAATGATGCATATGTAGCTAGTTACGATGTAAGTCTTCTTTGAGTGCGTTTGTACTCACGTTTGCCTATTTTATGTTTTGAGAGAGACTTTAGTCTCGCTAGTAGTTCCGCTTGGACTTGACGGTTAGCTTGTTACCTCAGCTACGATCTTGTGCCTTGGCAGGATCGATAGATAGTCGCTTCTCAGCCTTTTTCCATTTATAGTTATGCGTACTCAGACATGATTAGCTTCCGCTTGTGCTTTGACTTGTATGCTCTGAGTGTTGGGTCATGAGACTCATGTTTGTAATATCTCGCTCTTCGGAGCCTAAGGAATAATATTTGAGTCGTAGAGTTATGTTGTGATGCCATGTTGTATCTACGCATATTGAGCATAATGTGTGTATGTTTGAAATGCTTGGTATGTGTGGGATCCGACAAACTAGTTGTTTATCCTTGGCAGCCTCTCATATGGGGAAATGTAGTCTCGTGCTTACGGCGATAGTAGTCCGCTTCTGACCAGTTCACTGAGTCCTGCTAGCCCAAAGACTCTGCTTGGACACTTGACTGGCGGCATGTGTTTCACTTCCGTTCCTATGTGCATCGCCTTCGGGAAATGTCACGCTTGATGTTATTCGAGTCCTACCTAGCACTGCTACAGCGGGATACCGGAGTCCTGTTAGCCAGTGCTACAGCCCGAATACATACGTTGATGACCGACATGCTCGATGTGATTCATGTATGCTGTCCCCATAGGTTAAGCGCCGCTTTGGGTTCACGACTAGCCATGTCGGCCCGGGTTCTTTGTCATATGGATGCTAGCGACACTATCATATCGTGAGCCAAAAGACGCAAACGGTCCCGGGACATGGTAAGGCGACACCCGTGGGAATACCGTGCATGAGGCCGCAAAGTGATATGATGTGTTACATGCTAGGTCGGTGTGACTTAGGATCGGGGTCCTGACACTCCTCCTCTCCCTTGGTGCTTGGCAAAGCCCTGCGGGATTGCCACGCTCCTCCATCACCACCATACCGTTGTGTTGCTGCTGGATGGAGTCTTCCTCAACCTCTCCCTCTCTCCTTGCTGGATCAAGGCGTGGGAGGCGTCACCGGGCTGTCTGCGTGTGTTGAGCGGAGGTGCCGTCCGTTCGGCACTAGGATCTCCGGTGATTTGGATCACTGACAATCACGACTCCTTCAACCCCGTTCTCATGAACGCTTCCGCTTAGCGATCTACAAGGGTATGTAGATGCACTCTCCTTCCCTCGTTGCTAGTTTCTCCACAGATAGATCTTGGTGACACGTAGGAAAATTTTGAATTTCTGCTACGTTACCCAACAAGGCTTGGATCCCATTAACTCTCCTGTGAAGGATGAAACTGCTATGAACGTGCTCCGACTGGAGTCTCGTGTTGCTGGTGTGGTTGACTACCTTGCTCGACTGAAGGTTGCGGCGTCGCGAATCGACACGACACTCTGGCCAGGAGCGATGCTTCAAAATGACCTCGTGTCTCTAATGACTCGACTGAATGAAGTTCTAGGTCGAGTGCAAGAATGGAAGAATTCTTCTGCCAGGTGCGGTGCTGACGTTGCCCTGTCCCTGGTCCGCGTTCACTGCAAGGATGCGCGAGAGGAGAAGCTGACGTCCATCAAAGTTGCCAATACCAAGAAGCACGACTTCTAATCTTTCATGGAGACCTTCATTGCTGCTGCCACTCGGATTGCTGATCGAATTGACTTGGACCAGTTTGTCGCGCCCTCCAATACTCCACCTGAGGAGTAAGAAAAACTTCTATGCTTCACTTTAAATTTGCCTCGGAATGCCGAGTGGTTTTGTAACCGATAAACTTTTACATGCTTGACGCCTGAGCACTTCTGAATCCGTAGGACGTTATCCGAACTTGGCTTATCATTGAATATGTTTGCATTTGCCTTGAGCGAACTTTGTTCTTCACTCGGAATATACTTTAGTGCTTGAGACGCAGCCCTGAGGTGGAGAATCCAGTCGACCTGTACTTCATCGCTCTTGCAGGTAGGGATGGAGCACAGATTGTAGTCGACCTGCGTCCTTGCAGATAGGGATGAAGCGCATGTTGTATTTGTGGTGTAGCTCTTAAGGAGAAGGCAACAGTCGACCTGCACCTCATCATCCTTGCAGAGCGCACGTTGTATTTGTGGTGCAGCTCCGAAGGAGAAGGTAGCAGTTGACCTCCACCTCGTCGTCCTTGCAGAGCGCACGTTGTATTTGTGGCGTAGCTCCGAAGGAGAAGGTAGTAGTCGACCTGCACCTCGTCGTCCTTGCAGAGCGCATGTTGTATCTGTGGCGTAGCTCCGAAGGAGAAGGTAGCAGTCGACCCGCACCTCGTCGCCCTTGCAGAGCGCACGTTGTATTTGTGGCATAGCTCCGAAGGAGAAGGTAGCAGTCGACCTGCATCTCGTCGTCCTTGCAGAGCGCACGTTGTATTTCATACTTAGGCGAGCACTTGGACTGCAGCTAAGCCTCCGAGTGGGAGGTTTTCTCTCCACTCGGTAGGATTTTCAAACACTTAGGTGAGTAATGGACTGCAGCTAAGCCCCCGAGTGGGAGGGTTGCTCTCCACTCGTTAGGATTTTCAAATACTTAGGCGAGTACGGGACTTCTGCTAAGCCCCCGAGTGGGAGGGTTGCTCTCCACTCGGTAGGATTTTCAAATACTTAGGCGAGTACTGGACTGCAGCTAAGCCCCCGAGTGGGAGGGTTGCTCTCCACTCGGTAGGATTTTCAAATACTTAGGCGAGTACTGGACTGCAGCTAAGCCCCCCAGTGGGAGGGTTGCTCTCCACTCGGTAGGATTTTTAAATACTTGGGCGAGTACTGGACTGCAGCTAAGCCCCCGAGTGGGAGGGTTGCTCTCCACTCGGTAGGATTTTCAAATACTTAGGCGAGTACTGGACTGCAGCTAAGCCCCGAGTGGGAGGGTTTACATCCCACTCTGTAGGATTTTTAAATACTTAGGCGAGTATCGGACTGCAGCTAAGCCCCCGAGTGAGAGGGTTGCTCTCCACTCGGTAGGATTTTTAAATACTTAAGCGAAACAGATTCGCAGCTAAGCCCCCGAGTGAGAGGCTTGCTCGTCACTCGGTAGAATTTTTTTTTACAAACTTAGGCGAAACGAATTCGCAGCTAAGCCACCCACTGGGGGATTTCTCACGTAAACAAAAGCAACAACGATCAATGGGAAAATTATAACACTCTTTTCTTTGATAAACAAACTACAGAGGTACTTTTTATTACATCTCATCCGAGTGAGTACTTGAGTATAAAAGGGGCGGAGCAGCTCCGCATTCCAAGCTCGTGGCTCATCAATCTGGCGATTGACATTGTAGAGATGGTATGCTCCGTTGTGGAGAACTTTGGTGACGATGAAGGGGCCTTCCCAAGTAGGGGCGAGTTTGTGTGGCTTCTGTTGATCCACTCGGAGGACCAAGTCTCCTTCTTGGAAGGCTCGACTCTTCACGTTTCTGGCATGGAATCGACGCAAGTCCTACTGATATATAGTCGATCGGATCATGGCCATCTCTCTTTCTTCTTCTAGAAGGTTGACTGTGTCCTGTCGGGCTTGTTCTGCTTCATCTTCAGAGTAGAGCTCGACTCGGGGCGCATTGTGAAGCAGGTCACTCGGCAGAACTACTTCAGCTCCATAGACCAGAAAGAATGGAGTTCGCCCAGTCGAGCGATTAGGAGTAGTCCTCAATCCCCAAAGAACTGACGGAAGTTCGTCGACCCACACGCCTGCTGCGTTTTTGAGATCACGCATCAACCGGGGTTTCAGTCCTTTGAGAATTAGGTCGTTTGCTCTTTCTGCTTGTCCATTCGACTGGGGGTGAGCGACGGAAGCGTAGTCGACTCGCGTGCCTTGAGAAGCGCAAAAGGCTCTGAATTGGTCGGAATCGAAGTTTGACCCATTATCAGTGATGATGCTATGCGGAACTCCATATCTGAATATCAACTCTCTGATGAAGCTGATAGCAGTGCCGGCATCAAGATTCTTGATAGGCTTGGCTTCAATCCACTTAGTGAACTTGTCGACTGCCACCAGTACATGGGTGAAGCCGCTCCTGCCAGTTCTCAGCGGTCCGACCATATCTAATCCCCAAACAGCGAAGGGCCAGACGAGTGGAATGGTCTTCAAGGCTGAGGCGGGTTTGTGTGACATATTGGAATAGAACTGACATCCTTCACACTTGTCGACTATCTCCTTCGCCATTTCATTTGCTCTTGGCGAAAAACCCGCTCGGTATGCTTTAGCCACAATGGTCCGAGAAGGGCGCATGATAGCCACAGAGGTCCCCAGTGGATATAAATCAAGAATTATCTGACCTTCTTCTGGTGTTATACATTTCTGACTGGCTCCAGTCGCGCTTTCCCTGTACAAATGTCCCTTTATCACAGTAAAGGCCTTGGATCGAAGGACGATTTGTCGAGCCTCTTCTTCATTCTTTGGGAACTCTTTCCTTAGGATATACGCGATGTACGGCACTGTCCAGTCGGGAGTGATCAGGTCGACCATAGCTAGGACCTCAACTTCAGTCGGATCCGTGGCACTTTTTGGCTGCGGGGCTTCTTCGGTGAAAGGATCCTCTTGAACTGATGGTGTGTGGATGTGTTCCAAAAACACATTACTGGGAATGGCTTCTCTCTTAGACCCTATTTTTGCCAAATCATCAGCCGCTTGATTTTTCAGTCGGGGTATATGATGAAGCTCTAACCCCTGGAATTTCTTCTCTAGCTTTCTCACTGCATTGCATTAACCAGTCATGGCCGGACTTCTGACATCCCACTCCTTCATCACTTGGTTCACCACCAAATCTGAGTCGCCATAGTCCACGAGGCAACGGACGCCGAGTGAAATGGCCATACGCAACCCATACAAAAGTGCTTCATATTCTGCTTCGTTATTGGAGGAATCAAAGTGAATCTGGAGCACATATCTGAGCTTATCTCCTCGGGGGGACACCAACACTACCCCAGCACCAGAACCATTCAGCATCTTAGATCCATCAAAGAACATGGTCCAGTGCTCTGAGTGAACTTGAGTCGGCAGTTGCTGTTCCATCCACTCGGCGATGAAATCTGCTATTGCTTGGGACTTGATGGCTTTCTTTGCCTCAAACTTGATATCTAGGGGAAGGAGTTCAATCGCCCATTGTGCCACTCGACCAGTTGCATCTCTATTGTGCAGAATCTCTGACATTGGAGCGTCGCTGTTGACTGTAATGGAATAGTCAGAGAAGTAATGAGCAACCTTCTTTGTGGTCATATAAATCACATATACAAGCTTCTGATAATGAGGGTATCTTTTCTTTGATGGGGTCAAAACTTCAGAAATATAATATATTGGGCGCTGAACTCTAAAGGCTTTTCCTTCTTCCCACTCGACCCTATGTACTGTACTGACGACTTGTCCTGTGGCTGCAATGTAAAGCAGCAAAGGCTCTTTGCTGATCGGGGTAGCAAGCACCGGCTGGGTGGAGAGCAAGGATTTTAGCTCTGCAAACGCTGCATCAGCTTCAGGAGTCCACTCGAACTTGTCTGACTTCTTCATCAGTCGGTAAAGAGGCAATGCCTTTTCACCAAGATGAGAGATGAATCGACTTAAAGCGGCCAAGCAACCAGTAAGCTTCTGGACATCATGCACACGCACAAGACGTTTCATTCGGAGTATAGTACCAACTTTTTCTGGATTGGCGTCGATTCCTCGTTCGGAAACGAGAAAACCGATTAACTTTCTGCCAGGAACTCCGAATGTGCACTTTGATGGATTAAGCTTGATATCGTACCTCCGGAGGTTGGCAAATGTCTCAGCAAGGTCAGTCAGCAGGTCGGAACCTTTCCGTGACTTGACCACAATATCATCCATGTATGCTTCCACATTCCGACTGATCTGAGTGAGCAAACACTTCTGAATCATCCTCATGAACGTGGCTCCGGCATTCTTGAGGCCGAATGGCATGGTGACATAACGAAGCACCGAATGGAGTGATGAAAGTTGTTTTGATCTCATCGGGTCCATCTGAGACGGATCTGATGGTAACCGGAATAGGCGTCTAAAAAAGACAGGCGCTCACATCCCGCGGTCGAGTCGACTATTTGGTCGATGCGGGGGAGAGGAAAATGATCTTTCGGGCAGGGCCGATTGATATGTTTGAAGTCGATGCACATGCGAAGTGACTTGTCTTTCTTGGGGACCATGACAACATTGGCGAGCCACTCGGAGTGGTAAATCTCTCGGATAAACTCCGCTGCTAAGAGACGAGCCACCTCCTCGCCAATAGCCTTTCTTTTCTGGACGACGGACCATCGAAGATGTTCTTTGACAGGTTTCACTTTTGAGTCGACTCGTAGGCGATGCTCAGCCAGCCCCCTGGGAACACCCGACATGTCTGAAGGCTTCCATGCGAAGATGTCCCAGTTCTCACGGAGGAACTGGATGAGCGCTTCTTCCTATTTGGAGTCGAGTGTTGTAGAGATATGAGTCGGAGCAGCACTGGGGTCGGTCGGGTGAATGTGAATCGGTTTCGTCTCACCGGACGACTGAAACGCTGATTACATGGCGGGCTTCTTGGCTCTTAACAAATCACTTTCGGTCTGCAGTTTTTGGTATTCTGCAGCTCTACCATCGCCATCTGAGCATCGGCGATCTTTGAGCCTTTCTGAAAGCACTCTTCCGCCTTCTTTCGATTGCCAGTAATAGTGATCACACCTTTGGGACCAGGCATCTTCAATTTGAGGTACACATAACATGGTCGAGCCATGAAACGTGCATAAGCTGGCCTGCCCAAAATAGCATGATAAGAACTCTGGAAATCCACAACTTCAAACGTCAACTTTTCTTTGCGGTAATTCTTGGAATCGCCGAGAACCACATCAAGAGCAATTTGGCCGAGTGACTCAGCCTTCTTTCTAGGAATGACTCCATGGGAACTCATGTTGCTGGTACTGAGTCTGGACATCGGAATACCCATCCCTTTCAACGTCTCTGCATATAGTATATTCAGGCCACTGCTACCATCCATCAAAACTTTAGTCAGTCGAGTGCCTTCGACGACTGGGTCGACCACCAAAGCTTGCCTCCCAGGGGTGGCTATGTGTCTCGGATGATCGGGTTGGTCGAATGTGATGGCAGTCTGAGACCATTTCAGATAACTGGGTGTCGCCGGAGCAACTATATTCACTTCTCGGTTGATAACTTTCAATCGACTTTTGCTTTCAACGTCAGCAAAAATTATCAGGGTGGAATTGACCTGGGGATATCCATCATCACTATCTTCTTTGTCCTCAACTTTGTCCGACTCCTTTTCTTTATCTTTGGGTTGTTTCCCCTGGAATTGCTGGATCAAGAGTCGACACTGTCGAGTGGTATGTTTCGGGTAAATGAGCTTACCATCCTCATCTTTCTTCATGTGGATGTGGCACGGCTAATCCAATACATCATTCCCTTCCTTGTCCTTCACCTTCTTAGGGTTCCAAGGCCCTTTGGGCTTCCCTTTAAACTTTCCTTGAGTCAGGGCCAAGGCTTCTCCAGGAGCAGCTGGCTCGGCTTTCCGCTTCTGCTTCCGACTGGAGTTCCCTCCTCCGGTTTCGTGGGCGACTGACTTGTGCTTGCCACTCCGGAGCCGATCCTCTTCTTCACCATTGGCATACTTGGTGGCAATCTCCATCATTCGACTCAGAGACATGTCTCCGGTTCGACCGAATTTCAGGTTTAGCTCGCTGTACTTAACGCCTTCCTTGAAGGCACAGACCGCCTGGTGATCAGATACATTCTCTACCATGTGATGCAACGTGATCCATCTCTGGATGTAATCCCTCAAAGTTTCATTCAACTTCTGCACACAAGATTGCAGCTCTGTCAACCCTGCTGATCGCTTGCAAGTTCCTTCAAATGTTCTGACAAATACTCGAGCCAGATCTTCCCAAGTGTAAATGCTGCTGGGTGCTAACTGATTCAACCATGCTCTGGCCAAGCCCTCCAACATAAGAGGCAGGTGTTTCATGGCTACTTCATCATTGTCGCCGCCAATCTGAACAGCCACTCGGTAGTCTTCAAGCCAAGTATCGGCTTAGACTCACCGGTGAACTTATCGACTCGATCGCCAACCTTTGAAGTTGGGAGGAATCACCGCGGCCCTGATGGCTCTGCTGAAACACTACGGTCTGAGGCGTGTACTCTCGCTGGTGGGTACATCTCTGTCGTGACCTTCTCGGTGAGCTCTGTTCCTATCAACCAAACCTTGAACGATAATGGATCTCGCATCAAAGCCTGGTTCCCTGGGGTCGACTGGAATCCTTCGCTCAACACTGTGATGGCATTTGTCATCCTGCTGTCGAGGCGCGTACGATCCACCCCTTGGGGGAGGGGTGGGCACTCGACGTCGATCATCACGATCGAGTCGGTGATCATACTGCTCACGGTTCTGGTACTGATCACGCCGGTCTCCACGTCCCTCATGCCTCGGGGGCGATCTTGGGCTATGGGCTGACTGGACTGTATTTGCAGCGATGGATCTGCTGTGAATCCTATTCCACGACTGCGATATAGCTGAATTTTGATCTCCTGCTGCTCGGAGTAATGCTTTGATCTGTAACAAGCCTCTGCCAGCCTCTGACTGGGAAGGCTGAATCGACTCTGCTATACGGGCTGTAGCTGCTAAATTCTGAATCGGAGTTCGATATACTTGAGTCGGTGGTAGAAAGAGTTGATGTCGACTGGATTCTGGAACCCGTTGCCGCGCACGCTCGTCGAGTGCTCGCTGGAGGTTCTCTAGTCGAGTGTGCTCAGCCAAGTTGGCCAAGCGCGCGTCCTCTAAGGCACGAGCCTCGGGGGTTTCTCCAACGATAGGAGTGTGCAGCGCATCCATGTTCCGGCGGTGAAGTTCTTCCCTCTGCAGCGAAGTGAGGGGCTCGGGGAGATACTCTTCATGGGCATGCGACGGATTGCCTCCGCCGTCGCCTCCGTTGGCGCGGGGAAAACCGGGAGGACTGCGTGGTCCATTGACCATCAGAACCTCCGCCATTGGATCACTACTATCTCACTCGGATGCAGTCTCTGCGGAGCCAGTCGAACAGGCTGTAGAGAAATTTGTCGGGCTCGGTCGTCGTGACTTGGGGAGTGGCTGACTGGCGAGCCACCGCGTGTCTCACCCACCGCTGAAGCCTCGACCGACCAGAGCGCTTGCACCGGCGGGAAACAGGGAGGAAGACGACATAGGAGCCGACCGATACTGGGTTAACGGTTGCCGTAGGAGGATGTCGCGGATGCACGCGCGAAAGTGCGTCGCCCCGTGGACAGGGAGTGCGTCGTTGTCGAGCGGAGCCTCCTGAAGCCAAGCGGAGTCGTCGGCGATGAACGTGAGTGCGCCGAGACGGATCTCGCGGCCCTCAACCAGAGCTCCGCCTGAAACCATGATGAAGGAGATCGGAAAAATCGCAACTTCTCCAATAAGTCGCTAAGACACCTGCCCCACGGTGGGCGCCAACTGTCGTGGTTCTAAGTCTGACAATAGTGTAGGGGGGTAGGATGGAGAGGCAAGATCCTAGCTATGGAGTAGTTGTATACGCAAGGGATTTACGAGTTCAAGTCCTTCTCGGAGGAAGTAACAGCCCTACGTCTCGGAGCCCGGAGGCGGTCGACTGGATTATGTGTGTATGAGTTACAGGGGTGCGAACCCCTTACACTGAGGAGGTGGTGGCTTATATAGAGTTCGCCAGACCCCTCCAGCCCTCAGTTATGTAGGGTTTAAGGTAAATTAAGATCGGGCGTTACTGATAACGCCACAAATAAAGTGCTATAATGACCATAAAAGCTACTTAACGACCGACCGTTTGCGTGCAGAGTGACTTTAGATCTTCTTGCTGTCGAGTGGTTGGCTTCATGGTCGAGTGTCTTCGAGTCCGTCGAGTGGAACACTTCTGAGTCGATTGACAAGTGGTTTCTTCTAGAGATGTCCTTAAGGAGGGTAGTTTGGACAGGTCCATGACCCTACCCTAGATACATGGCTTCATCAGCCCCCGACTCCACTCATTGGTGGATGCATTTCGATGGATCCAAGATGCGCACCGGCTTGGGAGCCGGCATCGTCCTCACCTCTCCCAAAGGCGACAAACTCAGATACACACTGCAAATTCATTTTGCCGCCTCCAACAATGTGGCCGAGTACGAGGTGCTCATACATGGGCTCCGGCTAGCCAAAGAGCTCGGCATCGGCCGGATTCTGTGCTATGGCGACGCAGACTTGGTAGTCTAGCAATCATCCGGCGACTGGGACGCCAAGGATGCAAACATGGCAAGCTACCGCTTCCTCGTTCAGCAAATCAACGGATATTTTGAAGGGTGCGAATTTCTCCACGTGCCACAGGCCAACAACGAGCAAGCAGATGCCTTGGCACGAATCGGCTCCACCCGACAAGCTATACCAACCGGCGTCTCTCTCCAACGCCTCCTCAAGCCGTCTGTCAAGCCTGCTCCAGAATCTAGTTCCATCTTCGTGCCGCCTGACCCCGACATAGTCGGATCCGACTTGGGGAACCAAGCAGGCAGCTCGGGGACTTCGACAGGCGGCTCGGGGTTTGCCATAGTCGCACCCGGCCCGGGGACTTCAGAGCCCGGCCCGGGGACTACGGCAGCTGGCCCGGGGACTGCATCGACACAACAGGCAGTGGCCGACTCCAACTCTTCACCACCCAGCCCACCCGCCCTGGTTGCAGTAGCCGTTTTGGCAATAGAAGAAGTCACAGCTCCATCATGGGCCCAGCCCATCCTCAACTTCCTGGTAAACAGAGAGCTGCCGACTGACGACATCTCAGCAAGACAAGTACAACGCCGAGCTAGAGCATACACAATAATGAACCGAGTGCTCGTTAGGCGCAGTGTCACTGGAGTCTTCCAGCGCTGCGTCGAGCCAGAGAAGGGCATAGCAATCCTCGAAGACATCCACCAGGGCGAATGCGGCCACCATGCGGCCTCAAGATCACTCGTCGCCAAAGCTTTCCGCCATGGTTTGTTCTGGCCGACTGCTTTGGAGGACGCCAAGGAGTTAGTCAAACACTGCAAAGGGTGCCAAGTCTTTGGCTCCAAGCAGCACCTGCCGGCTTCTGCACTCAAGACCATCCCCCTCACCTGGCTGTTTGCCGTCTGGGGACTGGACATGGTCGACCCGTTCAAGACGGCGCGCGGCGGCATGACACATCTGCTCGTCGCCGTGGACAAATTTACCAAGTGGATTGAAGCGAAGCCGATCAAGAAATTGAATGGGCCGACTGCCGTGACATTCATCGCAGATATTACAACCCGGTATGGAGTACCACACAGCATCATCACCGACAACGACACAAATTTTGCCAAAGGGGCACTGTCACGTTTCTGCGCGACACAGGGCATCCGACTGGACTTAGCGTCTGTTGCCCACCCGCAGTCAAACGGCCAAGTCGAGCGAGCAAACGGCCTCATCCTCTCTGGCATCAAGCCCCGATTGGTCGTGCCACTGGAGCATTCGGCCGGCTATTGGCTCGACGAGCTGTCGGCCGTCCTATGCATTCTGCGCACTACTCCGAACAAGTCAACCGGCTTCACCCCTTTCTTCCTTGTATATGGTGCCGAGGCTGTCATCCCAACTGACATCGAGTTTGACTCACCTTAGGTTACCATGTACACGGAGGCGGAGGCCAAGGAAGCACGAGAAGACAGCGTCGACCTGCTGGAAGAAGGCCGGCTGTTAACCCTCAGCCGGTCCGCCATCTACCAGCAGAGCTTACGTTGTTACCGCAGCCGAAAGGTCAAGCCAAGATCCTTCCAAGAGGGTGATCTTGTGCTCCGGCTGATCCAGCGAACAGCCGGCCACCACAAGCTCTCAGCCCCTTGGGAAGGCCCCTTCGTCATCAGCCGAGCCCTAGGCAATGACTCCTACTACCTGATCGACGCGCAGAAGCTGAAGGAACGCAAGAGGGACGATTCCGGCAAAGAGTCGGAGCGACCATGGAACGCCAATCTCCTCCGAAGATTTTACAATTAAAATGCAGTATGTACCACGCTATCTTTTGTATTAAGTACAAGACAACGGGTCCCCCGAGGAGCACTCGGGGACTATCCCCTTTTATCTATGAATGATGACTATCATGCCAAAAGATTATGTCACTACGTTTGTTTTCTTGTACGGCACCGGGTTCGATCAGTCGGCCTGGGGACCTGCCGCCTTGAGTTATGTCCAAGTTCTACCTGCAGTCAGACAAGTAATATGCCGGCACCCAAGCCCTCTCTTGTTGAAAGTCGCAGCTCAAAGAATCGGCTCTCCGACTGGCAAGAGCCAAAGGCGGGAAAGGATGCCCACATGAAAAATGGCTAAGGACTAACGAACTTACATAACACAAGCCGGCTTCACTCCCGCCAACCGACTGTCAGAGCAGCCGGCTGGCCGGCTTCCTGTTCGTCTTGCTACAATCTAAGAAAGCTCGAGTACTTGTCCTCCCTAACGGCCAAGTCCTTCCACAGCCACAGACTGCAGAGCAGTTGTCCGGCTGGGAAGGCGGCGACCAAGGGAGGGCAGCAAAGGAAACATCCAAAAGGATAAAAACAAAATATGAACGGAAGCCAAGCACATGCATGATTATATTTACACAAAAGACCTTCGAAAGGCCAGCGTTCAACATAGTTCGAATACACCCCCGGTGGGTGGAATTGCACGAATTTAATAAAAGTTGTTCAAAGAGTAACGGGCAGGAAAGCACAGACGGCGGATCAAGCCAAGGAAGCAGCAGGCAAGCCGGGCAGGTTGGTGGAGATGGCAGTGTTGGCTGGAGGAGTGGCCGGCTGGCGAGTCTCGGCATGATCGTCACCTGTTGCAGACAGCGTGCTTGCACGCGCCTCATTGCTGGAGGCGCGGTCAGGCTGAGGCTGGCTGGTCGCTCCGCCATCTAGCGCAGCGTCTTCACCATCCTCCCCCTCCTCTTCTTCACCTTCGTCACTGGAGCCGATCTCCTCCGCTGAGTCTTCTCCTTCTGCCGGATTCAGCCTGATCCACTCCTCCGGCTAAGCAACGCCGTCATCATTTACCTCAGGGGCAAAGACGCTGGTGTCGGCGTAGTCGGCGATCACCGAGGCGCGCTGGATGATAGCCGGCCGCACCGCCTCCAGCTCCTCGTTGGCCTGCTGCCGCCAGGCGACCAGCTGGGCCAAGTCCAGCCCAGGATACCAAGCTCGGATGAACTCCAGCGCCCGCCTGGCGCCGGACCGAGACGCAGAAGCCTTCCAAGATTACCGAAGCAGCCCAGCGGCAACCTCCAGCCCGGTCGGCAGATCCGGGGGGTGCGGGAACCACCCGCCCGGGCGAGGCGGCCAGCACATGCGCCCCAGCATGCTGAAGACGGCGTGGCGTGCGGTAAGCCGGCTGAAGGCGGGTTTGAATCGCCAGAAGCTGCTCCTCAAGCGACCGACTAGCATCTGTTGCGATCTCAACCCCAGCCTGCCGTCGTGCTTCGCGGTGGGCCTCGATGGCTTGGTTGGCGGCAACAGAGTAACCAGGAAAGTAATCTGCACAAAGAAGAAAAGGGCAGCATGAAGTCAGAAGACAGATCAGGTGCCGGGTGGCGAGCAAAGGGACGGAGAAGAGGGCGGCCTACCATCAATCAGATCTTCAACCCGCCTGTAGCCTTCGCTTAGCGCTTGCCTCGCCTCTGCCCAGCTTGCCGCCTCAGTCTTGTATTCGGCTTGAAGGGCGGCCTCGTTGTCCTGCACCGCCTTCAAGGCCGCCTTATGACTCTCTTCCCGGTCGGTCAGCTTTTTGGCCAGGCGATCACGTTCCTGAGCCAAGGCATCACACTCGGCTTCCTTGGCGCGAAGGGCGGTCTGGGCCCCTCCTAACTGCTCCCTCAGGTCGGCATTGGCTCCTGCAGATACGAACAAGAAGAAAAGCAATAAGGTGAAGTCGGCAGGAAAGATCCGACCCGACAGCTCAGCAGTCGGCCCGAATCTCGGGGACTACACCCAGTGGGTGCGCTGACGCGCCCCCACATGAGATAAAAAATGAAGCACTTACTCTGGCTCTCCGTCAGATCGGCGGTCTTCTGGCTCACCTCCCGGGCCTGGGAGTTGAAGGCAGCCGCGTGGAGGTTGTGATAGCCCTGCCAACAGGACAGAGGCGCGAATAAGAACAAGACATCAAATCAAAGTCTACTAAGAAGTTCCAAGCCGCCTGCTCAACAGCCGGCTCAGAACTTGGGGACTACACCGAGTGGGTGCGCTGACGCGCCCCCACGGAAGAAATCAAGAGCAATTGATGAAAAACGGGAAGTCTTACCCAAATGGCCGCCCGTGTCGCAAGATACTCTTGGGTATAGTGCTGCAGCGCGGCGGCCTGGGACTGAAGCCGCTCCCGGACGTCCTGCGCCGCCACGTTCAGCACGGCCGTCCCACCGCATGGCGTCCACCCTGACGAGCTGGAGCTGGCCGTCTCCAGATCCTGCACCGACGGGCCGGAGCCCGCGGCCGCCTGCGAGTCCGGCATTGAAGTCGCCTTCCCTGAGCAGCGACGAGACGGCGACAGGACCACGAGATCCGCCCTCACAGCCGGCTTGCCTCCAGCCGGCTGCTCGGGCGGCGCGTTAGGCCGGCCGCCTTGGCCCGTTCCAGTCGGCGACGACGGCGCCGCCCCTCTCTCCAGGACGAATGCATCGCCCTCCTCCCTCTCCATAACCGGCTGGTCGGGGTGGCTTCCTCCGGCGGGGGCACGGGGATATCAGGAGCCGCGGTGCGGAGGGGGATGATGAGTTGCGGAGGCTGGTTACGCAGGGCTTCTGCCGCCCTCTCCGCGGCCGCGTCCTCCGCCCGAGCCTTGGCCGCCGCGTCGGCTCGCGCCTCCGCCGACTCCTCCGTCGCCTCCAGGGCCGCCCTGGCGGCGGCCGCCCTCTGTTCCTCCGCCTCCCGCTCCTCCCACGCGTTCCGCTCCGTTTCCGCTTGAAGATCGGCACGGGGGTCTACGCGGCGGGAGCTCGCGGATCCTCCTCCTCCTCCAACCACGGAGGCGGCCGTGGCCCGCTCAAGAGAGAGCGGGGCCCTGTTTGATAAGTCAAGAAAAAGGCTTAGAAGAATGGCAACTGAAGAGAAAAAAGAAAAGCGTGAGAGAAGTGGTACTTACGCAGAAACCACATGCGGTTGCTTCACCACCTTGCGGAAGCGGGCTGCCTTCGCGGCCGCTTCGTCCCGCTTGGTCGCCCCCACGGAACCCCTGGGCTTCTTCGGCCGGCTGCCGAAGAGGGCAGCAGCCCGGTGTTTGGTAGCGCCGCCCACGGACAACCCTTGGCGAGCAGACCCGCTCCTTGATGATCGGTAGCCGGTGGCAGCGGAACAACGTCGGCTTCGTCATCATCCGGCCAGTTGTCGAAGCCGGCCCCGAACCCGAAACCGCCTGCCTCGCCGCCTCCGCCTACGGCGTCGTCGTCCAGGGCGGCCGCCCCCAAGTCGGGATTGTCGAGGTCGTCCGTCGCTCGGTCGGGGATGAACTGGCGCTCCACCCACGCGGCTCCGGTGGCCTGTCGAAGAAGGGGGTTCTGTTAAAAACAAGCCGACTGGTCAAGAGTCGGCCCATGTGAACTCGGCAGCAATAGAAGAAGAAAAGAAGGGAAGCTTACCGAAGGCGGAGGATTGGCGCGAGAGTACGGCTCTATCGGCGTTCTGAGAACAGGGGTCCCCAGACTTGCCTGCCTGCGGCCTGCGGCGTGGCTCAAGGGGCGGCCCAGCACGGCCCATCTTCATCAGCACGAGCTCAAGACCCTCGCGAGGGGCCAAGCCTCATGGGGTGGATGACAGGAAGCTTCCTCAGGCACGGCCTCGTCAGGCTGGCTCGCGAGGAGGCGGAGAGATCAAGGCGGGGTACCTCACGAGGTGCCCATGACGCAAGCCATGACGACCAAGGGCGCCAGGAGGGCGCCAGCCCGTGTAGTGTCCTTCTTTCCCCTTTGGTGCAAAGGGGGCAAGCGCAGTAGAGAGCATCAAGCAAAGGCATCCATTTCGGTGCAACAAGACCAAGACCGTCGCAACGGCAGGAAGGAAGTCATCGTGGAGCCCAGGAAGGCGTAATCGTCAGAGCCTTTGACAGACAAGGACCAACTTTAGTCAGGATAAGTGTACTAGATGTTCCCCTTCAAAATGGCCAATTGTTGGCGCCCTTCCCGCTCAATTTTTGGGAAGAGGCCCAGGGCCTCTGCCTATAAATAGGAGTAGCCACCCCCAGGGTAGAGGCATCTAGAGAGCAACTGAACTCCCCCTAGTAGTTCATCGCACCAGCCAAGAACAGACCCTCGCGAGGCTGTTCTTCCTTGTATTGTTCATCACCAGCCCAAGAGGCGATCCACCACACCACACACTGGAGTAGGGTATTACACCACAATGGTGGCCTGAACCAGTATAAACTCTGTGTCTCTTGTGTTGTTCCTTTCGTAGCTTAGATCATAGCGAGGCGGTGAGGTGCGAGTAGGTAGTGGTGGCGAAATCTCCGCGCGCGCAGTGTTGAATCTAGAGGGTCTGCCGGAACCCGAAATCCGACATTTAAGCGCGCCCGGTAGAAGTCTTGCCCGAATTAATATTCGCCGCCCTGTTCTTCATCGACCATCGCATCCATGTCGGACACTCGCCGGGCCCGCGCCGAGCACCGAGCCGCTCTCGCTTCCTGCATTGCCCAGACAGCCCCCGTCGGCGGCCGCCCCCGCCGTTCCCCGTCGCCTGCCATCAACGCTGCCACCGGCCCGGCGGGGAACGAGCAGCAAGCATCGTCCCAGCATCCGTCCATGAGGCGAGACGGCCGCACTGCTACTCCCTCACTCACCCCAGCTGGTTCTTCGTCCTGCGCACCCCGCGCGGCCATGGAGGCTCGAGCTGCGCTCATCGCCGCAAACGAGCTCCTGCGCTACCGCCCAGTCGACGACGTCTACGAAGAGTGGCTCGACCGCGTCGCCGAGTTCATCCGCGCCGCAGGGGGCTCCCCCGCGCCTTCATTCTCGCTGCACCGTGCCCCGTCCTGCGCGGGCAATGAAGCTCCGCGGGCGCCTCAGCCGCCTCCCCCTCAAGAAGGCGCCCTGGCCCCAAGGCGCGTGGCCCCTGGGCGGAACCCACTCCGTCTGGCGCCAGCGCAGCAAGAGCGGAGCTACCAAGAGGTCCCTCGCCCCCAAGAAGCTGCCCGAGTGATCCCTGCTCCGGCCCGTCGCGACCACGCTCCTGTTCCAGCACGCCAAGACCCCGCGCTGCTCCCAGCCGCAGCGCATGGGGACCCGCAAGACTGAGCTCTTCGTCACCAAAGGCCTCCCGTGGCCACAGCAGGCTGCCTCACCTTCACCACCGAGCTGCGCAGCGTCGCGTGGCCCTGCAAGTTAAGCCAGGCCTACCTCCTCGCTATGACGGCACGGCCGACCCTGCGGAGTTCCTCCAGCTCTACGAGCTGGGCATCAAAGCCACCAACGGGGACGAGAAGGTCATGGCGAACTGGTTTCCCATGGCACTCAGGGCCAGGGCCCTTTGGATCCTGAACACAGCTCATGGCACGATCTCCTCCTGGGACGAGATGCGCACCCGTTTCATCGCCAACTTCCAAGGTACTCGCGACCGGCCACCCATCATGAGCGACATGCGCCACATCAAGCAGCAACCAGGGGAGACCCTGCAGAAGTACATCCAGCGCTTCAACAACACACGTCTCAAGATTCCCAAGGTGACCGAGGAGGCCATCATCTCAGCCTTCTCCGACGGTGTGCGTGACATCAAGATGAAGGAGGAGCTGGCGATGCATGAAGATCTGTGCACTTCCTTGGAGCTATTCAACTTGGCGACCAAGTGCGCCAGGGCTGAGGAAGGGCGCCTTTCCCTCCTCGAGCTGCCAGCTGTAGACCCAGAAGAGAAGAAATCCAAGGCCAAGGACGTGAAGCGCAAGGGGGCTGCCGTGCTCGCGGCAGAACCAGACACCAAGCGGGGCAGAGATCAGCCAGAGTCTTTCAAAGGCAGCCGGTACTGTGTGTACCACGACCTCCACACCCACAACACAAACGAATGTCAAGAGCTCCGAGCCGTGCGAGAAGGGAGGATCGGCCGACGCCCCGACCGCAACGATCGACGCTACCGCCGAGGAGGAGGAAGGAACGCAAGACGCTGGGAGGACCGCGGCCCTCGCCAAGGGTGGAACGACCGACCTCGCGAGGATCGCTAGCAGGATCAGCCTCGCGAGGGAGACTGGAGGGATCAGCCTCGCGAGGATCGTCCACAAGGAAACGCAGGCCTCCCTCCACTGCCGCCGCAGCCAAGGAGAAACGAGGACCATCATCAGGACGAGGGGGCTGGGGGCTTCCAGGAGCCGCGCGCGATCGCCTGCATCCTGGGCGGAGCTCAAGCCCCAGCCTCTCAACACATCTTCAAGTAGTTCGCCCGCGAAGGGAATGCAGTCCTCCCCAAGCTCGAAGCCACGTGCCCCCTCAGGTGGTCGGCGTGCGCCATCATGTTCTTCTCAGAGGATCAGCTCAAGTGCGCGGCCACAGCCGGAGTCCTCCCGATGCTTTGCTCCCCAGTCATCAGCAACGTGCAAGTCACCAGGACCCTCATCGACGGCGGGGCAGGGCTCAACGTCCTGTCCGTAGAGACATTCAACAATCTCCAAGTGCCTTACGATCAGCTTCAGCCAACCAAGCCTTTCTCCAGAGTCACCGATGGCTCCACGGTTCCGATTGGGCAGGTCCGCCTCCCTGTCACCTTCGGGGCGCGCAACAACTACCGCACCGAGCTCATCGACTTCAACGTCGCCCACATTCGCCTGCCATACAACGCCATCCTCGGGTACCCAGCTCTCGCCAAGTTCATGGACGTAACTCATCACAGCTACAACGTCCTCAAGATGCCAGGAAGTGGTGGAGTCATCACGGTGCCCTGTGAAGAAAGAGACGCAGTGTGCTCCCTGGAGCGAGCTTTTCAGGCCGCATCACTTGAAGACCCAGATCGCGGGAGCGGGAGGCTCCCTGAGACCGCTCCCAAGAAGAAGAAGACATCGCCAGGCCCGACCCCTCAGGAGGCAGGCCCCTCAGGGTCTGCGCCTTTTTAGGGGGCACCTCCTTCTGTCGCATAGGAAGGCGCGCCCGGCGCCCTCCTCAAGCAAGGTTTGGGGGCTCCCTCCTGGAGGGCCACCGACCTTGCTAAGGTCATGAGGGAGGCGCTTGGGCACCACTTGGAGGCGTGTTTCAGAGCACGTTTCCCTCAGGAAGGAGCAAGGCAAGGAGGGCCAAACCCTCAGGAGTTCGTCAGACAGATCACGCAGGAGTTGCAGGAGTCAAGAGTCATGAGTGGCAGCCGCCGCAGCTCCCCATCCAGGCGAGGATGGTGGGCTGCGCGTCTGCATCGACATCCCAGGGCTCAACCGAGCCGCCTCTCGAGGCGCTTGGCCCTCACGCGTGGGGGCGCCAAGGCCCTCCCCACGCCTACGTTCGCATGCCCCACGGCTTGCGAACGCGGCCGCCGCTGCACTGGCGCCTCATGAGGAGCATCCTGGAGGCTCGGGAGGCGAGGCGTTCCGCAGTCTGGTAGAGATGGAGATGGTCGCGAGGAGCCACGGCGCCTCCCGAGCCTCCCGAGGCTCCTGGGCCTGGGGGCTCGTGAAGATCGGCTTCCGCAGCCCACGACGTCCGCTACTCCAACACCCCTTCGTCTTCAATGCTATCAGGTGACATCCTTCAAGTTTCGTTTCCAGCTGGGAGTGCCCCCAGGGTTGCATTATTCCCAGGCCGCGTGGGTCCGTCCCTGCGGCATGTATCCCCTTTTTACTTTATGTTCCTAGACTAATTTGTTGGGGGCGCCCTTCGGGCTGCATCATCCCCAAGTCGCTCGGGCCAGACCCAGCGGCATGTACCCCTCTTGCGTTTATTTTCGGGCAATGCGTTCGACCCATCATGCTTGTTATTTGATGCATGTCTGCGGCACCTCTTCTTCCTTCATGTCGGCCGCTTGCACGTTAAAGGGGGGGTACCTGAGCATCGCGACTCAGGGCTCCTACCGGCTCTCCAGCCCTCACCCTCTGGCTTTGTCCACGGCATCGCAACCTGGCAAACCAGCGACGGCTGAGACCCGCTCGAGGGCCGGGACCCGAGGACGTAAAGCGTCGACATCTAACCAAGCTTGCACGTTAAAGGGGGGTACCTGAGCATCGCGACTCAGGGCTCCTACTGGCTCTCCAGCCCTCACCCTCTGGCTTTGTCCACGGCATCGCGACACAGCAAACCAGCGGCCGAGACCCGCTCGAGGGCCGGACCCGGGGCGTGGAGCGTCGGCATCTAGCCAAATTTGCGGGAACACATCACAAGTTAAGGCCCAGTGCCAGGCGCAACCCGCCTTGAGGTAGGGCCCCGTGAGTCCCGCGCTGGCTCACGGGTGCCCAGATACACCTCCTCAGGCCCTATCGTGCCAGCCATGTGTCGTATGGGCTGTACACGCCCCGGGGACTCCTCCCGGAGGGCCCCCCCTCCCACGCACCAGTGGAAGCACCATGCTCTGCGCTGGCTGACGACACTGCCGAGGAGCGGCTATGCCCGTACACATACGGAAGCGCTATGCTCCGCGCTGGTGATAAACAACTGAGGGTGGCCCCCGGCCGCATCAACCTCAGGGAGCCCAGAGCTCAGTGTCCGGCCTCATCGCAACGCCTCCCCTCGGGAGTGCCACGTGAGGGGGCTGGGCACGGGGGGCTGCGCCTGGGTCACGCCCAGACGCACGCCGCCCAGCCAGGCCCCTCGGGCCTGGTTCGTCACAAGTCCCTCCCCGAGCGGAGCCAAGGTACGAAAGCCGTTTGAGCGTCAAGGGGGACTCCTCAGCATCGCGACTCAGGAGCCTAACTGGTCACGTAGCCCCTCACTCCTAAGTTCCGAAGGCTATTTGGCGGTTGAGGTATGCGCATGAGGCCGGGCTCTCTGAGCGTAGAATGGTAGATTCACCCCACATCTCACCTCCCTACTTGTTGTTCGATGCGCCAAGGGGACTCCACGAGCATCGCGACTCATGAGCCTAACTTGTCACGTGGCCCCTCACTCCTTGGTCCCATCCTGGTTTCCGGTCGGGGCTAACGGCGGCTGAGGTATGCGCGGGGTCGGGCTCTGCCGGCGTAGAACATAAGCAAGTAGGAAGGAAAAGCGCAAATTTCAAGGAATTCAAAAGCAAATATTATAGTCCATAACTGTTATCACAACACCAAACACAAGTTTAAACGCCTCCCCGAGGCATGATGCATGTTGCAGGAGCTGAAAGCAGGACAGGAGCCACAACGGAGTCATTTGTTGGCGGCGGAGCTCCGTGGAGCGGGTTCGCCTCGTGAAGCCGTAGGACCGGCAGCGCCTCGCTTCGGCTTAGTCTTTGAAGGCGAACCGCCAGTGAGCCTCCGCCACGACCCTTCATGGCCTCGGCAGCAGCGGCTAGCAAGCTTGCCGCTCGGCAGCTCTAGCAGGCTGTCGAGGTCGGCGTTCGGATCATGAAGCTAGGCGAGGGTAAGGACCAGCGTCGGTATCGAGAAAACAGGACCGCAGCGCCTCGGCCTCAGCCGTAGGGCCAAGGCCAAGGGTGACATCTTCAAGAGCACGGATCAGGAAGGGGAGCAGCTTGGCGGGGCCGTCCTCGGCGTCGGCCAGCGGGCTTTCCAGGCCGCTGTCGTAAAGCGACCTCAGCAAGCTGCGGGCCTTCACCTCCATCTCCGTGAAGGCCTCGCGGTCCTCGGCAAGGACCCACGCCTTGCCGTCCAGCTCGACCTTCCTCGCCTCCAACTCCTGCTCCAGTGCGCCCAGGCGGTCACGACGCTTGTTAAGCTTGGCGCCTTGGTCCTTGACGGCTGCCTCGCGAGCCTTCATGTCTTCCTCCTTCTCTTGGCGAATGCGGACCTCCTTGGCAAGCTTGTCCCGCAGGCCCTGCAGCTCGCTCTCCAGCGCCTTGCAGCGGCCACGAGCATCGGCCACCTCCCCCAAGGTGGCGTCGCGAGCAGCCTTCGCCCCAAGGATGGCCTGCTTCTCCTTGTAGCAAGCCGTCGAGGCCTGAACCAGCGCCGCTCGAATCGAAGCGTCAGAGCGAATACAGCCAGAAGCCAGCTCCAAGTGCCCGGCCACCAGGCGAGGGTCGGCGCCCAGAAGATCTTGCCGCAGCCAGTCCAGTATAGCAGTAGCACGATCCAGGACAGTGGGAGGAGTCGGAGAGACAGTAGTTGGTGGAGTAGGAGGAGAGGACGGCAGCGTAACCACAGTATCCTGAGGCGGGACCTGCTGCGCCCCAACAGCCGTGGCAGTGGCATCAGGCAAGGATACCTCAGGAGTCGCTTGGGCCATGGGGGGTGAGCTCGCCCCAACCAGCTCCACCAGGCCTCGCGAGGACGACCGGGCAGGATAGGCCCGTGCCTTGCAGTCACCTTCTTTCGCAGGCAGAGGCGCTGCCCCAGACGGAACCTCAGGAGCCCCCTTCAGCTTCTTCGCCGCAGGCGCCAGCCTAGCCAAGAGATACGGACGTCAAGCCTCAGCGACGAAACAGGGAATAAAACAAGGATCAAGCACTTACTGGTCATCGCTCGCGAGCTCGAGCAACCTCCGGCCATACTTGAAGCCCGAGAGCCGGCTGCAGGGATCAGCCTCGAGAGGCTCGGAAGCAGGAGGCGCGTCTGCGGGTCGTCTCGGAGCCGGGGCAGACCCGAGGGGGACCAGCCCAGTCCTATCCCTCTTCCAGATCGGGGGCAAGTTCTCGCCGCCTCGCTCGTTGCCATCCTCATCGTTGCTCGGCAAGAGGCGGAGAGCACGGGACCTACGCCGGGGGAGGGGCGCTCTCGACTCCCCGTCGGTAGCCTCGGAGTCAGGGCCTCCTTCCCACTCCTCTTCTTCCTCCTCTTCGCTGGAGTCGCCGGAGGACACGTTCACCGTCGCCAGGGCCACCAGGTCCTCGGGAACCTCCGTGGGCACGGGCCCGTCCCCATTGAAGACGGGCATGGAGTCCACGGCCTGCTCCCAATCATCTCGAAGGAACAGGGGTACAGGGGTGCCGTCCAGCCTCGCCGCGTCTCCTCCGACCAAAGATTGGAGGACCGCGGCCAGATCTTTGTCGGCCTAGACTGCGGGGCTCGGACGGGGCCTCCATAGCGGAAGCGAGTACTTACGAAGCAGAGCCACCTGGTGCTCCGGGAACTCCCTCAGGAGTGACGCACCATTCATCTTCGCCTCTGCCATGTTGCCCGGCCTCAGATCCGCGTCCATCTTCTCCAACACCGGCTTCGCGCGGGGGCCCACGAGTTCCGCGCGAGACCAATCATCGGAGATCGTGGGCTGCTCCGTGGGCAGAATCAGCCGAGGGTGGATGCGCCCAGCATCTACCATGACCCACTTGCTCCTGAAGCCCTCAATCCTCTTCCCGGGCTTCGAGATGGCGTTGGAGCCGCCATATGCGACAAAGCTCGCGCACGCGCAGATGGGACCACGAGAGGGCCGGAGGGAGAAGTAGTGGCGCAGCAAGGCCACTGAGGGCTGCACTCCGACGTGAGCCTCACAATAGTAGGCGAAGATCACCAGAAGAAGAACAGAGTTGGGGTGGAGATGCAGAGCTTGCAGGTTGTAATGGCGGAGGACAGAGAAGAAAAACTCAGAAAAGGGAGGCACCAGACCGGCAGCAATGGCGCTTGCGAAGAGCGGATAGAAGGTGCTCCCTTGGCCCTCGGGAAGAGCGGAGCCAGCCTTGAGCACCTTTGCCCCGTCGATGCCTTGCTCCGCCGCCATCCGGCGCACCCGGGCAAGGCTCGTCTCCGACACGTTCGGCGAGTCCAAAGCGGGTGAGTACCAAGTTTCGGCCGGGGTCTAGCGAGGCGCCATGTCTTGCTAGGGCGCGCGGTCGAAGTAGATCTAAAGATTTCGGAGGCAGAAAGGAAGGGCGCAAGAAAGGGGATCTGGGCAATGACCGAAGGAAGCAAGGGAAGCAAAGCCTAGGCATATGCCGCTCTTTTGTCGATTCACGCAGTAGCTGAGGCACCCACGACCAACCAACCACCACGCGGCGCCCGAGGCCGCAGGCTGTTAAGGCCCGCGACGCTTCGCACTTGCCCCTTCGCTTCTCTGCTCAGCCAAGTCCGGGCGCGCCTTGGGCCCGGGGGCTACTATCGGCGTTCTGGGAATGGGGGTCCCCAGACTTGCCTGCCTGCGGCCTGCGGCGTGGCTCAAGGGGAGGCCCAGCACGGCCCATCTTCATCAGCATGAGCTCAAGACCCTCAAGAGGGGCTAAGCCTCGCGGGGTGGACGACAGGAAGCTTCCTCAGGCACGGCCTCGTCAGGCTGGCTCGCGAGGAGGCGGAGAGATCAAGGCGAGGTACCTCACGAGGTGCCCATGACGCAAGCCATGATGACCAAGGGCGCCAGGAGGGCGCCAGCCCGCGCAGTGTCCTTCTTTCCCCTTTGGTGCAAAGGGGGCAAGCGCAGGCGAGAGCATCAAGCAAAGGCATCCATTTCGGTGCAACAAGACCAAGACCGTCGCAACGGCAGGAAGTCATCGTGGAGCCCAGGAAGGCGTCATCGTCAGAGCCTTTGACAGGAGAGGACCAACTTTAGTCAGGATAAGTGTACTAGATGTTCCCCTTCAAAATGGCCAATTGTTGGCGCCCTTCCTGCTCAATTTTTGTGAAGAGGCCCAGGGCCTCTGCCTATAAATAGGACTAGCCACCCCTAGGGTAGAGGCATCCAGAGAGTAGTTCACCCTCGCGAGGCTGTTCTTCCTTGTATTGTTCACCAGCCCAAGAGGCAATCCACCACACCACACACTGGAGTAGGGTATTACACCACAATGGTGGCCTGAACCAGTATAAACTCTGTGTCTCTTGTGTTGTTCCTTTCGTAGCTTAGATCATAGCGAGGCGGTGAGGTGCAGGTAGGTAGTGGGCGAAATCTCCGCGCGCACCCCAGTGTTCGAATCTAGAGGGTCTGCCGGAACCCAAAATCCGACAGGCTCCTTGCCGAACTGCCACTCCTCAGTGAGCTTGCAGTTGGCGATATAATTCACCATGTAAGATTCCTCGACGTGAGGCATCTCCTTGGTGCTTAGCCGACTTGGGTCAAATCTGCCGCTCATCTAACAAATCATGTGAGGGCGGCCTTGAAGTGGGAGCACCCGGTGCTCCACGAAGGCGGCTATCAGGTCGGGCCCGATCAGGCCCTCTGATTGGACCATCACCCGGAGCCGGGCGACGGCGGCAGCTCCAGCCGGAGACAGCGACCTAGCTCGGAAGGACCAGGAAGTCGGCCTCCCAGCCGGCGGGCCGGCTGAGTAGGCCGACATATTGACGAAGTCGCCGTGCGGAGCGATGTTCTTCACGTAGAAGTAAGACTTTTGCCAGAACTTCACCGACTGGATCAACACGATGGGCGGAAACAGATTGTCGACCGTCGATCTCCGCATGACGATGAAAGCACCGCAAGGAGCGGGCACGCCTGTGACGACGGTGCCTAGTTTGCACTAGAAGAACTCCCCCCCCCCCAAAGCTCGAGCGTGGGGAGGATGCCAAGGAATCCTTCGCACAAAGTAACGAAGGCCGACAGCAGCACCACCGCATTTGGGGTGAGGTGGTGCGGCTGTAGATGATAGAACTCAAGGAAGGAGCGGAAGAAACCGCTCGCCGGCAGGCCGATGCCGCGCAGGCAGTGTGAACGGAAGATTACCCGCTCGTCTTCCTCCGATGCCGGCAAGATCTCCCTATCCGGCGCAAGACGGACCCACACGTAGTCCTTGCGCGGCAGCCGCCGCGTCTTGCGGAGGAAGTCTACGTGGTCCTCATGGACATTGGAGCCATCCCAGGAGCTGGACCGCGCCATGAGCACGAAGAAGCGACGGAGAAGGCTCGGCGGCGGAGGATGCGCGGTTCAGCCACCGCTAAGCTACGGCACACCGAGAAGATTGGTGAAGGGGCGGCGCGGCGGCGAGCAGCTGCGGCGACGGAGAGGAGGAAGAAGAAGAAGAGAATGGTGGAGCGAGGGCGAGCGTGCGAGCGTTTGCAGCTCCCCCTCCCGCCCCTACTTATAGCCTCGTGCGGCGAAGCTGAGGGGGCGAGGCGTGGGGGGCGTGGGATTAATTGCGCCCTTTCCCCCACGTCCCGCGATTATTACGCCCTAAACGGCGTGCGGAAACCGCCGTTCGGAGGCGAGCGGTCCGATCGGGGCGCAGAAGATCCGCACTTGGGCCGAGGCAAGGAGGTGGCGGGCCCTGGCCTGCGGCGACGTCCCGTTGCGCGCGTGGGCTGGCAGGCTCCTCCAGGCGAAGGGTGCCACGTGGCGAGTAGGCGGCGGGCGGCCGACCCGCAGCCTGGCATGCACGCCAGCTGGTTCCCGCCTTCGGGCTTCAAAAAGCCCCGCCGAGATGGCATGACTGATCAAAGCCGGCTCCTAGCTGCCGGCTCTTCGGGATAGGAAGCTGACTGAGCTTCTCGTTCCCCTTTCATCCATGAAGCCCAACCAGCTTCGGGGACTACTGTCGGAGTAAATGACCACGGGTAGCCTAGCCGGCTCCCTTTGGCCCTCTGAAAAAATAGCAGGTCGATCGAGCCTTCGAGCACCCAAGACGTGGGGCCGCCGTCCCCTAGCCGGCTGTCCCACAGGCCGACTACCGGAGGGCGGCCAAGCCCTAAACTCTCATAGAAGAGGCCACGATGAGGCCGACTCTAAGAAGCCAGCCATGACAAGACCGACTCCCAGAAGCCGGCCACGAAAAGACCGACTCCAAGAAGCCGGCCCCTGGCAGGCGGCCAGGACCGTGCCCTCAAAGTTTGCACCCCCGTAATGATGATGAGACAGGGCATGGCTATAGTAAAGCCTGCCACCCCTGAATCCCGGAGCACGCATGGCTACAGTGCGCCGTACGGGGTTGCCATCACCCGTCCGGCGTGGTACTGATGCCATGCTGACCATGACGCCCCCCACGACTGACTGCCAGTACGGCCCGCAGGCGGCGGGCCCCTTTGGTCAGAGAGACACCCGAAGGCAGCCATGCCCCCCAGCCGGCCTGGGATGCGGCCGGCTTCCAATGGCCGGCTTGCTCCCCTCCTCGAGGCACGCGCGCCATTAAGGAGACAAGACGAGGTAAGGCTACAATGAGAGCCTGCAAGGCGGCTGCACTGTAGCCATGCTTACCTCGACAAAGCCCTCGTCATCAGAGGCGAGGCAACAGTAACCAGCCCCCGACAAGACCCCCAGGCGGTGGGGCCGGTCTGTCGACCAATAAGCCGGCAACCGGCGGGACCCACCAGTCGGCGGGCCCCAGCGGCCGGCGGAGAAGCCGACGGCCATAGACATCGCAGCTAGGGCCCGCTACCACCGGATTACCATTGTACCCCTAGGGGTAGGCCTATATAAACCCCTAGGGCTCCCATGCAAAGGTTGATCTCAGATAGTTTTAGACACTACACCAAGGGGAGAGGAGAGCTAGCCTTGCCCTTCTTCCTCCTCACACCGAACAGCTCAAGGAGCCTCTTGTAGCCACTTATCGATCTAGTGATCATGCAGAAACCCCGCAAAGCAGGAGTAGGGGTATTATCTCCACGGAGAGCCCCCAACATGGGTAAGATCCGCCGGCGTGCATGTCTTCGCCTCATCCCGTTTCCAGGCACCGGCGATGTCTTACTGGCTCCCACAATGATAAGCCACCCGTTGGCATATGTCGCACCTATCACCCGACAAAAAGAAAATCAAACAGTAAAAACAAGAGTCTTCACGCTTCATGATCCTCGAATGATTACCAAGTCTTCAAGGTCACACCAAGTTCTTCACTTTCAAAGTCTTCAGAAAGTCTTCAGAAATCCAAAATCTTCAGTCGAAGAACTTCATTTTTAAGGGTCGACTTTCTCTGTAAATATCAAACTCCTCATAGACTTATAGACATGTGTACACTTACAAACGCATCAGTCTCTTAACCTATAAGTCTTCAATACACCAAAATCACTAAGGGGCACTAGATGCACTTACAATCTCCCCCTTTTTGGTGATTGATGACAATATAGGTTAAGTTTTCAACGGGGATAAACATATGAAGTGTAAATATTGATATTGAGGAATTTGATTGCAAGATATAGAAGAACTCCCCCTGAAGATGTGCATAGTGAGGAATTTTCTTTTGAAGCAATGCACACTTGAAGAGTATAATCATGGAGATCTCCCCCTATATCTTGTAATTCATACACGCATTTGACATATAATATGAAGAATTTGAAATGCATGATGAAGTATGGTGACTGATGTAATTCAGCATGCATGCATTAACATTGATGAGGAATAAGCATGCAGAAAAACTCAGCAAAAGTATCAGACCACCATAGAGTTTAAGATTACAACTCGATCCAGCAAAGTCATCAGAAGAACGAGAGTTTTAACTTATATAAAAACGCCCATATAGGATAGACCCGCTTGAAGACTAACTCAAATTTCTCCCCCTTTTTCATCGAATGACCAAAAGGGTAGAAAATGAGGACTAACGCCCCTGAAGAATATCATGAAGATGGAGGAGCGCCAGCATTGTTGGGGTCTTGAGTTGATGTAGGGCCTGCTGCAGTGTCGTCCAGGTCTTCGTACTCGTCCGTGTCATGGGATGAAGAAAATGAACTGGCGACCAAGGGAGGAACCTTGACCTTCTTGAGCTTGTTCGGCGGAGGAGCAGACTAGTCAAAGTCTTCTTTGAAGCCCATTTGCTTCAGATCTTCTTCACCATACAGATGTGACAGAATAGCCCAGGTGTGATCAAACACTTCATGGAGGTAGTAATGGTTTTTCTTCACTGCATTATGTGTGGAGGTCATGTTGTGAAGAATAGAGCCAAACTGACGCTTAACCCATTTGTGGTTCCGTTCAACCTTCTGGTGAAGACTTAGAAGCAGTTCACGGTCAGTCATCACACAAGGAGCAGTCGCTTGAGGACTTTGCTTGGAGGCATTTGCAGCAGAATCATGGGTGGCAGAGTCAGCATTGGTGGAGTAAGATGCAGCTTTGCGGAACTGACCATCCAATGGACTAATGCCTTCATCGATAACAGCAGGTGCCTTGCCCTTTTCTTTAGCTGAAGAATATTTCTATTTGAGGACTTCAATCGGGGGCAAGTAGCTGCCATGGTTGAGAGTGTCAGCCTTATAGTTGAGCGAAGACCTTGTTCTGAGGAATCTCATGATCCAAGGTGCATAAGGCTTCAGCTCAAACGGGGAAAGTGCAACATTTGCAAGAGTCCTCATGAAAAACTCGTGGTAATTGATAGGGATACCATGCATGATGTTGAAGAGCATATTCTTCATCATCCCAACAATTTCTTCATCAGATGAGTCATGACCTTTGATTGGACTGATCGTCTTCGTCAGAATGCGATAGATGTTCCTTGGTACATACAGCAATTCCTTCACGAGGAATTTGGTCCTTTGGGCTTGTCCAGGCTTCAGCGGCTTCATGAGCACTTGCATATAGTGATCAGTGAGTTCAGGCTCATCATACAGACAACGAGCACCTTCTGGTGGAGGACTGATTGGCAAGGCACGAAGCAATTCAGAGGCTGGTGCCTTGTAATGAGTGTTTTCGGTCATCCAGTCCAACACCCAGGAGTTGATGTCATTTGCTTCACCAGTGATATGCAGCATCGCATAGAATTGAAGAATTAGCTCTTCATTCCAGTCAACGATATTAGTGCAAAAGTTAAGCAGACCTGCATCGTGAAGCATACTGAGGACCGTCGTGAAGCAAGGCATGGATTCCATGTCCACGTGAGGAATGTGCTGGTGGTCGAAGACTTTGTCCTTGTCGAAGAGTACTGAGGAATAGAAGTTGGCATGGCAGGCAGTCCAGAAACGCTTCCTTCTAAGACGAGCATTGTCATATGGGTTGAATTCAGTGAAGAACACATGCTCGCCGAAGAAATCATCAGCCTTGAATTTGGGCTTCTTGGAGAAGGGATTCTTTGGCTTGGGTTGAGGGGTGTCGGTTATCTGCATTACCACCTTAGGAATCACAATCTCAGGTTCCTCATGCTGAGGAACTTCGGGCTCTTCTGTAGCTGCAGCCTGGGTCATCAATTCTTCATTCACATTTTTTTCAGCACTAGTGGCTGGAATTTCTTCATGGACGGATGGGGTTGCACGAGGTTCATCAGATCCCATTTGCACTTCAGTAGCAGCAGGAGACTGAGGAATTGCTTGGAGAGGAGTGAACAATGGAGAGTTGAGGTGTTGACTTTCCCAAAAGTCATCATTCACTACAGGTGTGGTACAACCAATGTCCACATCCTCATCTTCCATTTCTTCACCTGCCTCTTCAGAAGTGAACTGAGGCATAGGTGAGGAAATAACTGGGGTTGAAGGGATTCTATCCACTTCAATTTCTTCATCCAACTGCTCTGTCGAAGCAGTAGAAGGAGTTTCTTCATCAGATTCCTCGGGAATCACATAATCTGCATCAAAAGGAACAAGGTCCTTTGATGGCATGTAAGAGACGGGAACGGCATCAATTGGATTTTCAGTTGAACTGGTCAGAGGCTTCATTTTCTTCGGAGCTGAAGAATCTGATGAAGCTGGTGCCTTCCTCTTTTTCATCGCTGCATGCTCTGTAGCCTTGGTCTTCTTCACATCTAGGGTAGATGGAAGGATAGGAGCTGGTGTAGGTGCAGGAGGTGCAGGGGACTTGGGTTCAGTTACTTCAGGCGCAACTGTTGCAGTTGCCCTGACTTCTTCATTTTCTTCAGGCGCACCACTAGTGGATGCCCTGGCAATTTCTTCAGTGGCTGGAATGGAGTCATCAGCCCTGGTACTCTCATTTTCTTCAGCAGCCTGACTGACATCAGCGGTGCTGGCATGTTCTTCAGTAGGCTGAGCAGATGCTTCAGCCTGAGGAATTTCAACGTGCACAGGAGCAGTAGCAGTTGAAGTAAATGTCTTCATCAAATTGACGAACCGAACCTTTGCTCCCTTCCAATCAGCATAGTACCGATTGAAATCATCACTCAGTTGCTTGATTTCAGCTTGCAAAGCAATGAGTTGTTCAGGGGTAAGAGTGACGACATTGTCCTTGAGGTAGCGTTGTTTCTTGTACTGCGCTTTCTTCAGTTTTCGGACTTTTTAATATTTCCACTTCTCTTCCTCAATGAAGTGAGTCAGAACATGACTTTGACCTGGAGTGAGGTTCATCTCCGGCAGAGGTGTGTTAGGGTCTTTGTTCCATAAGTCAATGAAATTGAGGATCAACTTTGGATCCAGTAGTAGTGGCACATTGCTGCCTTTGGCTCTAGCGTCCCTGGCTTGCCTGTCTCTGATGATTTCGGCAAGTTCTTCATCATCAGCCTCATCATCATTAGAGGGAATTTGGAAGGCGACCTGCTTCTTCTGAGGACTTGGTCGAAGGTCTCGTCCAGTAGTGGCCTTTTTCTTCAGCAGAGAGGGGCCGGCTGAAGACCTTGGTGCAGCAGTGGAGCTTGCAGATGCTCCTGAGGCAATTGAGATGCCAGTTGTCCTTTGGCACATGGCGAGATGCACAGGTGCGGAGGATTTGGTCGGAGCAATTGACGACTTTGTCGGAGGAGCTGAGGACTTTGGAGGAGGAGCAGTCTTCGGAATTTGTCGTGAGGGCTTTGAAGATTCTGGCCTTGAGGGCATTGCTGAGGAGCTTGGCCGTGAGGGCACTGAAGGTGAAGCACTTGACTTATGAGCAAGCTTCTTAGGCATCGCCTTTCTGGGCTTACTAGCAGAGGCCTCAGCAGCGGTAGCAGCAGCAGCAGCAGAGTCTTCATTGAATTTCCTCACTGCTTCCTTTGCTTGTTTGGCCAGTTTGGCCTGGCGCCTTGCCCATTCATCAGCATAGTCCTCACCGCGCTTGATGCTAGTGGGATCCGCCAGTTGGCCAGGTGCCAATGGAGGTCTTGAGCATGGAGGGTTGAGTGCGAATTTCTTCATGTACTTGGGAGTAACATACTTGTACTCCCTCCATTCTCGTGCCCATCTCCTCTCAATCCGTTGTATGCGCACCTTGCGCTGATTCTTGTCCTCCTTGCCAAACTTGGCCTCATCAGGAGTGCAGTATCCAGCATAAATGTCCTCAGGGATTTCAAACGCAGTATTGACCTCAGGCCTCTTTCCTTCCTTCTGTGGCTTCTTACCGTCAGCCATTTTCTTCAGCTGAGAATGAACAACTGAAGTTTCTGAAGAGGTGTGCAACTTTTCTTCGAGGAACGGTGGTCGATGGAGATATCGCCCTTTAACACATGATCGCAAAGAAAATGATACGAATCTGGATGTGCTTTGTCTTCGAGTGCTGAACTGGGTTATGAGCAATCTTGATAGCACTCTCATTGTCGCAGTAGAGAGGCACATTCTTCACGTTGATGCCATAGTCCTTGAGTGTTTGCTTCATCCATAGTAATTGAGCACAGCATGATCTAGCAGCAATGTACTCAGCTTCTGCAGTGGAGAGTGATACGTAGTTCTGTTTCTTCGAGGACCAACAGACCAAACATTGTCCGAGGAAATGGCATGCGCCTGACGTTGACTTGCGGTCCACGCGATCGCCAGCATAGTCAGAGTCTGAATATCCAATGAGATCAAATGAAGAGCCCTTGGGATACCATAATCCAAGTGTTGGTGTGTGAGCTAGATATCGAAGAATATGCTTCACAGCCTTATGGTGTGATTCCTTCGGTGTAGCTTGAAATCGGGCACACATGCAAACACTAAGCATAATATCCGGCCTAGATGCACATAGGTACAATAAAGAGCCAATCATGGAGCGGTATACCTTTTGATCGAAGTCTTTACCATTTTCATCAGTGTATAGATGGCCATTTGTGGGCATTGGAATTTTGACCCCTTTGCAGTCTTGCATGCCGAATTTCCTCAATACATCTTTGAGGTATTTCTCCTGAGAAATGAATATGCCATTGCACTATTGACGAATTTGAAGACCTAAAAAGAATTTCAATTCTCCCATCATAGACATTTGATATTCTTCACTCATCATATAGGCAAATTCATCACTATAACGTTGGTCAGTACAGCCAAAGATAATATCAACATATATTTGGCACACAAACAATTCATCATCATAAGATTTTGTGAAAAGAGTTGGGTTGAGTGAACCGGGTTTGAAGCCTTTCTTCATGAGGAATTCCTTCAAGGTATCATACCACGCCCGAGGGGCTTGCTTTAGGCCATACAGGGCCTTGTTGAGTCTGAAGACTTTGTCGGGATTCTTTGGATCTTCAAATCCTGGGGGTTGATCAACATATACTTCTTCCTCAAGCTTACCATTGAGGAATGCACTTTTCACATCCATTTGATATGAAGTGATATTATGATGGTTAGCGTAAGCAAGTAATATGCGAATAGCCTCAAGTCTAGCAACAGGTGCAACAGTTTCATCAAAATCAATTCCTTCAACCTGTGTGTAGCCTTGAGCTACAAGTCGTGCCTTATTCCTCACCACAAGGCCATTTTCATCTTGCTTGTTGCGGTAGATCCATTTTGTGCCAATGATGTTGTGCTTGCGAGGATCTGGACGTTTGACCAGTTCCCAGACATTGTTGAGCTCGAACAGATGTAATTCTTCTTGCATAGCCTGAATCCACTCAGGCTCCAGAAATGCTTCATCTACTTTAGTGGGCTCTGAGATAGAGACAAAAGCAAAGTTCCCACAAAAGTTAGATAAATGTGAAGATTTTGAGCGAGTGAGAGGACCTGGTGCTTCAATGTCATCAATGATCTTCTCAATTTGCACTTCGTTAGCAATGCGAGGATGAGTGGGTTGTCTTCGAGAAATTTGATCAGCATTCCCTTCAGTAGCATTTTCTTCAGCACCATTTTCTTCAGGTGCGCCAGCCCGGCGATCATCATGATCTGGAATGAATTCTTCAGCAGATTCTTCGATAGGGATGACATCCTCAGTAGCCTTGAACTTGATAGAATCCTCAGGTGTTGGTTCATCTATCACAGAAGGTAGGTGCTCTCTTTGCAAGCCATTAGTTTCATCGAACCGAACATCTACAGTTTCAACAACTTTGTGAAGAACGCTGTTGAAGACTTTGTAGGTGTGCGAGTCCTTTCCATAACCAAGCATAAAACCTTCATATGCTTTCGGTGAGAATTTGGAAGTGTGATGAGGATCTCTAATCCAACATTTAGCACCGAAGACTTTGAAATAACTCACATTGGGCTTTTTGTCAGTGAGGAGTTCATAAGCAGTTTTCTTGAAGAATTTGTGAAGATATACCATGTTGATGACGTGGCACGCAGTATCAATTGCATCAATCCAGAAACGACAAGGCGTCTTGTATTCATCAAGCATAGTGCAAGCCATTTCAGCGAGGGTTCTGTTCTTGCGCTCCACGACGCCATTCTGTTGAGGAGTATAAGGAGCAGACAACTCATGAGTAATACCAAGTTCATCAAGATAGCCATCAAGACCGGAATTCTTGAACTCGGTCCCATTATCAGTTCTGATGTGCTTGACCTTCACACCAAAGTTGGTTGAAGCCCTCGAGGAAAATCGTTTGAAGACTTCCTGCACTTCATGTTTGTAAGTGACAATGTGCACCCATGTGTAACGAGAATAATCATCAACAATAACAAAGCCATATTGAGTTGCATCATTCAGAATTGCAGAATAATGATTAGGACCAAAGAGATCCATGTGAAGCAATTCAAATGGTCGAGTGATGGTCATGATAGTCTTTGCTGGATGCTTGGCCTTTGTCATCTTTCCAGCTTCACAAGCTCCGCATAAGTGATCCTTGAGGAATTTGACATTCTCAATGCCAATGAGATGCTTCTTCTTCACAAGCGTGTGCAGATTCCTCATGCCAGGATGACCAAGTCGTCGATGCCATAGCCAGCCTTCTGAAGCTTTTGCAAGTAATCACATGGCTGGTTGTGGTCCTGTAGAGAAATCAACAATATATAAGTCTCCTCTCCTAAAGCCTTCGAAGACTTTGGAATGGTCAGCTTCCATGATCACAACACAACGATATCTTCCAAAGACAACAACCATATCGAGATCACAAAGCATTGAGACAGACATGAGGTTGTATCCTAAGGACTCGACAAGCATGACTTTGTCCATGTGTCGATCCTTTGAGATCGCAGCCTTACCTAGACCCAATACGACTTTTGCCTTTGTCAGCGAAGATGATATGCTTCAGATGTGACGGTGATAAAGGAGCATCCATCAATAGATTCCTGTCACCAGTCATGTGATTCGTACATCCACTGTCGAGGACCCACTCGTTTGCTTTGGGTTGATCATCCTGCAGATGAATTAGTGCAACTTACGAACTCATATACTTCATCAGTGAAGAATATGACATCAATATCATCAGATCAATTTCATCAAGCAATAGCACAGATAAATTAGTATGAGGACGTGAGAAATGAAAATTCATTTCTTCATGATTAGCATGCGTCCTTTCAGGCACATTCAGGTCTCCAGCAAATTCTTCACACGTTTTGAGCACGTCTGGAGACCTGACCCTGCATAAGAGATTAGTTCCTTTTCTTCACCACCCACATCTGAAGGGGTGGCAAAGAACTCATCACTCTGCGAGCACCATATGAGAAAGGTGGCATAGAAGTCAGTCCGCTTCGTTTCAGATGAGAGGGGTTAGGGTAAGCATATGAATAAGCAGAGAAATTCTTCGAGGACTTATGAACATAATGATTTGAAGAATAACACTCATATTCATAGCCCTTAGCTCTACCATGCAAAACAGAGGGGTTAGCACGATGATGATCATGTGAGGATTTTGATCCTTTTGAGGAACTTGATCCACGTGAGGAATTTTGTCTCATAACTCACATACCCTTCCTGAAGGAAAAGCAAATGAAAACATAAATATACAAAAAACATATTGTTCTTGAAACAAAGACGGAAACTAACGAAAATGAAATCTTCACTTACAGTAGCTCCATATTTCAGGTGATCAAAGGTAAGTGGCTTCCAATCCCAATAGTGACGAAGAAGTTCTGGAAAAGAGGACTCCAGCTTCGAGTAAGACTGGTCAATCATGGCTGCTGCTAAGTCCTCCATGGAGTCCCTTTCTTCGCCACCTTTGATCATGAAATTCTGTTGGATGTCGATGTGGTACTCTTCTGGAATTCTGATGAAATCTTCAAAAAGAGCATCTCTAACATTCCTGACGCGCACACTAGAGAAAGTTATGCCTCTATTCTCAAGGAAATCCTTTAGGGCAGGACAGTCCATCCTGGCCTTGCAGAAGTGATAGACCAAAACATGATTCCGCATAGCCAGTTGCATGGTGGCGACTTTTCTACGCCCATAACAATCCTTTCGAGTGAACTGCATGCCAAGACCAACAAACTTGTACTTATCCTCCCGCAACCAGTCCTCGTACAAGCAAATGATCTCCTCCACCTTGCCAGGCTCGTTCGTGTACCACACGTCGAGCTTGGTGTTACCATCGGCAACTATCGAATGGTACTCGGTGGTGTTCAAAAAGTCGTCCATGGAACAGCGAGCAGCAAGGTGCCAATGGAGATTCCTGAGATTCTTCGACGAGGTTGGGGAGTGGTCAGGACGCTAGGAACTGCCTGATGTTCTGTGGCTACAATAAGACAAGAAGGCCTCAAAAACACGGCCAGTATTTAACCTTGGTGAGGGACATTTGAGTTACCATGCGCATTAACGTGTGAACTAGGAACATCGAACAGACGGTTGTGATTCTACAGCTCGTGGAACCATGCACTTCCTAAAGTCACGGTTGTGCAGAAATATTTAATGTTGTGGAGAAATCGAGGAGCCTCTAACTTTATTTTGCGGTAACTGACACACTGAATACTCACATCGAACAGCCGCCACATCGGTCATCAGTTCCTCCTTTTAATAAATACCACCGACGGAAGAATCAAATGAAGCAAAACGAACAGCCTACTATAGACCTTAGATCCAAAGGCCAAAACTCATCCGTGCCTCATCTAGCTAGATTCACACTGTCGGTGTCAAAACCGGCGGATCTCGGGTAGGGGGTCCCGAACTGTGCGTCTAGGCGGATGGTAACAGGAGACAAGGGACATGATGTTTTTACCCAGGTTTGGGCCCTCTCGATGGAGGTAAAACCCTACTCTTGCTTGATTAATATTGATGATATGGGTAGTACAAGAGTAGATCTACCACGAGATCCGAGAGGCTAAACCCTAGAAGCTAGCCTATGGTATGATTGTTGTTAGTCCTCTGGGACTAAAACCCTTCGGTTTATATAGACACCGGAGAGGGCTAGGGTTACACAGAGTCGGTTACAATGGGAGGAGATCTACATATCCGTATCGCCAAGCTTGCCTTCCACGCCAAGGAAAGTCCCATCCGGACACGGAACGAAGTCTTCAATCTTGTATCTTCATAGTCCAGGAGTCCGGCCAAAGGTTATAGTCCGGCTATCCGGACACCCCCTAATCCGGGACTCCCTCATTAGCCCCTGAACCAGGCTTCAATGACGACGAGTCCGGCGCGCAGATTGTCTTCGGCATGGAAAGGCGGGTTCCTCCTCTGAATACTTCATAGAAGATTTTGAACACAAGGATAGTGTCCGGCTCTGCAAAATAAGTTCCACATACCACCGTAGAGAGAATAATATCTATACAAATCTAATATGCTGACGCATTCCACAGCGTGACATCACGCCACGGCCAAGCCTTTACTCAAATCGTTTTACTGTCCCACCTCAGCGCGTTTAGCGAGGCGGTTTCCTTGGCACGTCTTGTCAAAGCAGAGATCGTGTCCCCTTATTCCGGGATTCTCATCAATACGGGCGTGGGTAACCCAACCGTGCCATTAATCATGGCGCTTGGGAGATAAGCGAGTTTTACTAGGCAGGCAGGGACACATAGTTTCGTCCGCCCATATAAGGGGATACGGATCCCCCTTTTCCATATACGCCTTCTTCCTCCTTTGCTTATCCATTTCAGCGCACTCGAGCTCCAGCGCCGAAGTCCGCACTTCCCACCTCAACCTTCTCCAGCCATGTCCGGAGCGGGAGGTAGGTGGATGGCCTCCTCCGTCACGGAGGGGCACATCAAAAAGTTGAGGAAAGTTGGATACTTGTCCAACGACATTGCGCACCGGCTCCTAGATGAGGGGCAGCTCATCCCCACCCCCAGGCCCCATGAGAGGGTGGTGTTCCTCCCCCATTTCCTCCGTGGACTGGGCTTCCCACTCCACCCATTTGTCCGGGGGCTCAAGTTCTACTACGGCCTGGATTTCCACGATCTAGCCCCGAACTTCATCCTCAACATCTCCGCGTTTATCATCGTGTGCGAGGTCTTCCTCCGCATCAAGCCCCACTTCGGCTTATGGCTGAAGACCTTCAATGTCAAGCCGAAGGTAGTGGGCCGCCAGCAAGCGGAGTGCGGAGGCGCCATGGTGGGCAAGATGCCCAACGTCACATGGCTCGAGGGCTCCTTTGTGGAAACCATAAAAGGGTGGCAATCGGGGTGGTTCTACATCACCGAGCCGCGTGACCCCAGATGGGCAGCGGCCCCCGAATTCCAATCTGGCATCCCCACACGGCTCACCTCCTGGAAAGAGACAGGCCTGTCGTGGGGTAATTCGAAAGAGGTGACCGGACTCCAAACCTGTGTCCAAAACCTGGTGGACAAGAAGGTTAAACTTGTCAACGTAGTCCAGGTCATGCTCTTCCGCCCGATCCTCCCGTGTCAACGACGGGCTTTTAACTTGTGGGAGTTCGACCCGGCCTAGCACCAAACTTTGTCCAGGCTCTTTGACACAACGCATGAAGATGCCTGGAAGGTGCTATTCAAGGGCACCGAGGTTCCCCCTCCCATTACCGAGGATCGCGGATTCTACGCGAGGCGCCAAGCCAGCATAGAAAGCTTGTTTTACCCTTTACAGGATACTTATTTTTCATAGTTTGACTCTACGCGGGATCTAAGCTCCCGTTCCTTTGACAGGACTGGCAGAAGCCATCCGGACAGATTGACTGTCCGGCTCCGTTGCCCGAAGGCCCAGCAGATGCCCGCTTGGCGAAGCTGCTGGTTCCGGCACCTTACGTGGTGCCAGAGAAGAAGGCCAAGAAGAAGGCCACGGGAACTCGAAAGAGTTCCCGGCGCCTGGTGGTGTTGGATTCATCGCCCGACGACTCCAAAGCACGCTCCTCCCACGAAGACGAGGAGGAGTAAGAAGAGGCATCTCCCCCTCCAACGGGGGGAGGAAAGAAAAGGAAGGCCACCCCAACTAGGGGGGCCGGAGGGTCCAAGAAGGGAAAAACCCTTCTTCCGAACTACTCCACCAACACCGACGACAGCGGAGAGGAGTGGCCATCCAGGGCCAAGCCCCTGGCAAAATCGTAAGTATCCGGATACCAGAATAACTCATGGCTCTCCTTTATTGCACAGCATCTTATGACGCCGAACATAATCATGCAGTCCACCCAAGGCCCGGCTCGATGCTTCCTGGATTCGTCGGATGTGAATAGTCTTTCACTTCCGACCGCTACCTCCCCTCGCCCTACGGATGATGCCAAGGTGGAGTCCCGAAAGGGGCCAAGCCAGGAGGAGGTGGTCCTGGAGGCGCCGCAAGGCGACCTCCCAGACTCCAGGCGCAAAGGGGATAAAACCCCAAAGGGCTCTAAGTCCGGCCCTGGGGACACCGCACCGGAACCTTCAGTGGTTCCGGAGTCTGGCAGGCGGCCCCCAAGTAAGAGGGGCAAGCCTACAACACCGGTGACCTCCGTCCAACTGGAGGCACCGGATAATTTGCTGGAGGTGCTTAACGGCGCCTCCATCGACGAGGAGCACCGCACTATTATGAGTGCGGTGATCCAGAAGGTTCAGTCCGCCAAGAGCGGGCTGACAGAAGCCTGTGCCAGCCTTCTAACAGGCTTTGAGGTATGTATTTAAGATATGTAAAAATATTACCGCATAGACAGTAGCCCCTGATGCTCAGTTTGGTGTTCGGAAAGAAAAGCCGAACTGAGGATCTAAAAAGATATCTGTGAGAGTCTAACATAAGTATGTCAATATGGGAATGCAGGCTGCGCTGCTAACCTCTGCTGACCTTGATCATGGAGGTCGATGCATTGAAGCAGAGCCTCGAGCGGTCCGAGAACGAGCTCGGTCTTGCCAAGAAGCAGCTCGAGGACAAGGAAGGTAAGTAGTACCTTATGTAAGTAAATAAAAAGATCTGGTTGCAAATAATGACAGGACCAACGTGAGTATTACAGGGGCCACAAGCGAGGTGGCAACCCTGAAGGAAGCGATGTCCAAGGCTGAAGACAATGCGGCCGTGGAGCGCACTGAGCGAGAAAAGCAGGAGGCGCGGGTGGCGGAGGTGCAGCAAGAGCTCCACGCTCTTGTGAAAAAACATGAGAGTTTGGAGCTTGACTCAAAGATTCGAGAGTCCGAGCTTGCCTCGGCCCTTGAGAGCGCCAAATCTGCCAAGGCTGAAGCCCAAAAAGCCCTCCAGGAAATTGAGGCGATGAAGAAGATAGCGGCGGGTAAGGCATTCTTTATGCAAAGCAAGCACGTGGAAGTAAATTACTTGTTACTTACCCGAGTCCGGAGCTCTCCAAGAGCATTCGCAGATCTGCCCCGCAGTGTGTCCGATGCTACCGCATTCTACCGAGCCGAGGAAGGGAGCTCGACGGAGAAGGTGTTCTGGCCCCAGTATGTTGAGGCCGGACACCCAGTGCCCTTGAGCGACCAGCTGAAGCAGCTGGTCGAGCTTCATAAGGCAGCCGAACAGGCCATGAAGGGCCTTATAGATCGGCTATGGCCTGGGGAGGCCATGCCTGGGAGCTACTTTGGGCTGGTGAGGCGGCTGGTGGATACCTGTCCATGGCTTCAAATCATCAAGCGCTCCGTTTGCATCGAAGGCGCCCGTAGGGCCCTTGCCCATGTTAAAGTACACTGGGGCAAGATGGATGCTGAGAAGCTGATGACAAATGGGCCACCGGAGGGGAAGGAGCATCACAAGCCCGAGTTGTATTATTAGGGCATCCTGAAGGGTGCCTGCCTTGTGGCGAATGAATGTTCCAAGGATGTAATTTTTAAGTAAACTCGCTCGTGTTATCCTGTGCGCTGAAAACTTGTTCATATGCGCTAAGCAACGCTTTTTGAACTTAAAATATTACCTTACATGGCGGCCGTTTATTAAATCTGAGAGATGCGAGTCGTCGGCTTCTACCCCCATGCCACGAGTGCTGGGGTGTTCGCGATAAACCTGAGCGCTCTTGTTCCCATTCTTGGGTCCTACGAGGGAGGCGCTCAGCACAATGAACAAGGCAACCGAACTATAATGCTTTATCACTCTCACTTAGCCATAGAATTCTATAATTTTAAATTTCGGTGAAGCCCCTAGTATTCGGAAGACCGAGTTCGGGGTGCTATCCACGCCTAGGCCGGACAAAGCCAGCTCCTCGCTCTAAGCGGCATAAGTCTTTAGGGAATCGAAAACCTCTCGAACAGCGACCGGCTCTCGCCCTATCATGACGGTCAGTTTTAGCTTTCTCTACTGAGGTGCTTAACCCAGCTCAACTGGGGCACAATCGCAGTAGTTCTCCCAGCGCTAACTTAGCCGATATAACGGAACGTAAGGTGCCAAAACATGGGAGCCGGGCAAACCCAACTATTGACCCAAGACATGATTCGGAGCCGATGCATATAATGCTATAAGTTCGGGGTGCCGCACTTGTGAGAGTGTTCGGACTTCTCACACCATATTCTGGGGTACTTGAGCCCCTGGTGTATTGGCCGTACCAAAGTGTACGGTTGCATAATGTCATAACTGAACATATTTACATAAAAAATGAATGTAATAATAGACAAGGGCTATGTATTTTTTATTAAAAGGCTCCTGTGAGAGCAGAACGATACAAATAGTGCGATAAGCAAGAGATGGGATTGTTTGACATGTCCCCCTCCAGGGGCAGGCTGCGAGATTTTATGTAAGACAGGTATTTAGCTCGTTATAGAGACCACCTGGACATTCGATGTAGCTTGCTACCTCCCTGGCTGTTGCATCGTGTGTTCGGCGATTGTACTGCCGAACAGGACTTTCGGAGAGTGGAGTCCTGAAAGTAAGAAAAAAGAAATGACAAAATCAGGAGCCCCTAGTGCGGTTGAGCCGTATTTTGGGCGTGCCGTGGTTGTGCCCCTCCCCTTATGCCCATGGTATTTGCAGAGCGTAATTATGTACGCGTGGTACTAGTTTCGCAATTTCGTGAGGGCTGGGGTTGGGGCCGCACTGCTACGCTTGCTTGGAACGTGCCAGGCGGTCTTGTTGTTGGTTACTCCGGGCGCGCTTGACGGTGTCCGGACGTTTAATAGCCGGACTAGAGAATTGCCTTAAGAGGCTACTTTGTACTTCCGCCGCGAGGGACGCCGTGTGCTCTCCGTTCGGAGAGAGTGTTCAGTGTTTCCATTGACCGTAATGACTCCTCGAGGGCCTGGCATCTTGAGCTTGAGGTATGCATAATGTGGCACCGCATTGAACTTTGCAAATGCGGTTCGTCCGAGCAGGGCGTGATATCCACTGCGGAACGGGACTATGTCGAAGATTAACTCCTCGCTTCGGAGATTATCCGGGGATCCGAAGACCACTTCGAGTGTAACTGAGCCTGTACAGTTGGCCTCTACACCTGGTATGACGCCTTTAAAGGTCGTCTTTGTGGGTTTAATCCTTGAGGGATCTATGCCCATTTTTCGCATTGTATCCTGATAAAGCAGGTTCAGGCTACTGCCGCCGTCCATGAGGACTCGAGTGAGGTGAAATCCGTCAATGATTGGGTCTAGAACCAATGCGGCGAATCCGCCGTGGCGGATGCTAGTGGGGTGGTCCCTTCGATCAAAAGTGATCGGGCAGGAGGACCACGGGTTGAACTTTGGGGCGACTAGCTCCAACGCATATACGTCCATGAGTGCATGCTTCCGCTCCCTTTTGGGGATGTGGGTTGCGTATATCATGTTCACCGTCTGCATTACTTGTGGGGAAAGCCCTTACATCCCCTATTGTTCGGCGGTCGGGCTCCTCCTCGTCATCGCTATGCAGCCCCTTGTCTACATTTTCAGCGCTTAACTTGCATGCCTGCTTGAACACCCAACAATCCATGTTGGTGTGATTGGCCGGTGTTTCGGGGGTGCCGTGTATCTGGCACGAGCGATCGAGTATTCGGTCCAAACTGGACGGGCCCAGAGTATTTCTTTTGAATGGCTTTTTCCGCTAACCGGGTTTAGAGCCTCTGAATCTGGCATTAACTATCGTATCCTCGGCATTGTCGTTGTTAATGTGGCGCTTGTGCTTGTTGCGACGCGATCTGCCATTGTTGTCCTTGGTATCCGAATTGCCAGGGCTCTTGTTCATGTTATTACTACGAGCTAGCCAGTTGTCTTCTCCTGCGCAAAAGCGGGTCATGAGTGTTGTGAGGGCTGCCATGGATTTCGGCTTTTCCGGTCCTAGGTGTCGGGCAAGCCATTCGTCACGGATGTTATGTTTGAAGGCTGCAAGGGCCTCTGCATCCGGACAGTCGACTATTTGATTTTTCTTGGTTAGGACCCGCGTCCAGAATTTTTTGGCCGATTCCTCTGGCTGCTGAATTATGTGGCTTAGGTCATCGGCGTCTGGTGGTCACACATAGGTTCCCTGGAAATTGTCGATGAATTTATTCCAGGTCCTCCCAGCAACCAATTGACTCTGCTGGCAAGCTGTTAAGCCAATGCCGAGCTGGTCCTTTAAGCTTGAGTGGGAGGTATTTGATAGCGTGTAGATCATCACCGTGGGCCATGTGGATATGAAGGAGATAATCCTTGATCCATACCGCAGGATCTATTGTGCCATCGTATGATTCGATGTTTACGGGTTTAAAACCCTCAGGGATTTGATGATCCATTACTTCATCTGTGAAGCATAGTGGGTGTGCGGCGACTCTATACTGGGCTATATCACGACGTAGCTCGTATGAGCTTTGTCTGCTGTGTTCAGCCTGGCCGTATTTGCCATATCCGGCCTGACGGTTATCGTCACATGTCGTGGGGCGCCCACGCGATCCGTAGATCAATCTTGTTTGCCTTGCCTTGTCCTCCAATATGTCTCGCAGGTCTGGCGTATTTCCCCGTGCCTTGGTATTTTTTGAGTGACGCCGGGGTGCGGCTTGAGTGGATGGCCGAGAGGCCTCTCTGTTGCGGCCACAAGGTGGCCGGTCGGCCGCGTCGTGCGCTGGTGATGTAGGTTTAGGTGCTTCCTCCTCTAATCGGGGTAGCAGCCTGCGCTTTGGGTAGCTCTTGGAGGGGCGTTCGAGTTTGTACTCTTCGGCCGCAAGGACTTCAGTCCATCTGTCGGCTAGCAAGTCTTGGTCATCTCTAAGCTGCTGCTGTTTTTTCTTGAGGCTGCTCGCCGTGGCCATAAGCCTGCGTTGGAAACGCTCTTGTTCGACGGGATCCTCAGGCACGACAAATTCGTCGTCGTTGAGGCTTGCCTCGTCTTCGGAGGGAGGCATGTAATTATTGTCCTCTACCTCTCTGTCTACCGCTCTCTCATGAGGGCTGGCTTCTCCATCCTCTGTGCTTTGAATCCTCTTTGGAGGGGTTGTCTTGACCTTGTCCGGGGTGTTATTATCTCCCGTGCGGAATCGCTGTTTTTGCTCTAGCGGATTTAGAGCGGCGCCACGACGCCGGGCGCTTAGGCTGCTTCTTGGAGGGGTCATCCTCCGTTGTTCCATCGCCGTTCCCTTCTTTTGGGGTGTCCACCATGTATATGTCGTATGACGAGGTGGCCTTCCAGTGCCCTATAGGCGCTGGTTCTTGGTCGTCTCCTTCATCGGCGTCCATATTGTCGATGTCTTCGGAGTCGATGTCGAGCATGTCGGTTAAATCATCGACAGTGGCTACGAAGTGGGTGGTGGGTGGGCTTTGAATTTCTTCATCATCCGCACCCCGACCTTGCTGACCATAGTCCGGCCAGGGCTCTCCTGATAAAGAGAGAGACTTTAGTGAATTCAGAATTTCGTCGAAGGGCGAGTGCTGAAAGATGCCCGCAGCGGCGAACTCCATGATCGGCGCCCAATCGGGTTCGATCGGCAGGGGCGCGGAAGGTTCGAGTCCAGAAAGGAGTCCGGCACCTTGGAGTCACGAGCTTCGCAAAGGACAAGACTGGTATTCGGCTCGATCGTCGTAGAGATTGCAGCCCCCGAGGCGGTCTCCAACCACCCGTCCTCGACTGGCGCAGTCGGCTCCGAGCTAAGGGTCGGAGCGGACACTGGGGCGGCCTCCTGGGCACTGTTCGGCGGCAGAGCTAGATCATGCCCATCGTGACAGTGCGGCGCACTCGGCTGTGGCTTGAACCCGTCTAAGATCAAATCTCCGCGGATGTCAGCCGTGTAGTTCAAACTTCCAAATCTGACCTGGTGGCCAGGGGCGTAGCTTTTGATCTGCTCCAGATGGCCAAGCGAATCGGCCCGCAGTACAAAGCCGCTGAATATGAAGATCTGTCCGGGGAGAAAATCTCACCCTGGACCGCATCGTTGTTGATGATCGGAGGAGCCATCGGGCCTAAAGATGACGACACAGAGGAACTCTCAATGAAAGCACCAATGTCGGTGTCAAAACCGGCGGATCTCGGGTAGGGGTCCCGAACTGTGCGTCTAGGCGGATGGTAACAGGAGACAAGGGACACGATGTTTTACCCAGGTTCGGGCCCTCTCGATGGAGGTAAAACCCTACTCCTGCTTGATTAATATTGATGATATGGGTAGTACAAGAGTAGATCTACCACAAGATCTGAGGGGCTAAACCCTAGAAGCTAGCCTATGGTATGATTGTTGTTCGTCCTACGGACTAAAACCCTCCGGTTTATATAGACACCGGAGAGGGCTAGGGTTACACAGAGTCAGTTACAATGGGAGGAGATCTACATATCCGTATTGCCAAGCTTGCCTTCCACGCCAAGGAAAGTCCCATCCGGACACGGGACGAAGTCTTCAATCTTGTATCTTCATAGTCCAGGAGTCCGGCCAAAGGTTATAGTCCGGCTATTCGGACACCCCCTAATCCGAGACTCCCTCACACACCATCTGTCCTTCGATAGTCAAGGCGAGTTTCACATCAGGCACGCATATGCAGGCACGGGAAGCACAGACGTGTCAATTACACAGGCACGGGCGTATAACTTTTCGAGATCTCGCTCGGTATCACCACAGGCACCTAGAGTCACAGGCAGCGAGTCGCCAGAAACACGTTAATGCTGGAAACGGAGGTACGGAAGCATATCCTCTACGGGCACGGGGTTCTGACTTCACGAGGCACGGAAGCGGGCTTGCCATTGATGTTGACAGAGGTATCCATGACAATACTCAGATGCAGAAGCACGGTTTAGAAGTCTCTAAAGGCACACACGCGGGACAAATGGATGCAGGCATTGAAGCCACGGGAGAAGTCATAGAGCAAAAGTAATACAGATTTCCTCAGGCACGCGCGTGTAGCACCACAAGCATAACAAGTAACAGGTAGCGTGTCGCGAGACACGTCAACGCCGGCAGAGGAAGCATGGAACCAAAAACTATACAAACACAGAATTGCGGCTTCTCGGCGCACAGGTATAGCTTTGGAATTGGTGTTCTCGAGCCACGGGTAGAAATATACTGGATGCACAAAAGAGAGGTGGCAGAGGCATAATTGAGAATACTCTGTTCGAGATGCACGGGTGCCAACTCTCATGAACAGTCATGCCGTGTATCGCGTGACATACATCAATGCAAGCAGCGAAGCCACGAGAGAAGTCAGAGAGCCACAGTTTTAAAGTCTCCTAAAGCACAGACGTGTAGAACCACAGGCACGAACAGTCACATAAAGACTGACCCTAAGACACGAGAATGAGGGTACACGAGACACAAAACTGAAGCCTATACAGGCACGGGATTGCGGCTTCTCCGCGCACTGGTACATCTTTGGAATTGGCGTTCTCAAGGCACAGGTACCATCAACCTGGATGCACAAACGAGTAGGGGCAGAGGCACGGTTGTGTAGTTTGAAGAGGAATTGTCGTGTGACACCAACACATAGAGACATAGCGTGTGTCACGTGAGGTACATGCATAGAGGCAGAGAAGCCACGGGAGTGAAGCTTCTCAAGGAATTGTATTGAAGCACACAACGAAAATAAACTGAAATGTTGCCTCGTACGTTAGCAGACGTGCCTCTCTTGTGCGAACGTGTAAAAGACAACAATTCAAACACAAACAAACGGCACTGAATATAAGCCAAACACAAAGCACGCTTCTCCCAAACAATACATATGCGCCACTTCAACAGGTTACCTAAATGTACATGAACTCGCACAAACGTCAACAATGAACTTGTAACATGAAAAAACATAAAAAAATTATTTTCACATAACATGAGACAAGCCAAACACGATACTGTGAAAATAAAAAACCAAAATAACAAAACGTACTCCATAGGATTGAACTAAAAGTACTAATTAATTATACAAAAAAAGAAATGAAAGTCTTCCGAGAGTCCATTCCGCTCAGAAACGTCCACACAAACGTCCACCGTGACCGTTCTACCGAAATCACTAATTGAGGAGCGCTCCCCGCAACGATTAGTCAGGGAGCGCTTTTTCCCGTTCTACTCAGTTGGAGTTCTGCTCCGAAACATCAACGGCCTCTGCGGTCGGGAAGACAACGAGGATGCATCATATCCTTCATCGACAAAACTCGGTGGTAGAGCTCGTAGCTCACATACCCATCCTAAAACAAAAAATGGATGAGAATGAAGATATACGTAAAGAGGAAAAAGTACTATTGTTGCAGTAAAACAAAAATATAACGACAGAAAATCATATAAAATGAAGTTTTCACTTACAATTGTGGCATATTTCAAGTGTTCAAGGGAAAGCGGCTTCCATTCCTAGTAGTCATGCAGACCTTGTGGAAAAGACGACTTCATACTCAAGTAAGATTTGTTTATGATGGCTCCTGCCAAATCTGCCATGGAATCCCTTAGATGGCCTCCTTTGATCATGAGCTCCTCTTGAAGATCGATGTGAAACTCTCTTGGGATTTTGAGGAAACTGTTTGCGAGAACATCCCTATCGTTCCTGACATCGACACTAGCGAAAACGATACCTTTGTTCCAAGGAAATCCTTTAGAGGAGCGCACTCCATCCTAGCCTTGCACAAGTGATAGACAAGAACATGCTTGCGCATCGCCAGTTGCATGATGGCGACTTTTATACTCCGATCAAAATAATCCTCTCGTGTGTACTCCAGATCAAGACCAACAAACTTGTACCTGTCCTCACGTAGCCATTCCTCATAAAGAGAAAGAATATCCTCCACCTTGTAGGGCTCGTTGGTGTACAACACCTCGAGCCTGGTATTACCATCGGCATCTATAAAGAGACGCTCAGTAGTGTTCCTGAAGTCATCCATGGAAAAGAGGGTGACAAGAAAATGGAGTCTGACTGTGCTTCTCGTACGAGGCAAGTATGATGGGAGCTACCTGCACTTCTCTGGAGAGAATAAGATGCGATAACCTCCCGGAATAGACCACTACTTAACCTTGGGGAGAGACGACTCAGTTACATCAGGGACGGTGTGAATGGACGGTTGTGCTTCTGCAGCTTATGAAACCATGCACTTCAAAAGTCACGGCTGCCACGCTATAATCGAGGAGCCTCTAGGTTAACTCTAGCACGGTATTTGGCACAATGAATACTAACAATAAATAGCCATCCCATCGGTCACCAGCACATCTTTTGACCGAGAGAACAATGAGAGGAGGCAAACTAGATGACCCTGTCATACAAATACTACACGGGGAGTGAACCAAAGTTGAAGCACGGTTCGGCCAGCACAAAAGCCACACGCGTGCCTCCACTTTGCTTAAAAACCTCATTGATATCAACGGACCTACATCTATATGCCTGCATACCACCGAAAACATTGCCAAAACAAAAGCACGTCCATGCTTCTGACATACAGATAACTGTGCGCCACCATACATATTCCCGCCTGAACCCAACGTACATAAAAACAGTGGCTCCATGGGTCAACGACTACTTGAAATGTTTTTGCAATAACAGAGTCACGAACCGTGGCTCCATTCCAGATGCAAAAGTGCCTCTCATTAGGAACCATCATGCCTCCCGTCAATTTGCCTCCCCCGACGAATCGACCATGCCTCTCCTGCTACAACGCATCACAAGATCTAATAACATCATCACCGCTCCTCTCCTAAAAACACACCCAACCATACCTGATTAAACATATGATTAAAAAAATTTAAAACACAGAAGCACGAGTATGCTTTTCAGCATGTATAATCGTGCCTCACAAAAAGTATGTAAGGTAGGACAGGCACGTAAAAGACTCCGTTGGGAGGCAGCACAACTGAACAACTATAATGGGAGGCAGTTGGACGAGTCAAACATCTCGTGTCCCCATAATACCTCGGAATACACGCACACAGCATTCATTCCATTTCGCAGAATAAAAAATAAAACAAGAAGCACTCATTACTACTCTTGCTCTCTCTCATCTCCTTTAAATTTCAATAAGCTCTGACTCCCTCAGCCACATCACAACTCATTTGCCTTCTCCGTCGCCTGCTTCTAGGGTTCGTCCTTCTTCTTCTTTGCCTGCTTCTAAGGTTTGTGCTTCTTCCCAGCACACAATCGATTAATTTCCAAGCCATGCATCTCTCCTACATTGTTGGCCGTGGGTGCTTGCCCTAAGCTTCCCATCACAACCCATCTGCCTTATCCGACTACCTACTTCTAGGGTTCGTGCTTCTTCCCCGCACATAGTCTCATTTCAAACAAGTTATTGTAGAGTTTTTATTGGGTCTCTCGATTAACTTCTAAGTCGTACTTCTCTCGTAGATTTGCTAGCCGTGTGTCCTTGCCCTAAGCTTCCCCTACCCCAATCCTCGTTCTTCAACCCTCGTTCTTCTTCTCTCCTAGGTAAAAAGCATATGCATAAGCAGCATGCTCCGATACGTATTTGCGTTTTACGTTTTGGTTTTTCATTTGATAGTTATTGAAGCATCAGATCCGGTACAACGACTTAATTCTCTAAAGGAACATAAAAACCATTTGAAAAATCTAAACAAGTGTTCTAAACTCTGTCATACTGCTTTTATGGAAGGAGTAGATGAGAAGATTTCTGGTAAATTTGTAGTTGTTGTCTGCCTTCGTACGGATATTTTGATATGGCTAACATAGTTGTAGCTAGTCGTTGTCTACCTTCAACGTTTAAGCTTGTTTTTAAATTGTTATGATATTCTTGTTTTCTTAACATAATTGTTCTGAATTATTTAGGTATGATTTGCCCTACCTGCCGCCAACCAGGCGGCCCTTGCAAACCACACCCTGAAGTTCTCCAGGAGTTTGAGGTTATTCTTGATGAAAATTGCTGGGGCCGCATGGTTAGTAAGCATCACTAACATATTAGTTGCCTACAACACAGTAGAAAACATCACTGTTACTCATACCCCCTTGCACCTACACTAGGTTCCCCTGCTGTCACTTCTTCGCACCTGCCTTGTGTTTTCATTTTCCATTAGTTTTCCTGCCTATGCCCTGATTAATATAGTCCATTAGTTTTGCCTGCCTATGTCTTGATTAATATAGTGCATCTTCAGTTATAATTAAAACTAGTCAACATATGCCAAAAATCTGTATCCATTAATTTATAATACCATTATGTTGTTATCCGTAATTCTTATCAAAAATTCATATCCAAATTAAGAAAACTTTTAACATTAATAGTATGCGAGTTCAAAGTTATACTTCCAGGTTGTTGTTTTTACTATTTTTTCCAGTATGTACCTTGTAATGTCAGAGCTTTTCTCGCTGACTACATTGACGAGATGAAGGAAGAAGCGAGAAAATCGCGTAAAGAGGAGGTAGAGACAACCCTTCTTACACATGAAGGAAGGTCTTACAATGCTTTGTTTAAGCATAGGGAGAACTACACAAAGTTCTGCGATGGTGAGTGGAACACCTTTGCGGATGATTATCAACTTCGTGCTGGAGACCGCATAGAATTTGAACTACCACACGAGGGTCTCAATCTCGAAATACAAACATATCGCAATGACAAAAGGTTTCTTCCATTACCCCATGTTGGTACGTATTTAATAATACAAACTTATCTTCTTTCGCTGTTTTTTGATATGCATGCATCTAACTGAATAATATTAACCCGTGTTACATAAAACTTTATCTAACTTTAAAATCTTGTTCTTTTTCTAGCTCTTGACGACCTTTCTTCTGACGATTTCGACCATGTTCACTGTTGTGTCTACTCTAAGGACATTGATCTTACCTACAACCTAACACGATTCTTTCTACAACGCCTTTTCGGAGATACTTTCATCCGTTGACGTCCATTTGTACATGTCTTGACTCCCACTAACACCAAAGACTGCGTCATGGTTGGTTTCATCTGTCCTTGTTAAAATACCAAACGTATTTTGCTCATATATAATATAAACAATATTGACGGAATCTTGCTTATATGTAAAATTATAAAGAACCTATTTATTCAAACCTAAAACAACAAAACTTTTGTTGTTCTCTTAATATGTTGTTTTATCTGTTTAAACACAAACCTGAACATGCCAGGAATTATATTAATTTCAATTTTGAATTTCTTAATGTTTGCACACTCACCATAATTATCCATTCTTTTATTTATTGTCCAAGTGGCAATTCAATGGTTTTAATTTCCATTTAATTTCGATTTCTTCTAGAAAATTCCGAGGAGCGTTGTCTCGACACTGAAGAGGTGGGTGGACATGCCAACCAATGGCACGGTGACCCTTTAAGCTCCTGATGAACCTACCCATGTCATCACTCCTTCGTCGTACTACATCTGCAAAAACGACGGCAGGATGGTAATAGAAAAGTCTTCTTTCAAAGACTTCATATCAGCTACATCCTTTGTTGAAAAGAACGTTGTTCTAATTACTTTCAAAGAGCGCCATGACTGTTCTGTGTCCATCATCATTCAACGCATTCTGTAGATTCCATCGGAACTTGCACCTAAAATGGAAGCAAACAGTGTATCTCCTAGGATGTTCAGCTCTCATTTCAAGATGATGCCTCCCAGGAGCAAAACACTGGTTAAAATAAGTTTGCTAGTTAGGATGGTAGAGTAATGTAACTATTATGGACCATGTGCTTGCTTGAATTATCCGAATGATCTTTTGGAACTTATGTAGCTCTTACGGACCCTCTACTAACAGTTTCAACCATCAGAATGATCCTTTGCAACAAATGCTGTTTGAATTATCCGAATTTTCAAGTGCAAAATATGTTTACTTCACCAACTTTTCATGAACACACAATTGTGCACCGAATAACATAACAACAATGCCTCCCTGACCAAGGAAGATAGTTAATTGAAAAAAAACGTTTTCACAACAAAGGCACGACCATGGATCTGCTGAGTGTTTTACCGTTCACACGACTACTTTCACAGCCAAAGATGGAATACGCACATATGGATCACGCACGCAGCACGCAACGAATAAAAAAATTCAAAGAACAAGAGAAGTGAAATCTTAAAAAAACAGATAAAACAGACGCATGTTTCCGAAAACCTACGCCTGGAACAGCCGGGTGCCTAGCAACTGCTCTTTGACGGTTTCCTTTTTTGCACGACAAAAGATCCCTTTCACTTTTCCGACTCCATTCGCATCCTCTTCCTCGAAAGTTTCTCGCCGGCCACAGTTCACCACCGCACACCTCCAGCCATGGACGAGGGAAACTAACAACATTCACCGAGCACATCACTACCCACGGTACAACCGTGCTGGAGGTGGTGTACACCAACGATCCAAGGACCGTGGAGCGGATCATCAAAAAGTACGAGGAATGGCTAAAGGAGGAGAAGAGCAAGTTCGTCGGCCTCGACCTCGAGTACACACGTAAGAGCAGTTACATACGACAAGGGATCGTCGTCGTCCAACTTGCCATATGCGAGCATGTCCTTGTATACCACTACTGCAGGTCCGAGCGCTCCCAGGCGTTAGTTGACTTCCTGCAACGAAAAGCGATAACTTTCACCAGCGTCGACACCAGGAACGACAAGACCATGCTTGCCTGTGCATGGATCAAAATTCCAGACGAGCAGCACGTCGACATCCAGAGGCTATTCTGCATCAAGGGTAGTGGAGAAAGGGACTCCATGGCTGACCATGCAGCGGCCATCATCGACCCCTCATACAAGAACATGAAGAAATTATTCCCAAAGGAGAAGCACCAGTTCTGGGAGTGGAAGCCACTTTCTCCGATACACCTTGAGTACGCGGCAAAGGACGGGTATGTTAGCTACGAGTTGTACCGTAGAATCCTAATCATCAAGAACGGGCTACGTCACCTCCACCAACAACCAGTGAAAGAAATACTCCGCCCACGTAAGAACAAAGACGAGGGATCTTCCAGCGGCTGGAAGCGCTGGAAGGGAAACAGTGGTTGGTAAATTGCGAGAAAATGGATCGTGCTGTCATTGATTGATCTACCGTGATCGAGGGATCTAGTGCTGGCACAACTATTATGATAATTTAGGTTGAATGAACCCATGTTGTAAATATGTTTGTTGTTGCTCAAAGATGTTGTCTGTATTGTATTACTATTTTACATCTGAACTTTGAACACAGTGGTGTGCGTGTCCAAAAGTAACTAGTAACATTTGTCCCAGTATTGAGCAAGCATATATTGTATCCATGACAATAGAACGATAGATATGTCGCACGACATTGTATTATAATTTTCATACTCAACCTTTACAAGATGCATCATGCATTTACAAGAATATGTGATGGTATCGTTGTAAACTTTCAGTAGAATGCTTATTCAACATTGGCATAAACAATTCATAAATATTACAGAAGAACATTCGGTACACAGACCACATTAAAAAAAATTAAAATCACACAACACAACCATTTCACATCAAACACCGCTCCGTCCATTCACAACATCCTTGCTATTGCACACAGGTTCCTCTCCATACACCAGTTCTCCACGATGCCACAAAACTACACTACCGTGTCCAACTGACCTATGTACAACCGTGGCTCTCTAAGTGTTAACTCAACCCATGCCTCTGGTGCCACGCACCCGTGACCCTAAAGACTTCACACCTGTGCATCCACAACCGAGCCTCTCTAACCAAATATTCTGACCGATGCCTCTGATGCCATACATCCGTGCCTATAGACACTTGACAGCAGCAAGAGGGTTCAAAACCGTGCATCCACACAACTGTGCTTGTACTGGCTGCACATCGGTGCCTCCGTTTGCTCCATCGACGTACCTCACATGAAACCCACAGTAACTCTACGTGCTCTGCACGAGTGATCGCCCGTGCCTCCGCACAACCGTGCCTATTCTGGCTTCAATTCCGTGCCTCCAATTTCTCAATCCACGGGCCTCACATGAAACCCACTGTAACTCTACGTGCTACACACACGTGCCTCTCGCATGAAACCCACAGTATATCTACGTGTTCGGCACGCGTCATCGCCCGTGTAACTTTGGTGAAGCACACACGTTCCTCTCAGTATACCCGTGTTCCAAAAAACCGTGCCTGTACTGACTGCAATTCCATGCCTCTGTTTGCTCAATCCACGTGCCTCACATGAAACCCACAGTAACTCCACGTGCTCCGCACGCATGATCGCCCGTCCAACTTTGGTGCTGCACACACGCTCATCTCAGTATACACGTGCCTCCACACAGCCGTGCCTGTTCTGGCTTCAATTCCGTGCCTCCTTTTGCTGAATCCACGTGCCTCACATGAAACCCACTATAACTCTACGTGCTACACACACGTGCCTCTCGCATGAAACCCACAGTATCTCTACGTGTTCGGCACGCGTCATCGCCCGTGTAACTTTGGTGCTGCACACACGTTCCTCTCAGTATACCCGTGTTCCAAACAACCGTGCCTGTACTGACTGCAATTCCATGCCTCTGTTTGCTCAATCCACGTGCCTCACATGAAACCCACAGTAACTCACTTTTGTTCCTCTCCGTACACCAATTCTCCACGATGCCATAAAACTACACTACCGTGTCCAACTGACCCATGTACAACCGTGGCTCTCTAAGTGTCAACTCAACCCATGCCTCTCGTGCCACGCACCCATGACCCTAGAGACTTCACACCTGTGCATCCACAACCGAGCCTCTCTAACCAAATATTCGGACTGATGCCTCTGCTGCCATACATCCGTGCCTCTAGACACTTGACAGCAGCAAGAGGGTTCAAAATCGTGCATCCACACAACCGTGCTTGTATTGACTGCACTTCGGTGCCTCTGTTTGCTCGACCGACGTGCCTCACGTGAAACCCACAGTACAAGTGATCGCCAGTGCCTCCGCACAACCGTGCATGTACTGACTTCAATTACGTGCCTCCATTTGCTCAATCCACGTGCCTCACATGAAACCCACTATAACTCTGCATGCTACACACACACGTGCCTCTCGCATGAAACCCACAGTATCTCTACGTGTTCGGCACGCGTCATCGCCCGTGTAACTTTGGTGCTGCACACACGTTCCTCTCAGTATACCCGTGTTCCAAACAACCGTGCTTGTACTGACTGCAACTCCATGCCTCCGTTTTCTCAATCCGCATGCCTTACATGAAACCCACAGTAACTCACTTTTGTTCCTCTTCGTACACCAATTCTCCACAATGCCACAAAACTACACTACTGTGTCCAACTGACCCATGTACAACCGTGGCTCTCTAAGTGTCAACTCAACTCATGCCTCTGATGCCACGCACCCATGACCCTAGAGACTTCACACCTGTGCATCCACAACCGAGCCTCTCGAACCAAATATGGGGAGCGATGCCTCTGCTGCCATACATCCGTGCCTCTAGACACTTGACAGCAGCAAGAGGGTTCAAAATCGTGCATCCACACAACCGTGCTTGTACTGACTGCACTTCGGTGCCTCCGTTTGCTCGACCGACGTGCCTCACATGAAACCAGTACAAGTGATTGCCAGTGCCTCCGCACAACCGTGCATGTACTGACTTCAATTACGTGCCTCCATTTGCTCAATCCACGTGTCTCACATGAAACCCACTTTAACTCTACATGCTACACACACACGTGCCTCTCGCATGAAACCCACAGTATCTCTACGTGTTCGGCACGCGCCATTGCCCGTGTAACTTTGATATTGCACACGCGTTCCTCCCAGTATACCTGTGTTCCAAACAACCGTGTCTGTACTGGCTGCAATTCCATGCCTCTGTTTGCTCAAACCACGTGCCTCACATGAAACCTACAGTAACTCCACGTGCCTCCACACAACCGTGCCTGTTCTGACTTCAATTCCGTGCCTCCGTTTGCTGAATCCAGGTGCCTCTCACATAAAAGAGATGCACAGCCGTGCCTCAGAGTAAACAACACACGTGCCTCTACTGTATTTATAACTATGACCACAATTAAAAACATCCGTCCAAAAAAAACATCTTTAAAAGAGATGCACAGCCAAGCCTCTTATACAACATAGATATTTAAACAAAATCCATTATGTTCAAAGGCTATAACTAACATCACTGCGGCAGAAGATTGAAGATAACAACAAGCCTCCCAACACGTTGTTTGAAAGTTATCAGCACCAAGCTGTTTACTTCAATAGACGATGCCTGCAGAAAATCACTGAAACCTTCCTGTTTGAACACCATTCTATTACCCAAAACAATGAAGTAGGAGCAAGGAGTGCTCACATATATATCATCATCACCAGATTCCAGAGTAACTTCAAGAGTTAAAACGCCAGTTCTAGAAAAAGTCACAAACTCCTCACAACAATACCAGGAATAACCTGACAAAAAACATCAAGCTATCAGAAATAGAATAAAAATTCAAAACTATAAATAGTAGACGTAATAAAAATAAATAAATAAACAGAAACAAAGAAAAAACAATGGAAAAATTCTGACCATATGGTGACCATTAACATTCATTGAATCAATCCTGTGAACAAAAGGACAGGAGGGTATGTACTCATCATCAAATAGTTGACACCTCATGAAATACATCTGCTGATAATTAAGAAAAACACCACGGGTGTAATAACAACTCCCAACAAGTTCCTTCTCAGTGTCGCTCAAACCATGTAGAGCTACAAAATATAATTACACAGGCTCAAGGGAACAGAAAAATCAAAATATACAATAAAACAAGATAAAAACTTCATTAAAAATAAACCTTACCAACAGACGGTAAAGGAGACAACGCATCTCCACGGCAAACACGATAAAAATCAATACCAATCCAAGTTCCATAATGTTCAAGCCTAATGGTCATTATATCACGAGGACGAACACCATAATCACTGACCAATCGTTCCAGGAAGGACCATGGAATTTTCTCCTCACCCGACCATGACTAAACAGAACACCATACAAATAACCCTCATTGCCTTTGAAGAGCAAGATCAGTATCTTCGTCACCCCTCCTTATGGCTAAAGCCCTACACTCCTCGATGTAACAAGCAAGATGAGCTCTAACACTGCACGGAACATACTGCACAACAAATCAAAATCTAAACAGCATGGGCAGCACCAAAAGAAATAAGCGTGTGTGCAAAAAAATTTACAACTATAAAATGATTTTCTTACAACACGCCTCCAACAACGCCGATCCATGACCATACTGAACCCATCTACAGAAGAATCAACAGAAGAACACGGGCCACCAGGCATACGGCAAAAAGGACAAGCCATAACTGCAAGGAACACAATGGTTATCAAGAACTAATCCCACAAGACCCAGTTAAAACTTGACATCTGATAGTGTTGGTAGTCCCCACCCGTAACTACCCCATAAATCTCCATATCCCGGAAATATAATGGGAACAAAAAGAGAAATGTGAAAGGGAAACAGGGAACCCACGAAGGCAACCAGTAGGGAACGACGATATCGCCAAGGGGGAAGCACGCTCGACGCTAGAGAAGAACCGCCGTAAGAGCAGGCAACAAGCGGCCGGAATAACGCCGTCAGAATTCATTTAGACAAGAGCGGCGGCGGCGACGGGCGGAGACGACGGCAAAGAAAGAACAGTGCGCGACGAGGGTTCGCCCACACTAGAGAGAAATAGATCTCAAAACAGATCAAAAGGTTTTACAAAACATTAAAAGTATAAGGACTAAAGTGAAAAAAGAAAAAAAACCATAAAGGGAAACCAGAAACCGAAAATCACGGGAGAAGCCGTGCGCGCGTCAAGTTTCAAGGCATGAGCGCATCGGAAAAGTCTCAAGATTGCCACGCTTCTGTGACACTTGAGCGGGAGCGCTCCCCGACTAATCGTTGCGGGGAGCGCTCCTCAATTAGTGATTTCGAAGACAGCCAGCAATAAGCGTGGCCAAAACAAATTAAAAAAGAAAGCCCGCAAAATAGGCGCGGCCCAAAAACAAGAAATGTACAGCCAGCAACAGATGCGGCCCAAAACAACAACAAAAGAAAAGCCCACCCGGCAACAGGCGAGCGCTCCGAGCTAGCGAGCGAGCGATGCCGAATGCTACATCGCTGTACGTGAGCGAAGAAAAATAATAATTAGATGTGACACCCTTAAAAAACATCTAGATGTAAATTAGTCATTATGTTTTTCTTTCTTTGTTTGTTTTTCACTTGTCCAGCCTTCTCCTTAGATTTGGTTCGTGGCGTCAGCTCGCACAGGGTGGCCCCCCGAGTGGGCCGGCACATGAGCAGTGCAAGACAGGCTCGATACGAGCCGCCGAAGAGAATCGATTTGATCGTTGAGCAACGGAAATGGATTTGATCGTCGCGCAAGTACACCTACGCAGCTACACGTGCACGTCCCTAATTTTCGGCAACCAAGCTGCTTGCTGCTCTAGATCTTTCTTGTGTGTTTGGTTGAGGCTAGCGTTGCATGTACGAGCGAGCCGCAGGAATTGTTGCGCGATCGGACGAAGCAAGCATGTGTGTATACGTTTAAAAATCTGATACTATTTTTAAAAAATGTTAACATTTTTTATTTGTTTTGATTTTTTTGAAATTATGAACATTATTTAAATATTTGAATGTTTTTCTAAAAAGGGGGTAATATGAAATTTTAATATTTTTGAAAATTACATTTTTTATAAATGTTTTTTATTCTAATAATGTACTCAAATCATAAAGAAAATTTCGTAAATTCAAAACTGATCATGAGTATGAAAAAATGTTCTCAAATTCTAAAAAATGCTCATGGAACTAATTAATGTCAATTCTTTATAAATGATTAAAATTTTGTGAAAAAGTTCTTGAAATTTAGAACTGTTCACAGATATGAGAAATATGTTCATGAATTAAAAAGCACGAATTTGAAAAAGTTCATGAACTTAAAATTTTCAATAATTTGGGAACATTTTTAAAATGCAGTGAACATTTCTAAAATACGTGATGTACAGTTTTAAACATGGTGAAATATTTTTTTTAAATAAGTATGAACATTTGTAAGTAAAACAAACAAACTTGCATGGATGGACATTCAACAAGAAAAACCCGGTTCTTGTAATGAAACCCGTGCACTATGTCGGGGCGATACTTGCAATTGCGTGCCTAGTGGTGGATATGCAATTGGGTCGGGATTACTCGCAACTGGATCAAATTGTGGACTTGCAATTGAGGCGGAAAATAAGTTGGGCCTAATTGTGATTGTCTTCCAACTTGGATGAAAAAAGAGCGGGTCCAGTTTGCGAGTTAATGGCTGGCTTGCAACTAGGACCAAAACAAGTTAGGCCCTAGTTGTGAGTCGATGTTAGACTTGCAACTGAGGCAAAAAAATTCTGGCCCAATTGCAAGTTGAAGATGGACTTGCAACAACTCGAAGTTTGAACTTGCAACTGGAGAAAAAAAGGCTTGGCCCAGTTGCAAGTTAATAGTGGACTTGAAACTGAGGAAAAAAATGGTTGATCCAGTTGCAAGTTGACGGTGGAGTTGTAACTAGGAAAAAAAAGGATACATAAAGAGAGTGTTGCTCTAATACAAAGGAAAAAGAAGAGAAAGGAGGAATGAGGGATGATGAGGAATGGAGCAACCGCTGAATGGAGTTGATAAAAAGGCAGCGGACAGATCACATGTATTTTCAGTGTTTACAAAAGCAGACCAATAACAAACGAGAAGAAAGCCCATAAAAAAGATGAGAAAGCAAAGAAAGAGGCCGGGAAAAAATGGACCTAACAAAAAATGGGTCGACAATAGGACATCGGATGACGAGGCACATGCAATCACGGGCCATGAGGGCCTATACAAAGCGGGAGCAAAATTGGACTAAAGACTACAACAAATAGATCGGACACGCCACAACATATATGAGACATAGTTAAAGTGTTCAATTATTAAAATGTTCATGAACTTTTAGAAACCATAAATTCAAAAAACTGTTCACAAATTTAAAATTTGTAAATTTTAATAAAGTGCTCGCACACTTTAAAAGTCTTAACATACTAAAAAATATCATGAATTGGAAAATGGAAAAATAATAAAAATTGAAAGGAGAATAAATTGAATTAAAAAAATTTATCAAGTTTAAAATAGAATAAATGAAAAAATATTGAAAGACAATGAGATTTTAATTTTTGTTTTCACATAAAAAATAAATTAGTATAGAAAAAAAGAAACAAAAATTGCTGGTTGACTGATAATTCACACATCTTCTACATTTCCCCACCATGCATTCACTAAAAAAAACATGCACAATAGAATTTCAAACGTCTTACATTTTTAGGACGGAGGGAGTAGATGATAATTCGTAAATCCATGAAAAAAGATAAACTCAGCAGCAAACAAACACACACAGAAACTGCGCAAATATACGAAAGGCCTAGCGCATGAAGCAACGGTACAAACGACAAACATCTGTGCAAAAAAAGAACACGTCATGCGCCTGTGTGAAAAACACGAATCTTTGCGCTTTGCAATGGACGGCTCAGGAGTTGCACGTGAGGGATGGACGTGCAACTGGTCGTAAAGTCTGCAAAAAAATAGACAAAAAGAAATACATTTTTAATCTTAACCTTGTAATATATGCCGTGTTATGAAAGAAAACATAACAATCAACCCCACCGGCTGACCACCATGGTAACCGTCCGTGCGTTACCAATCTCCTACAGCTTTTTTCTTTTCTTTTATGAGACAAACCAATCACCTACAGCTTTTTTCTTTTTGAGGAAAGACCGCCAAGCTTTATTAACCAATCTCCTACAACTAACATAACAAAATCATTAGTTAAGGAGTACTCCTTGCGGAGATCACTCCAACTTCCCAGGTTGCGACAAGTGGCGCTTGTCGCAACCTGAAAGTTTTTTCTTGTTTCGTAGATCCATTTATTCAAAATGTTTTATCTCTTAAACCGTGCGTCCAAATCTTGAACCGCTTTTGAATTTCTCGCGTCGAGATCTTTAAAACTAGATCCCATGTTGATAGGTTTTGACGAATTTTTATTTCACGAAAAAAACGGACGAAAAAAACGAACTGAGAGCACGGGTTTTTTCCCTTTCCGAAAGAGGCACGCTCGTGCCTCTGACGAAATCACAACCGTGCCTCTCATGGAAGCAAAACCGTGCCTCTCGCGAAAGAAAAAAACAGAAAACGCGTTTTTTTTCGTTTCCGAGGAGGCACGGCCGTGACTCTCGGGAAAGCACACCCATGCCTCTCGCGGAAGCAAAACCGTGCCTCTCGCGAAAGAAAAAAATAAAAAACGTGTTTTTTCGTTTCCAAGAGGCACGGCCGTGACTCTCGCGAAAGCACAACCATGCCTCTCGCGGAAGCAAACCCGTACCTCTCGCGAAAGAAAAAAAACAGAAAAAACGTTTTTTTTCGTTTTCAAGAGGCACGGCCGTGCCTCTCGCGAAAGCACAAACCGTGGCTCTCGCGAAAACAAAACCGTGACTCTCGTGAAAAAAATGCGTTTTTTGTGCAAAAAAAAATTCAAAATTTTTTTAATCGAAAAGCTAGGGAAGACCGATGGAAAACCAAAACGTAAAAAAAACTAGAAAAAAAATGTTTGAAAAGCTGAAAACGCATGCGAAAAAATAAAAGAAAACAAAATCTGAAGGGAGCGCCCTGAGCGTGACACGTGGCGAATGGCTGAGAGCGCGTCAAGTGTGGCTGATCGTTGCGAGGCTCCCGAAGGAGCGCTCGTTAATTAGTTGCTCTCCAACAAAGTAACACAACCAGCAACGGAAAACAAAGGCCTAATAAACAAGAAGACAAAAGCCCACGAGAAGAAACAAAACCCCCGCAGAAAAAATGGGCCGAGAAAGTGCGCGAGCCTTTTATTTCGTTGACAAAAGGAACAATATTTGTAAAAAAACTGAACCTTAGCAAGTCTATCCAACGGTTTGGGACTTAGATGTGACATAGTTATTTCTCATCTAGACGTGAATTAGCAAATTCGTAAAAAAATGCATTTAATCTAATCACGGAAAGAGTAGATGCTAAACCGAGTGTTCCTTAATTGATCTTTTTCGCAGGCGTTCTTGCTGTGGACGGGATAGTGGTCGATCAGATCACCGTCGTGTTTGGCGTCTCACTAGGTTCAAGTTTGGATTGCTGCCTGCAGATGCTGAGCGCCCGATAGGACAGTGCCACCATTCGCCGGAAGTTGATAACCTTCACCTTGTGCTGAGCGGATGAGTCGCCTCCGTCGGGGAGGACCAGTCTGTGCCTTGTTGCCGTGTCGTTGGCAACCGTGGTCAGGGCTAAAAAGAGAGCCTCGGCAGATCACCGCGGTTGCAGCCGCCGCCTCGTCTTGCGCCTTCGATCTTTCTCTCTCAACGGAGAGACTCGTGCTGATAACGAGGAAAGAAATAGTGCGATAGATAAATGAACAGTTGTCCTTCATTAATGATGATTATATAGCTCTGAAGGGATACAATGAATGGCGTATCCATTTGAAGGGATACGAGGAGAAGACGTGACGATTAAGTGATGCTAACCGCCCGCCGGTTTACACAAAGGAGATTATCCTTAATTAATCACATCTAATTAACTCCTTTTTTAGCATCAGTACAGACACAAGCGCTCATATACACGAGCATACACTCACCCCTATGAACGCACACACGCATACCCTATTCCTATGAGCACCTCCGAGAGACTGAGCCGGCATATCATTTTGAGATTTACGAAGCCATCATAGGCGCCTCGTCGTCAACGTCCATCTAACCATCTCAACCACAGGTTGGTTCGCACATCTAATTAATTCTTAACACAAACAAGTCATGATAGGTAACTCCAAAACGCCAACGCATTTTATTCGGCTGCGTCCGATTGGGTCAAAACAGAACAAAACAGACAGAAATCACAGCCCAATGCATCAATGCAGACGGACAAACGTTCGTGTTTTGTCCGCCTGCGACCCATTTTAGGCCCTCATTTTTGGGTCGATTCTACATCGGCGCGGACACAACGTGAAGCACGCGATGCCCGACTTTGTCCTCCCGCTAGCTCAGTGGCACGACGCTCGTTCTCCCCTCTTTCCAGAGCCGACACCTCTGACAACGCCGCCATTGCCGCTGCATCCCACTTCCGGTTGCTTGAACGCTGCCCAGGCAACCGCGTTAAAATTTGTAAATTTTAATAAAGTGCTCGCACACTTTAAAAGTATTCACATACTAAAAAATATCATGAATTGGAAAATGGAAAAATAATAAAAATTGAAAGGAGAATAAATTGAATTAAAAATTTTTATCAAGTTTAAAATAGAATAAATGAAAAAATATTGAAAAGACAATGAGATTTTAATTTTTTTTATTTTACATAAAAATAAATTAGTATAGAAAAAAAGGAACAAAAATTGCTGGTTGACTGATAATTCACACATCTTCTACATTTTCCCACCATGCATTCACTAAAGAAAACATGCACAATAGAATTTCAAACGTCTTGCATTTTTGGGACGGAGGGAGTAGATGATAATAAGTAAATCCATGAAAAAAGTAAACTCAGCAGCAAACAAACGCACACAGAAACTGTGAGAATGTTTAGCGCATGAAACAACGGTACAAACGACAAACATCTGTGCAAAAAAAGAACATGTCGTACACCTGTGCGAAAAACACGAATCTTAGCGCTTTGCAACGGACGGCTCAGGAGTTGCACGTGAGGGATGGACGTGCAACTGGTCGTAAAGTTTGCAAAAAAATAGACAAAAAGAAAGTACATTTTTAACCTTAACCTTGTAATCTATGCCGTGTTATTAAAGAAAACATAACAATCAACCCCACCGGCTGACCACCAAGGTAACCGTCCGTGCATTACCAATTTCCTACGGCATTTTTCTTTTCTTTTTTGAGACAAACCAATCACCTACAGCTTTTTTCTTTTTGAGGAAAGACCGCCAGGCTTTATTAACCGATCTCCTACAGCTTTTTTTTAGCATTAAACCAAGTTTTATTAAGCAAACTCCACAGGAAGTAGGATACACCTCACGTCATGAGGCTGGCCTAACCAAACAGGCGACCCAACCCCAGCAAGAGAGCGAACTTGGCTAGACTGTGTGCCTCAGTGTTCACGGCACGACCCTCAAAAGAAAAATTACACGTAAAAGAAGAAGCTAAGCTATTAATCTCACTTATGATTGCACCGTCTGCTCCTCTGGCTCCCATGTTGATTGCACCGACCACCCCCTTTGAGTCTGAAGCGATCAATAAGTGATGCAGGTTTAGGTCTTGTGCCAACGCAAGTGCTTCCCTGCATGCTATAGTTTCCAAGCTTGCCGGATCATCTACTCCCCCGATTACTAGCACCGAGCTTCCCAGATACTGCCCATTTGCTTTTCTGCACACCGCTGCAGCTGTGCCTCCGGCTCCCTTGCGACAAGCAGCATCAACATGTATTTTAACATATCCCGCCGGTGGCGCCTTCTGTCGCTGACTTGTGGCATTCGAGGAACTCGTCCGATGGTTCAGTGTGCGCGTGGGTTCTGTCAGCATATTCAGCTCCTCAATGTATCTATTGATGAATCCATTGATAGTCTGTGGGCTCTGAAATATACCCTCGTGGATGGCCTTTCTACGTGCAGCCCATAGCGCCCAGAGAATGACCAATCTCCTACAGCTAACACAACTGTTCGTGAAATTAACACAACCACCAACGGAAAACAAAGGCCTAATAAACAAGAAGACAAAAGCCCACAAGAAGGAACAAAATGCCCGCAGAAAAAACATGGCCGAGAAAGTGCGCGAGCCTTTTATTTCGTCGACAAAAGGAACAATATTTGTAAAAAAACTGAACCTGAGCAAGTCTATCCAACGGTTTGGGACTTAGATGTGACATAGTTATTTCTCATCTAGACGTGAATTAGCAAATTCGTAAAAAAATTGCATTCAATCTAATCACAGAAAGAGTAGATGCTAAACCGAGTGTTCCTTAATTGATCTTTTTCGCAGGGGTTCTTGCTGTGGACGGGATAGTGGTCGACCAGATCACCGTCGTGTTTGGCGTCTCACTAGGTTCAAGTTTGGATTGCTGCCTGCAGATGCTGAGCGCCGATAGGACAGTGCCACCATTCGCCGGAAGTTGATAACCTTCGCCTTGTGCTGAGCGGATGAGTCGCCTCCGTCGGGGAGGACCAGTCTGTGCCTTGTTGCCGTGTCGTTGGCAACCGTGGTCGTGACTAAAAGAGAGCCTCGGCAGATCACCGCGGTTGCAGCCGCCGCCTCGTCTTGCGCCTTCGATCTTTCTCTCTCAACGGAGAGACTCGTGCTGATAACGTGGAAAGAAATAGTGCGATAGACAAATGAACAGTTATCCTTCATTAATGATGATTATATAGCTCTGAAGGGATACAACGAATGGCGTATCCATTTGAAGGGATACGAGGAGAAGACGTCACGATTAAGTGATGTTAACTGCCCGCCGGTTTACACAAAGGAGATTATCCTTAATTAATCACATCTAATTAATTCCTTTTTTAGCATCAGTACAGACACAAGCGCTCATATACACGAGCATACACTCACCCCTATGAACGCACACACGCATACCCTATTCCTATGAGCACCTCCGAGAGACTAAGCCGGCATATCATCTTGAGATTTACGAAGCCATCGTAGGCGCCTCGTCGTCGACGTCCACCTAACCATCTCAACCACAGGTTGGTTCGCACATCTAATTAATTCTTAACACAAACAAGTCATGATAGGTAACTCCAAAACGCCAACGCATTTTATTCGGCTGCGTCCGATTGGGTCAAAACAGAACAAAACAGACAGAAATCACAGCCCAATGCATCGATGCAGACGGACAAACGTTCGTGTTTTGTCCGCCTGCGACCCATTTTCGGCCCTCATTTTTGGGTTGATTCTACATCGGCGCGGACACAACATGGAAGCACGCGATGCCCGCCTTTGTCCTCCCGCTAGCTCAGTGGCACGACGCCCGTTCTCCCCTCTCTCCAGAGCCGACACCTCTGACAACGCCGCCATTGCCGCTGCATCCTACTTCCGGTTGCTTGAACACTGCCCAGGCAACCGCCCGCATCCACACACTTCCCCCGCCTCCACGCTGCATCTGATGCCCGCTCTTGCCGGCGTTGGTGCCCCCTTTTTCGCGTCGTCGTCGCACCTCCACGGCCACGCCACCCCCTCACCTTCGCCGCCGCCTGCCTAGCCACAAGCCCGTCGTCCTCGCTCCATGGTCGCCTCCACTTCGACAGGCCTGCTGCCTATACGTCGGGGAGGCGCGCGGCTCTTCACCGGCCGGCTTCTCCATCATGCCCGCAAAGTACCATGGATAGTGGGGATGAGTTATTTTTCAACAACTTCACGTGTTCATCGGACGATGAGGAATTTGTGGTTGCGACTATGGTCATTAGTGACCATATTGCTAGGCAGCGGTCGAGGTTTAGGGAATCAATATGGGCCATCCTCCAGCGTTGAATCGTAACAAAGAGACCGGCCATTGCCTACTCTTCGTCGATTACTTTCTGTGCACGTCCACACTCTTCAATCCTAGGCTTTTCTGGCGCCGCTTCCAGATGGCTAGGCATATGTTCAACCGTATTCGGAAGGGAGTGATGACGTATGATGATTATTTCGTATGCAAGGTGGATGCACTTGGAAAGGATGGCTTCTCCTCTTATCAGAAATGCACAGGAGCCATTCGGATGCTTGCATACAGAATTCCCGGTGATCTTGTTGATGAGTATGTCCACATGAGTGAGTCCACATGCCTTGCATCATTGTACAACTTCTGCAAGGTTGTGGTAGCACTGTTTAGTCCGAGTACCTGAGAGAACCAAATGTTGCGGATACACCCCGGTTGTTAGCTGTCAATGCAGATAGGGGATTTTCAGGGATGTTTGGGTAGCATAGATTGTATGCACCGTAAGTTGAAGAATTGTCCTTCTACTTGGCAGAGGCAGCATAAGGGGCAATGTCAAAGGTTGCATTGTTGCTACCTCTTGAGCTTGCGTTGGATTTCCCCGAAGAGGAGAGGACACTACTAGGGAAAAGCCTAGCAGCAGCGCGGGTTTTGGGCCTATTAGTAGCGCGGGAGCCGGTGTTACTAATAAGGCGCTACAGCTAACGTATAGCAGTAGCGCGGGTGCCACCCGCGCTACTACTACATCCTTTAGTAGTAGCGTGGGTAAAAACCCGCGCTACTACTACCAGCGCGGGTTTTTTTTTCAAAAAAATATTTTGATTTTTTCCCCTAATTTTCAAATTTCCGAATTATTTTAACCTCAAATCTCTAATCACCCCTCATCGCTGCTCAATTTAATCTCTAATCACCACTCATCATTCCAAATCATCTAACTTCCCGGACGGTCACCCATCCTCTCACTACTCCAGCCTGAGCATGCTTAACTTCCGGGTTCTATTCTCCCTCGTTTCCAAGTCTGCACTTGTTGTTTTCCTGACAATAGTAAGATGTCAATCCTATTAACCTCAGGAATTTAGCTTGACCATGAAGTCACACATTTCACTATTTGAGTTTTGAAACTATTGTTCTAAAAAATTAGTAACACTAATATTTCTTGAATAATTAGTTTGACCACAGTTTGACCACAGTTTGGCCATAGTTTGACCAGATTTGACCAAAATTCAACAAAACTAAAATAATTATTTAGTAACACTAATATTCTAGAATAATTAGTTTGACCATTGTTTGACCATAGTTTGACCACACAGTTTGAAATTTTTTCGACTTTTTCCACTCTAGATCTTAAAAGCCCCGTAACTTTTTTTCTGTTTGGTTTTTGAGGAATTTAAAAATGTTTAACGAGGTTCCCCCAATTAAATTTGGATGTAACTTTTCGAGTAGATGATTTTTCATATAAAAAACTTTTTCATCCGAGTTAGTATGCAAAAGTTATGCCCATTTTTACAAATTCTCGAGAGATTTTGCAAATAAAGTCGAAATTCATATTTGCAAATTTTCCCAACAACTAGACCACATATCACATGGGAAACTTATTTTCTTTTATTTTTTGACATTTTCATCATTTTCTTTTATTTTTTAAAACTGAAAAGGCGATCCAAGGGGGGATAGAGTTTGAAAATGGGACCTTTAGTAGTAGCGGTTTTTACCCCTCGCTACTACTATGGCACCACTTAGTAGTAGCGAGGGCTAAAACCAACGCCATCGCTATCAAACTTAGTAGTAGCGAGGTTTTAAAAACCCGGCGCTACTACTATGGCAATGTTCCGGGGCACGGTAGAGACCACTTAGTAGTAGCGAGGGTTAAAACCCGGCGCCATCGCTATCAACTTAGTAGTAGCGAGGTTTAAAAACCTGCGCTACTGGTAAGTAGCAGTAGCGAGGGTTTTTAACCCTCGCTACTAGTAACTTTCTGTGTATAGGCTTTTCCCTAGTAGTGGGATAATGCAGCAGAGTAGCGTAAGTATTTCCCTCAGTTTTTGAGAATCAAGGTATCAATCCAGTAGGAGGCCACGCGCAAGTCCCTCGTACCTACACAAAACAAATAGCTCAACGCAACCAACGCGATTAGGGGTTGTCAATCCCTTCACTGTCACTTACGAGAGTGAGATCTGATAGAGATGATAGATAATATTTTTGGTATTTTTGGTATAAAGATGCAAAGTAAAATAAAAAGGCAAAGTAAAAAAGCAAAGCAATAATAAAGTGATGGAATATTAATATGATAGAGAATAGACCGGGGGTCATAGATTTCACTAGTGGCTTCTCTCAAGAGCATAAGTATTTTACGATGGGTGAACGAATTATTGTTGAGCAATTGACAGAATTGAGCATAGTTATGAGAGTGTCTAGGTATGATCATGTATATAAGCATCACGTCCAAGACAAGTAGACCGACTCCTGCCTGCATCTACTACTATTACTCCACTCATCGACCGCTATCCAGCATGCATCTAGAGTATTAAGTTAATGAAAACAGAGTAACGCCTTAAGCAAGATGACATGATGTAGAGGGATAAATTCATGCAATATGATAAAAAAACATCTTGTTATCCTCGATGGCAACAATACAATACGTGCCTTGCTGCCCCTTCTGTCACTGGGAAAGGACACCGCAAGATTGAACCCAAAGCCAAGCACTTCTCCCATTGCAAGAACTACCAATCTAGTTAGCCAAACCAAACGGATAATTCGAAGAGACTTGCAAAGATAACCAATCATACATAAAAGAATTCAGAGAAAATTCAAATATTGCTCATAGATAATCTTGATCATAAACCCACAATTCATCGATCTCAACAAACACACCGCAAAAAGAAGATTACATCGAATAGATCTCCACAAGAGAGGGGGAGAACATTGTATTGAGATCCAAAAAGAGAGAAAAGCCATCTAGCTACTAACTATGGACCCGAAGGTCTGAGGTAAACAACTCACACTTCATCGGAGAGGTTATGATGATGTAGAAGCCCTCCGTGGTGGATTCCCCTTCCGGCGGAGCTCCGGAATAGGCCCCAAGATGGTATCTCGTGGATACAGAAAGTTGCGGCGGTGGAATAAGGTTTTTGGCTCCGTATCTGATCGTTCGAGAATGCGTAGGTATATATAGGAGGAAGGAGTACGCTGCTGGAGCAAAGGGGGGCCCACGAGGCAGGGGGCACGCCCTCCACCCTCGTGGCCGCCTCCTCTCTTTCTTGACAGGGGGTCCAAGTCTCCTGGATCATATTCGGTGAGAAAATCACGTTCCCGAAGGTTTCATTCCGTTTGGACTCCGTTTGATATTCCGTTTCTTCGAAACACTGAAATAGGCAAAAAAACAGCAAATCTGGGTTGGGCCTCCGGTTAATAGGTTAGTCCCAAAAGTAATATAAAAGTGTAAAATAAAGCCCAATATGGTCCAAAACAGTAGATAATATAGCATGGAGCAATAAAAAATTATAGATACGTTGGAGACGTATCAGGCATCCCCAAGCTTAATTCCTGCTCGTCCTCGAGTAGGTAAATGATAAAAAGATAATTTTTGATGCGGAGTGCTACTTGGCATAATTTCAATGTAATTTTCTTAATTTTGGTATGAATATTCAGATCTGAAAGATTCAAGACAAAAGTTCATATTGACATAAAAATAATAATACTTCAAGCATACTATCAAAGCAATTATGTCTTCTCAAAATAACATGGCCAAAGAAAGTTATCCTACAAAATCATATAGTCCGGCTATGCTCTATCTTCACCACACAAAGTATTTAAATCATGCACAACCCCGATGACAAGCCAAGCAATTGTTTCATACTTTTGACATTTTCAAAACTTTTTCAATCTTCACGCAATACATGAGCGTGAGACATGGATATAGCACTATATGTGGAATAGAATGGTGGTTGTGGAGAAGACAAAAAGAGGGGAAGATAGTCTCACATCAACTAGGCGTATCAACGGGCTATGGACATGCCCATCAATAGATATCAACGTGAGTGAGTAGGGATTGTCATGCAACGGATGCACTAGAGCTATAAGTATACGAAAGCTCAACAAAAGAAACTAAGTGGGTGTGCATCCAACTCGCTTGCTCACGAAGACCTAGGGCATTTTGAGGAAGCCCATCATTGGAATATACAAGCCAAGTTCTATAATGAAAAATTCTCACTAGTATATGAAAGTGACAAAATGAGAGACTCTCTATCATGAAGATCATGGTGCTACTTTGAAGCACAGGTGTGGTAAAAGGATAGTAACATTGTCCCTTCTCTCTTTTTCTCTCATTTTTTTATTTGGGCCTTTTCTCTTTTTTATGGCCTCTTTTCCCTTTTTTTTATTTTCGTCCGGAGTCTCTCCCGACTTGTGGGGGAATCATAGTCTCCATCATCCTTTCCTCACTTGGGACAATGCTCTAAAAATGATGATCATCACACTTTTATTTTCTTACAACCCAATGATTACAACTCGATACGTAGAACAAAATATGACTCTATATGTATGCCTCCGGCGGTGTACCGGGATATGCAATGAATCAAGAGTGACATGTATGAAAGAATTATGAACGGTGGCTTTGCCACAAATACGATGTCAACTACATGATCATGCTAGCAATATGACAATGATGGAGCGTGTCATAATAACGGAACGGTGGAAAGTTGCATGGCAATATATCTCGGAATGGCTATGCAAATGCCATGATAGGTAGGTATGGTGGCTGTTTTGGGGAAGGTATATGGTGGGTGTATGATACCGTGAAAAGTAAAAGTGTATTAGAGAGGCTAGCAATGGTGGAAGGATGAAAAGTGTGTATAATTCATGGACTCAACATTAGTCATAAAGAACTCATATACTTATTGCAAAAATCTACAAGTTATCAAAGCAAAGTATTACGTGCATGATCCTAGGGGGATATATTGGTAGGAAAAGACCAACGCTCGTCCCCGACCGCCACTCATAAGGAAGACAATCAATAAATAAATCATGCTCCGACTTCATCACATAACGGTTCACCATACGTGCATACTACGGGAATCACAAACTTTAACACAAGTATTTCTCAAATTCACAACTACTCAACTAGCATGACTCTAATATCACCATCTTCATATCTCAAAACAATTATCAAGCATCAAAATTTTCTTAGTATTCAACACACTCAAGAGAAAGTTTTACAAATCTTTAATACCAAGCATATTATTATTATTAAGAAAATTACCATGCTATTTAAGACTCTCAAAATAATCTAAGTGAAGCATGAGAGATCAATAGTTTCTATAAAACAAATCCACCACCGCTCTAAAAGATATAAGTGAAGCACTAGAGCAAAACTATATAGCTCAAAAGATATAAGTGAAGCACATAGAGTATTCTATCAAATTCCAATTCATGCATGGCTCTCTCAAAAGGTGTGTACAGCAAGGATGATTGTGGTAAACTAAAAGGCAAAGACTCAAATCATACAAGACGCTCTAAGCAAAACACATATCATGTGGTGAATAAAAATATAGCTCCAAGTAAAGTTACCGATGAAAGTGGACGAAAGAGGGGATGCCTTCCGGCGGCATCCCCAAGCTTTGACTTTTTGGTGCCCTTATATTATCTTGGGGGTTACATGGGCATCCCCAATCTTAGGCTCTTGCCACTCCTTGTTCCATAATCCATCAAAAATATTTCACCCAAAACTTGAAAACTTCACAACACAAAACTCAACAGAAATCTCGTGAGCTCCGTTAGCGAAAGAAAAACAAAAGACCACTTCAAGGTACTGTAATGAACTAATTCTTTATTTATATTAGTGTTAAACCTACTGTATTCCAACTTCTTTATGGTTTATAAACAATTTACTAGCCATAGATTCATCAAAATAAGCAAACAACACAGGAAAAACAGAATCTGTCAAAAACAGAACAGTCTGTAGTAATCTGTAACTAACGCAAACTTCTGCAACTCCAAAACTTCAGCCAAAATAGGAAGATCTAGGAAATTTGTTTATTGATCAGCAGCAATTGTAATCACTATTTTATCACTTTCTGGTGATTTTTAACAATTGTTTTCGTGAACCGAAAGTTTCTGTAAATTACAGCAAGATCAAATAACTATCATCCAAGAAGATCCTATAGGTTTAACTTGGCACAAACACTAATTAAAAGATAAAGCCACATCTAAACAGAAGGTAGATGTATTATTTATTCATAAACAGAAACAAAAATAAAAAACTAAAAATAAAATTGGGTTGCCTCCCAACAAGCGCTATCGTTTAACGCCTCTAGCTAAAAGCAATGATAGATCTAGGTATTGCCATCTTTCGTAGGCAATTCTTCAATGAGACATGTACCTTCCTTAGAAATTTCTTTCTTTCTAGTAATTATCAAACTTTTAGGCACAAGATAAAAAAAATTCATTCGTAGCAAATGGTTCCTTAATGATAGCAAAAAGATTGGGATGAAAACTTATAGATTTAAGATCCGAAGTTTCCTTACTAGAGGATTACCCTTATTTTTAGGAACATACATAACCTTGGCAATTTTAGTAGGAGGACTTGGAGTATTCTTTACGGAAGAAAAAGCGGTTCCCAAGTTATGAAGATATAAGTGAAGCACATAGAGTATTCTATCAAATTCCAATTCATGTATGGCTCTCTCAAAAGGTGTGTACAGCAAGGATGATTGTGGTAAACTAAAAGGCAAAGACTCAAATCATACAAGACGCTCCAAGCAAAACACATATCATGTGGTGAATAAAAATATAGCTCCGAGTAAAGTTACCGATGAAAGTGGACGAAAGAGGGGATGCCTTCCGGGGGCATCCCCAAGCTTTGACTTTTTGGTGCCCTTAGATTATCTTGGGGGTGCCATGGGCATCCCCAATCTTAGGCTCTTGCCACTCCTTGTTCCATAATCCATCAAAAATATTTCACCCAAAACTTGAAAACTTCACAACACAAAACCTTGGCAATTTTAGTAGGAGGACTTGGAGTATTCTTTACGGACGAAAAAGCGGTTCCCAAGTTGGTAATGATACCATCAAGTTTATCGATTCTAGTGGAATCTTGATTTATTCTCTCATTAACTATGGTTCCTTCTCCTTAATATTTTTCAAAGTTACTCCTACCTTAGATCCATATTGGGTAATTTGATTGTGGATCTTTTTATCTAGATTTTCAATTAACTCAACGGTAGCAACTTTATTTTCAATAATTTCAAGTCTTTGCATTACATGCTCCAAAGTTAACATAGTCCCATTAACCAAAAGAGGTGGTGAGCCAAATAAATCTATCATAGCATTATAAGAATCAAAAGTATGGCTACCGAAGAAATTCCCTCCGGTAATGGTATCGAGGATATATCTATACCAAGGATTAGCACCTACATAAAAGTTACGGAGAAGAACTGAAGTAGATTGCTTCCTGGTAGATCTATTTTGAGCATTGCAAATTCTATACCAAGCGTCTTTTAGATTTTCTCCCTCCCTTTGTTTAAAATTTAGAACTTCATACTCGGAGACAACGGAGAAGATATAAGACTAGCCATGACGACGAAAGCGAGAAAAAGGCAAACGGAATAGAGAGGGCAAATAAAACGGCAAGGGTGAAGTGGGGGAGAGGAAAATGAGAGGTAAATGGCAAATAATGTAAAAATGCGAGAGATAAGGGATTGTGATGGGTACTTGGTATGTAGACTTTTGCGTAGACTCCCCGGCAACGGCGCCAGAAATTCTTCTTGCTACCTCTTGAGCTTGCGTTGGATTTCCCCGAAGAGGAGAGGATAATGCAGCAGAGTAGCATAAGTATTTCCCTCAGTTTTTGAGAACCAAGGTATCAATCCAGTAGGAGGCCGCGCGCAAGTCCCTCGTACCTACACAAAACAAATAGCTCAACGCAACCAATGCGATTAGGGGTTGTCAATCCCTTCACAGTCACTTACGAGAGTGAGATCTGATAGATAATATTTTTGATATTTTTGGTATAAAGATGCAAAGTAAAATAAAAAGCAAAGTAAAAAAGCAAAGCAATAATAAAGTGATGGAAGATTAATATGATAGAGAATAGACCCGGGGGTCATAGATTTCATTAGTGGCTTGTCTCAAGAGCATAAGTATTTTACGGTGGGTGAACGAATTACTGTTGAGCAATTGACAGAATTGAGCATAGTTATGAGAGTGTCTAGGTATGATCATGTATATAGGCATCACGTCCGAGACAAGTAGACCGACTCCTGCTTGCATCTACTACTATTACTCCACTCATCGACCGCTATCCAGCATGCATCTAGAGTATTAAGTTAATGAAAACAGAGTAACGCCTTAAGCAAGATGACATGATGTAGAGGGATAAATTCATGCAATATGATAATAAAAAAACCCATCTTGTTATCCTCGATGGCAACAATACAGTACGTGCCTTGCTGCCCCTTTTGTCACTGGGAAAGGACTCCGCAAGATTGAACCCAAAGCCATGCACTTCTCCCATTGCAAGAACTACCAATCTAGTTGGCAAACCAAACGGATAATTCGAAGAGACTTGCAAAGATAACCAATCATACATAAAAGAATTCAGAGAAGATTCAAATATTGCTCATAGATAATCTTGATCATAAACCCACAATTCATCGTTCTCAACAAACACACCGCAAAAAGAAGATTACATCGAATAGATCCCCACAAGAGAGGGGGAGAACATTGTATTGAGATCCAAAAAGAGAGAAGAAGTCATCTAGCTACTAACTATGGCACTACTAGGAAAAACCTTATACACAGAACTTTAGCAGTAGCGAGAGTCAAAAAAGAACGCTGGTGCTAAGTAGCAGTAGCGCGCCTGAGCAAACCGCGCTGCAGATAAATTTCTAGCAGTAGCGCGTCTTGCTCTAAACACGTTACTACTAAAATTTTCACGGCTTAGCCGATAGGCTACAAATAGTAGTAGCGACCTATAATGAACCGCGCTACTTGCGGATTCCACAAGGTTTGCTGACGACGACTGCATCAGGTATATATTTCATCATGAATCAGCCTAAGCTAATGCTGAAGCAGACATCATAGGCGAAGAAAAATGCACGGCGTGGAAGAACCGTACCTGCAGATTGGAGACGACGAACGCCCGAGGATTCTCATCCCCCATGGTTGTGCCGCTCCATGCTGATTCAGCAGACGACAGACCCATGGTGTGCAGCCAGGGGCTTCAGAAAATTTCAAAATCAGGATGGCAATCACGCGGCGGGACTCAATTTGCAGCAGCCGACCCCTGAGCCGTCTATTTATTCAGCAATTGTGTTAGGACACAGCCTCGTCATGCATTGAATTCACTCTTTTGAATTTTGAAAGTGCTCAGGTCGGTCATTTGTCACCACGCCACCCTGGGTGTGTGCATGTTGCACAGGTGTCAAACAGAGAATATGCATATGGCAGGAATTTCAATAAATGGGAATAATAAAAGTAGAAAATGTCAGCACCCTAATCGCTGGATTAACATGAGACAATCCTGGCTGTTCTACAATCAGATATTACTGTCCAGAAATTACATTTTTTTTCATCAAACGACATGAACCACAGCAGTAGCTGGAAAATTCAAGTTCTCGTTTTTGGGCAGCGGAAATAAAGGTTATGCTCTCACATACACCACAAGGCACAGCATGTGTGCACCGATAGGACTACGGATGGATCTGTGATCAACTCAAAGCACACTAGGAAATCTACTAAACCAGTCAAATCAAACATGCTTCGTTCTGAAACGGCACAACTCAGTGCTCCGAAAACCCAAGCGGCCTTTTGCAGGTATTCCTTCGATGCCCTTCTATTCCACAGTTCTTGCATTTGCCAGGTTTTCGTGGCTTCTTCGGCGCATCACCTCTTTCTGGGCATGTCGTTTTCTTATGACCCTCGCGGCGCCATATGCTGCAGAATCTTGTCCTCTTGCTTAACCCCTCGTACGGAGCCTTTTCACGGCTATTTGTCGGTCTTCCAGCGCCTTTGTGCTTGTCCGGGGCTTCAAGATTTTGCATTACATTCACACTGGCAGAGTGCCCCGGGCTTCCGCATTGTTCAGCGTCCATCGGCATGAAAGCAAGATCGCCATTAACAGCTGGTATGGCAGATGCATTTTCAATGCGCTGATCCTCAAAAGCCAAGCCATCCCTTTTCTCTGCAATTGCTGCTCCACTCTGTAGCAGGGCGTCGAGGCCTGCGTTGACATGATCATATGATGCAGCACTTGCGTCCCCCATCCTTACGACTTCCATAGCTTTCACATACAGGAGTTGCGTGCCTCCATGTGAATGACTGGTTTTGTGAATTGTCTTTCTGGTACTGAATCAGGTGCCCAGGGAGTATATCTTTTGCGTCTTGACGATGTGGTGCTTGGGGATCTCCTCCATGTGAAGAATTTCCATCACCTACACGGCAAAAAGCAATCGTGCCAACCATCCCAGCCTTTTTTATAATATTGTTTTCATTTTATGTCTGGTGACTGATTTCCTTACCCTCAACTAATGGCTGCAGAGGATGCCAGTATGCTCAAACTGGCCACACTCGCAACTGAAGATTGTCATCTCTTCGTTTATATTCACCTCGTACTCAACCCTGCTCCACTTCTCTCTTTTTGCTGCATTATTGTGAGTGGTGATGTACTTCCTCATCCTATCCACTTCAGTGACATTGTATGCGGTTCCTTCAATTAGTAGCTGACCAAATTCCTCGAACATATTTCTAGTGTATATCTTGCTGGCATGCCTATCTATTGCAAGGTTAGTCCGTCTGACCGGGCCTCCCTGCCATAATTGAAATAAAGAAATAAAAAAACACGGCACATGAATTTTTTCAGATCACGGTCTCAAAAAAATTTCATGTGTGGGAACAATATTGCTCAAGTGGTGGACATGCAACTTACAATCATGGTCCTCTTCTCCTCGTAGCTTTCATCGCGCTCTCTGTCAAATTGTAATCTCATGTACTGGCTTACAAAGACATGCATAGGACTTGCAGGGGGCATGTACGATTTAAGCATGTGGTTTGCGCTCTCACTGCGCTGGGTGCTTGTCATCTTGGCGCAAAACACTCCCCTGAAATATGGTTTCGCCAATTTTCTCCGGGTTTCGTATATTTGTGTCATGTATGCGTGACTCCTCAAGTTGTACTTATCCAGAAGTGCCGCCCAAGCCGACTCAAACTCTTCTTCCGTTAACATTGTGTTCACTACCTTTGTGGAATTCAGCCTGGAAATCGCTCTTCTTCGTGTACAGGGGCCCCAGCGTTTCCTTCGCCTTCTTCAGGACATGCCACTTGCACCAATGGTGCACAGTGTCGGGGTAAGTTCTCTTAATCGCAACCTCCATAGCCCTACATTGGTCTGCAATATCATGAAATGAGTTTCTCAGTCACCTTGCACAACTAGTTTCCATAACTTACCAAGAATTGAACAATTTTTTTCCCTATACAGAAAATGTGCGAGCCTGAGAGCAATAAATATTTTTTTTGTACATCATTTTCTAGCAGTGCTATTTACCTGTAAGTATAGTCCTCGGTGCAGGGCCCCCCATCATACGCAAGAATTCTGTGAATACCCACTCGAAGCTCTCTTCTTGTTCGTCACGCATTAACACACCCGCCAGGATGATGCTCTGGTAATGATTGTTAACTCCAACGAATAACCCAAATGGCATATCATACAGGTTTGTTCTGTATGTGGTGTCGAATGTGATGACATCGCCAAAGAATTTGTATTGCATGCGGCTGCTGCCATTAGCCCACATTAGATTCTTGACTTTACTTGTCTTGTCAGCCAGCACCACATATGTGAACCCAGGATCTCTCGAACGTATGTCAGCAAACACTTCAAGGGTCTTCCAGACATCATCATCAGCTTGTTCACGGCTAATCTTCCCACATATATTCCCGAGTGTCCTCTTTGTGAATGGCACCTTCTCAACAAACCCGAAAAAACTTCCAATTATGCTGTATACCTTTCTCAAATTGACATTGTTTTCCCTTAGTTGTCTAATCAAATCTTTGGTGTACACATCTGTGTTTATGGGATGGCCAGTGCACTTTTCCCCCCATAGTGAGTGACAGAGAATGACTGTGGTTTTCGCGGTGCTCGGTGATGTACCAACCGTTGTCGGACGCGCGGAGCAGCCTAACCAGTGCTGGGCACTCACATCTGCAGGACCTGCTGTTTTCTGCTTCTGGTTTCCCCTGCATGGAATTAACCACACGAAAACAATAACAAGATCATGTCAAACCCAAGTGCTCTTGCCGGATCTTAAAGTACTATATGCATGTACAGATAGAACTTACCGAGCATCCACAAACAATCTCCTGCATCATATTTGTCCTCTAGGCATTTAGTCTGCTCTTACCATATCTAATTCCGAAACCGATTTCCCAGGAATAAAGATTGTAGAAATCGTATGCCTCGCCCAACGAGTCGAAGCTGAGCCCTAGTGCAGGCCGCATCACACTCTTGTCAGGTTGTTCAGCATATTTTCGGATTGTTAACTCCAAAGCGGTCATCCTGAATGGGCATGGCGCACGGTCTGGCGGCGCACTACCCAGACGTAATCTGCATTTGTTGTTCTTTTATAAGTTGGTTGCATAAGAGTGTGCATAACCTAAAAATAGAATGATGGCGTACCACAGTTTTCTTTTATGTAAGCGCACTCTAATTGTCACTCTGTTTAGAGTTCAGAAGAGATTCACTTCTAGTGGTACTCATTTGTCAGTAAGTACACAGCATACTGGAAAATATATACGTTTTTTTTCATGAACAACATGATTTTCTTGTATTTTTTCAAACTACAAACAGCTAGCCAGGTAGATTAGTTGGCATAGAACAGATGTCAGTTCTCTGCACCCCACTATATATATATGTGATTGAGCACCTGCCACCATTCCCATGTTCATACGGCAGTAGGTAATTTTCAAGCAAACTAGCAAATTGGAACTTCTTGCTAACCTTTTAGTCCAGCCGGGGGCCTCTGGATTAACTCGGTCGGTTGACTGAGCAGACCTCGTTGGAGATGCAGCTCTCCGCCGCCGGCCACGCTCCTGCGCTTCGGGCGAGTCATCATCCCCGGCTACCTGAGCCACCCCAGAGACACTGTGGGTCGCAGCAGCAGCCTGCTCTCCCCCGCCCCCATTCTGTAACAAGTAGAGGAGGGGGACCAGATCTGGCTGCTCAAGGTTATCAGCAAATTCCTCCCGAATGGGGAACCTACGAAATGGGCAGCGAATCGCTTGGATCAGTGTGTGCTCTGCACTAGGGTAACTCCTCCGCGGCCGGCAAGCCTACGCAAAGAACAAATCTGACGGTCGGGAGGGCGGGGATTGACTCACCTGTCGACCGCATCAAGTAGAAACTCCATGCCCTCCGCTTCCATCAGCACGCAGGCCGGCGACGAATCACGCGCGCCCCCGCAGCCCGCACCCGCCGAGCTCACCCTCACTGCCCTCTGCTGCTCCAACGTTTTTCTCTCGGCCACGCAGCTGGTTGAGGAAGGCGGCCACCCGCGGTCTCCAGAAGAAACGAGGCTAATGGAACGAGAAGTCGTTTTTTTTTTCTAACATCGACCCGCACGTGCAAGACCGCGGTGACCAGAAGACGACCGGCTCTGACGGACCCATTATCTTTTTTTTTTGAGGGGTGAGAATAACTTTATTCATCAAAATCCACATAAAGTGGGATACGGTTCTGGTTATAAGAAACGCCAAACCACACGTGGCGATCAGGACTCTTTTTCTCGTATACTGCAGCCGCCGATCCTCCTTTTCTCGCGCAGACGCTGGCATCGACATGTATTTTGCAATGTCCAGGAGGTGGCTTCTTTGGACTCTTGCGTAGTTCACTTGCCGGAGCCCCACTCTGCCTTGGGCGAATATTTACATCATTGACAATGCCAAGTTCATCAATGAATCTGTTGATGAATATATGTGTCTGGTGGGGGCTTTGAAAGATTGCCTCGTGAATGGCTTTGCGACGGGCATGCCAAATTGACCACAACGTGATCGCCAGACGGACGAACTTGTCATGCGGCAAGATTTCCATCAAAGTAAACAACCAATTTTTTGCGTTTGGCTTAGTGGTGGCTATGATTGTATGTGTTAGTTCCTCTTCTCCCAACGCCCAAACACTTCACGACGCGGTGCATTCCAAAGAATGAGTGTCTCCTGAGTCCTGAACCCCGCAAAAGCCACATCGGCTAGAATCTGTCATATGGCGGTGCGCCCTTATATCATTTGTCGGCAGCGATTGCTTGGATAATCTCCATAAGAACATCCTGACTTTGCCCGGGACTTTGGTATTCCACAAAGATTTCCATGCCCCTTTTTCCGCCCCACTGCTCGACGGGCCTGCCCTTCCCTCTAGCCAAGCCTCTCTACGCTGCCTGGTTGCAACGAGCATTTTATATGCTGACTTCACTGAGAAAATACCATGTTTTTCGTAGTGCCACGCCCAAAAGTCATCCATATTCTGAGTACATAACGGAATACCCAGTATCGTCTCTGCATCCATTGGCATGAAAGTGGATTGCACCACTTGCCTGTTCCACGCTGCCGTTGCAGGAGTTATAAGTTCAGAGACAAAAGTAGGGCGGTTTTGTGACAGACACCCATATGGTCGAAGCATTTCATCTCTTGGTAGCCAATTGTGTGTCCATATGTTTGTTGTCACTCCATTCCCAATTCGTCTAATCAGCCCTTGTTTCAAAATATCCCTTCCCTCCAGAATTTCTCTCCATACTTGACTAGGTCGACCCCCTAGTTCAGCATCAAGAATGTCAGAGGATGGATAGTAGATGCTCTTCAGGATATGGGCACATAGTGTGTCTGGATTTTGCAGCAGTCGCCACGCTTGTCTTGCCAACATGGCGAGGTTGAAAAGCTCAAAGTATTAAAACCTCAGTCCCCCCATGTCCTTAGGTTGCGTCATAGATTTCCAGGAGACCCAATGTGGTTTCCGCTTTCCTTCCTTGCTACCCCACCAAAATTTCCGGATGAGCATGTTGAGATGTTCACACAACCCTCTAGGTAGCTTGAAACATGACATCGAAAAAACGGCCTTTGCTTGAGCAATGACTTAACTAGCACTTCCTTGCCTGCTGATGACATAGTGCTCTCTATCCACCCCTGAACCTTACTCCACAGACGGTCCTTGAGGTATTTAAAGGCACCATTCTTGGAGCTACCAACATCCTAGGGCATCCCCAAATACTTCTCATTCAGAGTTTCGTTCGGGACGTAGAGTGTTTCCTTTATTTCCCCCCTTACTGAATCTAGCACTCCTTTGCTGAAGTATATTGAAGATTTTGAATAGTTAATACGTTGCCGAGTTGCCTGACAATAAGTATCAAGAACTTGGTACACCTCGTTAGCCCCCACACCATTTGCCTTGAAAAACAGTCATTGTCATCTGCGAATAGGAGATGGTCCACCGGTGGCGCCGTAGGTGCCACCTGTATACCATGAAGATTGGATGACTCACTTTTAGATTTTAAGAAGCACGAAAGGCCCTCTGCTGCTAGCAAGAACAAGTATGGAGATATCGGGTCCCCATGTCTGATTCCTCGTGAAGACCCATTATCTGATCCATGGCCCTGCCGAAAAGCAAATGTTCTGTTCCACGGCCCAGCCCGAGACGGCCCAACGTCCGTCTGGCCTCTCCCGCGCGAGCCCACTGTTCGGTACCGTATTCGACGTATTTCTGTTTTAGTTGCGACCACAACCACCGCACCAGCTGGATTTCTTCGCATCCCTAGACTGCAACGGACGCACGAGATATCGGGAGCAGCTGAGCCCGGGCTCCAAATCGCCACTCCCGAAAAAAGCCCATAAAAATGATGAGAAAGCAAAAAAGGAGGCTGGGGAAAAATGGACCTAACAAAAAATGGGTCGACAATAGGACATCGGATTAAGAGGCACATGCAATCGCGGGCGCGCCGGGCCTATACAAAGCGGGAGCAAAATTGGACTAAAGACTACAACAAATAGATCGGACACCACAACATATATGAGACATAGTTAAAGTGTTCATGAACTTTTTGAAATCATAAATTCAAAAAACTGTTCACAAAATTTAAAATTTGTAAATTTTAATAAAGTGCTCGCACACTTTAAAAGTATTCACATACTAAAAAATATCATGAATTGGAAAATGGAAAAATAATAAAAATTGAAAGGAGAATAAATTGAATTAAAAATGTTTATCAAGTTTAAAATAGAATAAATGAAAAAATATTGAAAAGACAATGAGACTTTAATTTTTTTTATTTTACATAAAAATAAATTAGTATAGAAAAAAAGAAACAAAAATTGCTGGTTGACTGATAATTCACACATCTTCTACATTTTCCCACCATGCATTCACTAAAGAAAACATGCACAATAGAATTTCAAACGTCTTGCATTTTTGGGACGGAGGGAGTAGATGATAATAAGTAAATCCATGAAAAAAATAAACTCAGCAGCAAACAAACACACAGAGAAACTGCGCGAATGTACGAACGGCTTAGCGCATGAAACAACGGTACAAACGACAAACATCTGTGCAAAAAAAGAACACGTCGTACACCTGTGCGAAAAACACGAATCTTAGCGCTTTGCAATGGACGGCTCAGGAGTTGCACGTGAGGGATGGACGTGCAACTGGTCGTAAAGTTTGCAAAAAAATAGACAAAAAGAAAGTACATTTTTAACCTTAACTAACCTTGTAATCTATGCCGTGTTATTAAAGAAAACATAACAATCAACCCCACCGGCTGACCACCATGGCAACCGTCCGTGCATTACCAATTTCCTACAGCATTTTTCTTTTCTTTTTTGAGACAAACCAACCACCTACAGCTTTTTTCTTTTTGAGGAAAGACCGCCAGGCTTTATTAACCAATCTCCTACAACTTTTTTTTAGCATTAAACCAAATTTTATTCAGCATACTCCACAGGAAGTAGGATACACCTCACGTCATGAGGCTGGCCTAACCAAACACGGCGACCCAACCCCAGCGAGAGAGCGAACTTGGCTAGACTGTGTGCCTCAGTGTTCACGGCACGACCCTTAAAAGAAAAATTACACGTAAAAGAAGAAGCTAAGCTATTAATCTCACTTATGATTGCACCGTTTGCTCCTCTGGCTCCCATGTTGATTGCACCGACCACCCCCTTTGAGTCTGAAGCGATCAATAAGTGATGCAGGTTTAGGTCTTGTGCCAACGCAAGTGCTTCCCTGCATGCTATAGTTTTCAAGCTTGCCGGATCATCTACTCCCCCGATTACTAGCACTGAGCTTCCGAGATACTGCCCATTTGCGTTTCTGCACACCGCTGCAGCTGTGCCTCCAGCTCCCTTGCGACAAGCAGCATCAACATGTATTTTAACGTATCCCGCCGGTGGCGCCTTCTGTCGCTGACTTGTGGCATTCGAGGAACTCGTCCGATGGTTCAGTGTGCGCGTGGGTTCTGTCAGCATATTCAGCTCCTCAATGTATCTATTGATGAATCCATTGATAGTCTGTGGGCTCTGAAATATACCCTCGTGGATGGCCTTTCTACGTGCATCCCATAGCGCCCAGAGAGTGACCAATCTCCTACAGCTAACACAACTGTTCGTGAAAGTAACACAACCAGCAACGGAAAACAAAGGCCTAATAAACAAGAAGACAAAAGCCCACGAGAAGGAACAAAACGCCCGCAGAAAAAACAGGTCGAGAAAGTGCGCGAGCCTTTTATTTCGTCGACAAAAGGAACAATATTTGTAAAAAAACTGAACCTTAGCAAGTCTATCCAACGGTTTGGGATTTAGATGTGACATAGTTATTTCTCATCTAGACGTGAATTAGCAAATTCGTAAAAAAATGCATTCAATCTAATCACGGAAAGAGTAGATGCTAAACCGAGTGTTCCTTAATTGATCTTTTTCGCATGCGTTCTTGCTGTGGACGGGATAGTGGTCGATCAGATCACCGTCGTGTTTGGCGTCTCACTAGGTTCAAGTTTGGATTGCTGCCTGCAGATGCTGAGCGCCTGATAGGACAGTGCCACCATTCGCCGGAAGTTGATAACCTTCGCCTTGTGCTGAGCGGATGAGTCGCTTCGCCGGGAGGACCAGTCTGTGCCTTTGTTGCCGTGTCGTTGGCAACCGTGGTCGCGACTAAAAAGAGAGCCTCGGCAGATCACCGCGGTTGCAGCCGCCGCCTCGTCTTGCGCCTTCGATCTTTCTCTCTCAACGGAGAGACTCGTGCTGATAACGTGGAAAGAAATAGTGCGATAGACAAATGAACAGTTGTCCTTCATTAATGATGATTATATAGCTTTGAAGGGATACAACGAATGGCGTATCCATTTGAAGGGATACGAGGAGAAGACGTGACGATTAAGTGATGCTAACCGCCCGCCGGTTTACACAAAGGAGATTATCCTTAATTAATCACATCTAATTAATTCCTTTTTTAGCATCAGTATAGACACAAGCGCTCATATACACGAGTATACACTCACCCCTATGAACGCACACACGCATACCCTATTCCTGTGAGCACCTCCGAGAGACTGAGCTGGCATATCATCTTGAGATTTACGAAGCCATCGTAGGCGCCTCGTCGTCGACGTCCACCTAACCATCTCAACCACAGGTTGGTTCGCACATCTAATTAATTCTTAACACAAACAAGTCATGATAGGTAACTCCAAAACGCCAACGCATTTTATTCGGCTGCGTCCGATTGGGTCAAAACAGAACAAAACAGACAGAAATCACAGCCCAATGCATCGATGCAGACGGACAAACGTTCGTGTTTTGTCCGCCTGCGACCCATTTTCGGCCCTCATTTTTGGGTCGATTCTACATCGGCGCGGACACAACGTGGAAGCACGCGATGCCCGCCTTTGTCCTCCCGCTAGCTCAGTGGCACGACGCACGTTCTCCCCTCTCTCCAGAGCCGACACCTCTGACAACGCCGCCATTGCCGTTGCCTCCCACTTCCGGTTGCTTGAACGCTGCTCAGGCAACCGCCCGCATCCACACACTTCCCCCGCCTCCACGCTGCATCTGATGCCCGCTCTTGCCGGCGTTGGTGCCCCCTTTTTCGCGTCGTCATCGCACCTCCACGGCCACGCCCCCCCTCACCTTCGCCGCCGCCTGCCTAGGCACAAGCCCGTCGTCCTCGCTCCGTGGTCGCCTCCACTTCGACAGGCCTGTTGCCTATACGTCGGGGAGGCGCGAGGCTCTTCACCGGCCGGCTTCTCCATCACGCCCGCAAAGTACCATGTATAGTGGGGATGAGTTATTTTTCAACAACTTCACGTGTTCATCGGACGATGAGGAATTTGTGGTTGTGACTATGGTCATTAGTGACCATATTGCTAGGCAGCGGTCGAGGTTTAGGGGATCGATCCGGGCCATGCTCCAGCGTTGAATCGTAACAGAGAGACCGGCCATTGCCTACTCTTCGTCGATTACTTTCTGTGCACGTCCCCACTCTTCAATCCTAGGCTTTTCTGGCGCCGCTTCCAGATGGCTAGGCATATGTTCAACCGTATTCGGAAGGGAGTGATGACGTATGATGATTATTTCGTATGCAAGGTGGATGCACTTGGAAAGGATGGCTTCTCCTCTTATCAGAAATGCACAGGAGCCATTCGGATGCTTGCATACAGAATTCCCGGTGATCTTGTTGATGAGTATGTCCACATGAGTGAGTCCACATGCCTTGCATCATTGTACAACTTTTGCAAGGTTGTGGTAGCACTGTTTAGTCCGAGTACCTGAGAGAACCAAATGTTGCGGATACACCCCGGTTGTTAGCTGTCAATGCAGATAGGGGATTTTCAGGGATGTTTGGTAGCATAGACTGTATGCACCGGAAGTTGAAGAATTGCCCTTCTACTTGGCAGAGGCATCATAAGGGGCAATTGTTGGGGAACGTAGTAATTTCAAAATATTCCTACGCACACGCAAGATCATGGTGATGCATAGCAACGAGAGGGGAGAATTTTGTCCACGTACCCTCGTAGACCGAAAGCGGAAGCGTTATAACAACGCGGTTGATGTAGTCGTACGTCTTCACGATCCGACCGATCCAAGTACCGAACGTACGGCACCTCCGAGTTCAGCACACGTTCAGCTCGATGACGATCTCCGGACTCCGATCCAGCAAAGTGTCGGGGGTGAGTTCCACAAGACGACGCGGCAGTGACGATCTTGATGTTGTACCGTTGCAGGGCTTCGCCTAAGCACCGCTACAATATTATCGAGGTGGTCTATGATGGAGGGGGGCATCGCACACGGCTAAGGAGCGATCACGAAGATCAACTTGTGTGTCATGGGGTGCCCCCTTGGCCCCGTATATAAAGGAGCAAGGGAGGGGGCGGCCGGCCTAGGAGGGGGCGCACCAAGGAGGAGTCCTACCCCCCCCCCCCCTCCAAGTAGTAGGAGTAGGAGTCAAGGAAAGGGGGAAGAGAAGAGAAGGAAGGATGGGGCGCAGCCCCTCCCCCTAGTCCAATTGGACTAGGCCTTGGGGGGCGCCCAACCTCTCCTCTCTCTTTCCCCTAAAGCCCAATAAGGCCCATCTACTCCCCGGCGAATTCCCGTAACTCTCGGTACTCAAAAATACCCGAATCACTCGGAACCTTTTTTAACTCCGAATATAGTCGTCCAATATATCGATCTTTACGTCTCGACCATTTCGAGACTCCTCGTCATGTCCCCGATCTCATCCGGGACTCTGAACTCCTTCGGTACATCAAGAATCATAAACTCATAATATAACTGTCATCGAAACCTTAAGTGTGCGGACCCTACGGGTTCGAGAACTATGTAGACATGACCGAGACACGTTTCCGGTCAATAACCAATAGCGGGACCTGGATGCCCATATTGGCTCCCACATATTCTACGAAGATCTTTATCGGTCAAACCGCATAACAACATACGTTGTTCCCTTTGTCATCGGTATGTTACTTGCCCGAGATTCGATCGTCGGTATCTCAATACCTAGTTCAATCTCGTTACCGGCAAGTCTCTTTACTCGTTACATAATACATCATCCTGCAACTAACTCATTAGTTACAATGCTTGCAAGGCTTATAGTGATGTGCATTACCGAGTGGGCCCAGAGATACCTCTCCGACAATCAGAGTGACAAATCCTAATCTCGAAATACGCCAACCCAACAAGTACCTTTGGAGACACCTGTAGAGCTCCTTTATAATCACCCAGTTATGTTGTGACGTTTGGTAGCACACAAAGTGTTCCTCCGATAAACGGGAGTTGCATAATCTCATAGTCATAGGAACATGTATAAGTCATGAAGAAAGCAATAACAACATACTAAACGATCAAGTGCTAAGATAACGGAATGGGTCGAGTCAATCACATCATTCTCCTAATGATGTGATCCCGTTAATCAAATGACAACTCATGTCTATGGCTAGGAAACTTAACCATCTTTGATTCACGAGCTAGTCAAGTAGAGGCATACTAGTGACACTATGTTTGTCTATGTATTCACACATGTATTATGTTTCCGGTTAATACAATTCTAGCATGAATAATAAACATTTATCATGAAATAAGGAAATAAATAATAACTTTATTATTGCCTCTAGGGCATATTTCCTTCAGTCTCCCACTTGCACTAGAGTCAATAATCTAGTTCACATCATCATGTGATTCAACACTAATATTCACATCTGTATGTGATTAACACACATAGTTCACATCATCATGTGACCAACACCCAAAGGGTTTACTAGAGTTAATAATCTAGTTCACATCGCTATGTGATTAACACCCAAAGAGTACTTAGGTATGATCATGTTTTGCTCGTGAGAGAAGCTTAGTCAACGGGTCTGTCACATTCAGAGCCGTATGTATTTTGCAAATATTCTATGTCTACAATGCTCTGCACGGAGCCACTCTAGCTAATTGCTCCCACTTTTAATATGTATCCAGATTGAGACTTAGAGTCATCTGGATCGGTGTAAAAAGCTTGCATCGATGTAACTCTTTACGACGGGTTCTTTTATCACCTCCATAATCGAGAAATATTTCCTTAGTCCTCACTAAGGATGTTCTTGACCAATGTCCAGTGATCTACTCCTAGATCACTATTGTACTCCCTTGCCAAATTCAGAGAAAGGTATACAATAGGTGCGGTACATAGCATAGCATACTTTATAGAACCTATGGATCGAGGCATAGGGAATGACTTTCATTCTCTTTTCTATTTTCTGCCGTGGTCAGGATTTGAGTCTTACTCAATTTCACACCTTTGCAACACAGGCAAGAACTTTTCTTTGACTGTTCCATTTTGAACTACTTCAAAATCTTGACAAGGTATATACTTTATTGAAAAACTTATCAAGCGTCTTGATCTATCTCAATAGATCTTGATGCTCAATATGTAAGTAGCTTTACTGAGGTCTTTCTTTTAAAGAACTCCTTTCAAATACTCCTTTATGCTTTCCAGAAAAATTCTACATCATTTCTGATCAACAATATGTTACTCACATATACTTATCAGAAAGGCTGTAGTGCTCCCATTCACTTTATTGTAAATACATGCTTCACTGCAAGTCCGTATAAAACTATATGCTTTGATCAACTTATCAAAGCGTATATTCCAACTCCGAGATGCTCGCACCAGTCCATAGATGGATCACTGGAGCTTGCACATTTTGTTAGCACCTTTAGGATTGACAAAACCTTCCGTTGCATCATATACAACTCTTCTTTAAGAAAACCATTAAGGAATGCAGTTTTGACATCCTTTTGCCAGATTTCATAAAATGTGGCAATTGCTAACATGATTCGGACAGACTTTTAAGCATCGATACGAGTGAGAAAATCTCATTGTATTCAACACCTTGAACTTTGTCAAAAACCTTTTTTGACAAGTCTAGCTTTGTAGATAGTAACACTACTATCAGCATCTGTCTTCCTCTTGAAGATCCATTTATTTAACATGGCTTGCTGATCATCGAGCAAGTCAATCAAAGTCCATACTTTGTTCTCATACATGGATCATATCTAAGATTTTATGGCCTCAAGCCATTTCGCGGAATCTGGGCTCATCATCGCTTCCTCATAGTTCGTAGGTTCATCATGGTCTAGTAACATGACTTCCAGAACATGATTACCGTACCACTCTGGTGCGTATCTTACTCTGGAAGACCTACGAGGTTTGGTAGCAACTTGATCTGAAGTTTCATGATCATCATCATTAACTTCCTCCCTAATTGGTGTAGGAATCACTGGAACTGATTTATGTGATGAAATACTTTCCAATAAGGGAGAAGGTACAATTACCTCATCAAGTTCTACTTTCCTCCCACTCACTTCTTTCGAGAGAAACTCCTTCTCTAGAAAGGATCAGAATTTAGCAACAAAAATATTGCCCTCAGATCTGTGATGGAAGGTGTACCCAATAGTTTCCTTTGCGTATTCTATGAAGACGCACTTCTCCGATTTGGGTTTGAGCTTATCAAGTGAAAACTTTTTCACATAAGCATTGCAGCCCCAAACTTTAAGAAACGACAACTTTGGTTTCTTGCCAAACCACAGTTCATAAGGCGTCGTCTCAACGGATTTTGATGGTGCCCTTTTTAAAGTGAATGCAACTGTCTTTAATGCATAACTCCAAAACGATAGTGGTAAATCGGTAAGAGACATCATAGATCGCACAATATCCAATAAAGTGCGGTTACGATGTTCGGACACACCATAACGCTATAGTGTTCCAGGTGGTGTGAACTGTGAAACTATTCCACATTGTTTTATATGAAGGCCAAACTCGTAACTCAAATATTCTACTCCATGATCAGATCGTAGAAACTTTATTTTCTTGTTACGATGATTCTCCACTTCACTCTGAAATCCTTTGAACTTTTCAAATGTTTCAGACTTGTGTTTCATTAAGTAGATATACTCATATCTGCTCAAATCATCTTGTGAAGGTCAGAAAATAACAATACTTGCCACGAGCATCAATACTCATTGGACATACATCAGTATGTATTATTTCCAATAAGTCACTAGCTCGTTTCATTGTTCCGGAGAACGGAGTTTTAGTCATCTTGCCCATAAGGCACGGTTCGCAAGCATCAAATGATTCATAATCAAGTGATTCCAAAAGCCCATCTTTATGGAGTTTCTTCATGCGCTTTACACTGATATGACCCAAACGGCAGTGCCACAAATATGTTGCACTATCATTATCAACTTTGCATCTTTTGGCATCAATATTATGAATATGTGTATCACTACGATCGAGATCCAACAAAATATTTTCATTGGGTGTATGACCATTGAAGGTTTTATTCATGTAAACAGAACAACAATTATTCTCTGACTTTAAATGAATAACCGTTTTGCAATAAACATGATCAAATCATATTCATGCTCAACGCAAACGCCAAATAACATTTACTTAGGTTTAACACTAATCCCGAAAGTATAGGGAGTGTGCAATGATGATCATATCAATCTTGGAACTACTTGCAACACACATCGTCACTTCACCCTCAACTAGTCTCTGTTTATTCTGTAACTCCTGTTTCGAGTTACTAATTTTTAGCAACCGAACTACTATCAAATACTCAGGGGTTACTATAAACACTAGTAAGATACATATCAATAACTTGTATATCAAATATACCCTTGTTCACTTTGCCATCCTTCTTATCCACCAAATATTCAGGGCATTTCCGCTTCCAGTGACCATTTCCTTTGCAGTGTAAGCACTCATTTTCTTTCTTTGGTCCAGCTTTGGTCTTCTTCACGGGAGTGACAACTTGTTTGCAATTCTACTTGAAGTTTCCCTTTCTTTTCCTTTGCCCTTTTCTTGAAACTAGTGGTCTTGTCAATCATCAACACTTGATGCTCTTTCTTGATTTCTACCTTCGTTGATTTTAACATCACGAAGAGCTCGGGAATCGTTTTAGTCATCCCTTGCATATTATAGTTCATCACGAAGTTCTAGTAACTTAGTGATGGTGACTAGAGAATTCTGTCAATCACTATCTTATCTGGAAGATTAACTCACACATGATTCAAGCGATTGAAGTACCCAGACAATCTGAGCACATGCTCACTAGTTGAGCGATTCTCCTCCATCTTTTAGCTATAGAACTTGTTGGAGACTTCATATCTCTCAGCTCGGGTATTTGCTGGAAATATTAACTTCAACTCCTGGAACATCTCATATGGTCCATGACGTTCAAAACGTCTTTGAAGTCCCGATTCTAAGCCGTTTAAGCATGGTGCACTAAACTATCAAGTAGTCATCATTTTGAGCTAGCCAAACGTTCATAACGCTCGCATTCCGCTCCTGCAATAGGTTTCTCACCTAGCAGTGCATCAAGGACATAATTCTTCTGTGCAGCAATGAGGATAAACCTCAGATCACGGATCCAATCCGCATCATTGCTACTAACATTTTTCAACTTAGTTTTTTTCTCTAGGAACATATTAAAAACATAGGGAAGCAACAACGCGAGTTATTGATCTACAACATAATTTGCAAAATACTACCAGGACTAAGTTCATGATAAATTAAAGTTCAATTAATCATATTACTTAAGAACTCCCACTTAGACAGACATCTCTCTAGTCATCTAAGTGATCACGTGATCCAAATCAACTAAACCATGTCCGATCATCACGTGAGATGGAGTAGTTTTCAATGGTGAACATCACTATGTTGATCATATCTACTATATGATTCACGCCGACCTTTCGGTCTCCGTGTTCCGAGGCCATATCTGTTATATGCTAGGCTCGTCAAGTTTAACCTGAGTATTCCGCTGTGCAACTGTTTTGCGCCCGTTGTATTTGAACGTAGATCCTATCACACCCGATCATCAAGTGGTGTCTCGGCACGAAGAACTTTCGCAACGGTGCATACTCAGGGAGAACACTTCTTGATAATTTTAGTGAGAGATCATCTTAAAATGCTATCGGCAATCAAAGCAAGATAAGATGCATAAAGGATAAACATCACATTGAATCAATATAAGTGATATGATATGGCCATCATCATCTTGTGCTTGTGATCTTCATCTCCGAAGCACCGTCGTGATCACCATCGCCACCGGCGCGACACCTTGATCTCCATCGTAGCATCGTTGTCGTTACGCCATCTATTGCTTCTACGACTATCGCTACCGCTTAGTGATAAAGTGAAGCAATTACAGGGCGTTTGCATTTCATACAATAAAGCGACAACCATATGGCTCCTGCCAGTTGCCGATAACTTCGGTTACAAAACATGATCATCTCATACAATAAAATATAGCATCACGTCTTGACCATATCACATCACAACATGCCCTGCAAAAACAAGTTAGACGTCCTCTACTTTGTTGTTGCAAATTTTACGTGGCTACTACGGGCTGAGCAAGAACCGTTCTTACCTATGCATCAAAACCACAACGATAGTTTGTCAAGTTAGTGTTGTTTTAACCTTCGCAAGGACCGGGCGTATACACTCGGTTCAACTAAAGTTGGAGAAACAGACACCCGCTAGTCACCTGTGTGCAAAGCACGGCGGTAAAACCAGTCTCGCGTAAGCGTACGCGTAATGTCGGTCCGGGCCGCTTCATCCAACAATACCGTTGAACCAAAGTATGACAAGATGGTAAGCAGTATGACTTGTATCGCCCACAACTCACTTGTGTTCTACTCGTGCATATAACATCAACGCATAAAACCTAGGCTCGGATGCCACTGTTGGGGAACGTAGTAATTTCAAAATTTTCCTACGCACACGCAAGATCATGGTGATGCATAGCAACGAGAGGGAGAGTGTTGTCCACGCACTCGTGAGACCGAAAGCGAAGCGTTATAACAACGCGGTTGATGTAGTCGTACGTCTTCACGATCCGACCGATCCAAGTACCGAACGTACGGCACCTCCGAGTTCAGCACACGTTCAGCTCGATGACGATCCCCAGACTCCGATCCAGCAAAGTGTCGGGGATGAGTTCCGTCAGCACGACGGCATGGTGACGATCTTGATATTCTACCGTCGCAGGGCTTCGCCTAAGCACCGCTACAATATTATCGAGGTGGTCTATGGTGGAGGGGGGCACCGCACACGGCTAAGGAGCGATCACGAAGATCAACTTGTGTGTCATGGGGTGCCCCCTTGCCCCCGTATATAAAGGACCAAGGGAAGGGGCACCCGGCCTAGGAGGGGGCGCACCAAGGAGGAGTCCTACTCCCATCGGGAGTAGGATTCCCCCCCCCCCCTTCCAAGTAGTAGGAGTAGGAGTCAAGGAAAGGGGGAAGAGAAGAGAAGGAAGGAGGGGCGAGCCCTCCCCTAGTCCATTCGGACTAGGCCTTGGGGAGCGCCCAACCTCTCCTCTCTCTTTCCCTAAAGCCCAATAAGGCCCATATACTCCCGGCGAAGTCCCGTAACTCTCCGGTACTCCGAAAAATACCCGAATCACTCGGAACCTTTCCGAACTCCGAATATAGTCGTCCAATATATCGATCTTTACGTCTCAACCATTTCGAGACTCCTCGTCGTGTCCCTGATCTTATCTGGGACTCCGAACTCCTTCGGTACATCAAGACTCATAAACTCATAATATAACTGTCATCGAAACCTTAAGCGTGCGGACCCTACGGGTTCGAGAACTATGTAGACATGACCGAGACACGTTTCTGGTCAATAACCAATAACGGGACCTGGATGCCCATATTGGCTCCCACATATTCTACGAAGATCTTTATCGGTCAAACCGCATAACAACATACGTTGTTCCCTTTGTCATCGGTATGTTACTTGCCCGAGATTCGATCGTCAATATCTCAATACCTAGTTCAATCTCGTTACCGGCAAGTCTCTTTACTCATTACGTAATACATTATCCTGCAACTAACTCATTAGTTACAATGCTTGCAAGGCTTCTGGTGATGTGCATTACCGAGTGGCACTACACCACGGTAAAACTGTAGGGGCAATCAACTGCCGGGAAAAGTAAAGATTTCAGGTCAATTAAATGCCGGTAATACTTTAACTGCCGGGCAAACATTTGTAGGTCACAATATCTGCCGGGAATAATATTATAAGAAAGGCAAAGTATCTGCCGGCAACTTCAAGGTCAGCGCAACTGCCCTGGAATCAAAACAAGGGCGAATACAATGCCGGTAACCAAGTTGGCGCGGGGTAAAAAGAAAATTTGAAAGAAAAGAGCGCGACTGCGGGACAAATAAAATATCAGAAGTTACGCGAAGCAGCCTCCACGTGCCAAGCGACCCACTCCCCACGACTTCTTCCCACTGAAACCGACGCAGCCGCCGCAGGCCGCACTCATCGCCCTGAACGCCGCCGCATCCCCATCCCCGCATCCACATAGCCCGGCCCAGGGTTGCTGGTCCATCCCGCACCACCACGCCGCCGAACCCGCTTCCCCCACCCATGGCGATTGAGACAGAGAGGGAGGACACGGTCGTTGGGGGCCGCCACACGCCTGGATCTGGGTGCCGCCCGTGTCCGTGCAGATCGGCGCCGCCGCAAGCGTCCATGCCGGATTCGCCGCCACGATCGAGGATCGATGGAGGAGCACAGGCCGCGGCCTGGTTGTGGAGGAGGAAAGGGAGCACGGGTGGCACCATTGCGGCCGGAGCAGGCTTCGCCGAGGGTGGCGGACACGGCTGCATCGTAGGCAGGGGAGAAGGACGATCGTGCGCCCGGCGTTCTCGCCAGTGGTAGTCATGCGCCGTGCCACGCCGAGACTGGGTGGAGCACGGGCGGCCATTGTGGCTGGGAGGTGAGCTGCTCATCCTCCATCCGGAGAAGAAGCAGAGTGACTCATGACGTAACATAGCCGCTGCATTTGAGCCAACGGTGAGCAACGAGGCAGCGGTGAGCAAGTCCCCCATTGGAATCTGAATCCTCTAATTCTTTCCTCAATTCACGACATACTGAGACTAGTTAAATTTGTATGGCTGGCTGCTGAACCTGTTATTTGCATTATGTGCATCCAGCAACATGGAATTTTATATCCTTCCTTGCAAATTCAGAATTGCATCATTGTTCAACAATATACTTCAGACTCTCTCCTAATTATGGCTTAGAATGTCATGCAGTCTAATTTGGATACCTAGTTTGTTTTCTTGAAGCTTATAGACGAGGCGCTATCTACGTTCAGTAGGTGCTAAATCTTCACTTTTAAAGATTCTGGATATATCCTCTTATCAGTTTTTTCTGTTTTACAAAAGAAACATTTACGCATATGGAAATTGCAGCATCGTGCAGCTGCAGGCTTGCAGCAGGTTGGCGAGCGAATGGCTATAGCGGAAAGATAACGGGCATGCCGACTGCTGTGAATGTTCCATTCATGTAGACGACTACATTTGCAAGATCAGCAAGAGGTGTGTTCTTTTCCTGGAGAAATTTTTGAGAAAATCATCATTTTGTTTAGCATTTGATAAATCTGTTTTTTGATCTGAGATTTTGTACTATTCTTGCATCACCAGACCATAATGTGAGAGCTGTGAGAACACACCTCAATGGGTGACATATTATAATTACAGAGACTAGTTGTGAGGATAATTACAGAGACTAGTTGTGAGGATAATTACAGAGACTATTTGTGAGAGATGAGCTGCATGATGAACACACAGATAGAATAGGCTAACAAAAAATAGATATTGGATAAATAATTGCAGGATAATTGTTGATTATTCTTGACCCATGCTAATTATATTTGGATGGTTTGCAGGCTAACCGCCTAAACTGGTTTGTAGGCAAGGGAAGAAGTACCAAGCTGCAACCATCAATAACCAAAGAAGTGCCACTTGCAGCCTTTGGTGAGTCTTATAAATCGAGGATTTGAATTTTGTATATCTCTGTGTTGTTTCTTTTGACTATATTTTGAATATCTCGTGATTTGTTTCTATCGTTACATGGTAATTGTTTAACTATATTTTGAATACTTGGAAGGTTACTATGGTTTGTAATTAAGATTTCAATGCCTTAGTTTTGTAAAAAAAATACTGATTTGTGTTGGCTTGCGATATATAGGCAAGGGTTGAAATTTAGTACTAGCAAACTGTAATGGACAAGAGTTTCAAAATAATGAGGTTGAAGATGAGGACATATTTGAGGTACTTGATGACTTATCGTGGGTGCATCATTCCCACCACCGTCCCCAAAATAATGAGATATGTTTCTCCTTTCACATACTGATGACTTATTATTTTTCGAATGAAGCATGTGCTTGAAAGTGGGAACCTACAAGTTTCTTATTTTCTCTGAGCAACCAGTACTTTTTTGGTTTTCCCAAGAGATAAAAATGTGCCTACTTTCAAACACATGCTTAAGTCCTTCTATTACGAATCACAACCAGCAACTCTGTTTCTTAAATAATTCTGCAGATATTACTTAAACTTTGCACAGAGACATTTATGTGCCTGCAAATTCTTTTCACGAAACCAAGCGCAAACTTAATCAGTGGGCTATTCATTTGGTATACATTCTCATAACTATTGATGACAATCGCAAATTATTAGGGCCCCAATTTTGCATGTAATAGTAATCCTGACTCCTGACTTGTATTACTAATGACTACTCAATAAACTTGACGAATTACTAGCTTGGGGATTATCCTCAAGGCCTCACCCAACCATCTGGTTATTTACCCTAAAACCCATCTGTTTATTTAGTCGCCATTTTTTCCGTAATATATTTTCCTTTTCTGCAATGTCTTCTAGCACTAGAATGTATTACTTTTGAGTTACGGTGAAAATCACTTTTTGATAGCATGTAGTTCTTCAAACAATTTACCGCCAACGTGATATATATTATAAAGTTTTGCTTTCTAATTTTGAATGCCATTGAGGGCCTAAGTTCTGATTTTGCACTGGGCCCCTATTTTATTCTTGGGTACAGCCCTGCACACTACACACAACAAACTTGTACAAGAAAATAAAACGGTGCACAACCTGCATTGCCACTGGATTGCTAGTAATTAATCCCTCCCCGCAGTTTTTGAATGTTTTGTTTACTTCACAGCAATCAAGAGAAATTATACTACACCAAAAGATGACTACTGGTATATATTTATAGTGATAGGTTACATTGATTTTCACGATGATCCATACACAAGGCACAATTTGTTCTTATGAGTACATCCACACATTGTTTCTATGCCTTGTGCAATGCAAAGTACAAGGTAAAACACATGTGTCTTTTCATTTGGATGAGTTGATTTTCTTTTTCAACCCATGCAACTTCTATGTTTGCAAGATGTGTTCTTCCGAGCTGATCTATTTGGCCATTACCCTTTTTTTACAGGTCACCAGCATAATGCCTTCGCATCCACAAGTTTCAAGAGGTGTGTTTGGTGAACTAAAATGATCTTCTGCTGGGATATGTTTCTACCTAAAACCAGATCATATATTTTGTGTTTTTGTCTATGATGTAATACTTTGACTTATGAACCTACAACTGTATGCATGTAGACCTGATGGATGATTGTGCTTTTGGCTGTCCTGGACTTGTGAGCCTATATATGCATGAATTATGTATGGATGGAGACTTGTGAATTTATGGATGATGGATTGCTCATAAGTATATGCACATATTATCTCTTAAGTGTGATGCAATATTTTTTACTGTACGTATGGTACAAAATGGACTTTAGATAATAGCTGTTGAAATACATGTATGGGAGACTTGTGTGGTCGCAGTGGACTCAAATCCAGGCAGAATAGTTGCCGGGAAATCTTCTAATCGCCTGAATTATTAGCCTGCCGGGCAACAGCAGTATGCCGGTAATAATTCTAACTGCCGGCAATGGTATGAATATGAAGGGCGGAGGATTTGCCGGGGTTCACACTAACTACCGGGAATAACTTTCCCCGACAGGACTTTCAAGGCAGTTTGTATTTGCCGGCAAAAAGCTTTCCCGATAGTTAGACTGCCTCCAGTGGCTACTTTTCCCGGCAGATGTTCTGACCCCTATTCTTTGGTCATGGTGTAGTGTGGGCCCAGCGATACCTCTCCGACAATCGGAGTGACAAATCCTAATCTCGAAATACGCCAACCCAACAAGTACCTTTGGAGACACCTATAGAGCTCCTTTATAATCACCCAGTTACGTTGTGACGTTTGGTAGGACACAAAGTGTTCCTCCGGTAAACGGGAGTTGCATAATCTCATAGTCATAGGAACATGTATAAGTCATGGAGAAAGCAATAGCAACATACTAAACGATCAAGTGCTAAGCTAACGGAATGGGTCGAGTCGATCACATCATTCTCCTAATGATATGATCCCGTTAATCAAATGACAACTCATGTCTATGGCTAGGAAACTTAACCATCTTTGATTCACGAGCTAGTCAAGTAGAGGCATACTAGTGACACTATGTTTGTCTATGTATTCACACATGTATTATGTTTCCGATTAATACAATTCTAGCATGAATAATAAACATTTATCATGAAATAAGGAAATAAACAATAACTTTATTATTGCCTCTAGGGCATATTTCCTTCAGCAATGTCAAAGGTTGCACTGTTGCTACCTCTTGAGCTTGCGTTGGATTTCCCCGAAGAGGAGAGGATAATGCAGCAGAGTAGCGTAAGTATTTCCCTCAGTTTTTGAGAATCAAGGTATCAATCCAGTAGGAGGCAACGCGCAAGTCCCTCGTACCTACACAAAACAAATAGCTCAACGCAACCAACGCGATTAGGGGTTGTCAATCCCTTCACGGTCACTTACGAGAGTGAGATTTGATAGAGATGATAGATAATATTTTTGGTATTTTTGGTATAAAGATGCAAAGTAAAATAAAAGGCAAAGTAAAAAAGCAAAGCAATAATAAAGTGATGGAAGATTAATATGATAGAGAATAGACCCGGGGCCATAGATTTCACTAGTGGATTCTCTCAAGAGCATAAGTATTTTACGGTGGGTGAACGAATTCTTGTTGAGCAATTGATGAATTGAGCATAGTTATGAGAGTGTCTAGGTATGACCATGTATATAGGCATCACGCCCGAGACAAGTAGACCGACTCCTGCCTGCATCTACTACTATTACTCCACTCATCGACCGCTATCCAAAGATGCATCTAGAGTATTAAGTTAATGAAAACAGAGTAACGCCTTAAGCAAGATGACATGATGTAGAGGATAAATTCATGCAATATGATAAAAACCATCTTGTTATCCTCGATGGCAACAATACGACGTGCCTTGCTGCCCATACATCCTTTGGGAAAGGACACCGCAAGATTGAACCCAAAGCCAAGCACTTCTCCCATTGCAAGAACTACCAATCTAGTTAGCCAAACCAAACGGATAATTCGAAGAGACTTGCAAAGATAACCAATCATAAATAAAAGAATTCAGAGAAGATTCAAATATTGCTCATAGATAATCTTGATCATAAACCCACAATTCATCGATGTCAACAAACACACCACAAAAAGAAGATTACATCGAATAGATCTCCACAAGAGAGGGGTAGAACATTGTATTGAGATCCAAAAAGAGAGAAGAAGCCATCTAGCTACTAACTATGGACCCGAAGGTCTGAGGTAAACAACTCAAACTTCATCGGAGAGGCTATGATGATGTAGAAGCCCTCCGTTGTGGATTCCCCTTCCGACGGAGCTCCGGAACAGGCCCCAAGATGGGATCTCATGGATACAGAAAGTTGCGGCGATGGAATTAGGTTTTGGCTCCAGATTCCGATCGTTCGGGGTAATGAGGTATATATAGGAGGAAGGAGTACGTCAATGGAGCAAAGGGGGGCCCACGAGGCAGGGGGCACGCCCTCCACCCTCGTGGCCGCCTCCTCTCTTTCTTGACAGGGGGTCCAAGTCTCCTGGATCATATTCGGTGAGAAAATCACGTTCGAAGGTTTCATTCCGTTTGGACTACGTTTGATATTCCGCTTTCTTGAAACACTTGAAATAGGCAAAAACAAAGCAACTGGTCGGGCCTCCGGTTAATAGGTTAGTCCCAAAAGTAATATAAAAGTGTAAAATAAAGCCCAATATGGTCCAAAACAGTAGATAATATAGCATGGAGCAATAAAAAATTATAGATACGTTGGAGACGTATCAGGCATCCCCAAGCTTAATTCCTGCTCGTCCTCGAGTAGGTAAATGATAAAAAGATAATTTTTGATGGCGGAGTGCTACTTGGCATAATTTCAATGTAATTTTCTTAATTGTGGTATGAATATTCAGATCTGAAAGATTCAAGACAAAAGTTCATATTGACATAAAAATAATAATACTTCAAGCATACTATCAAAGCAATTATGTCTTCTCAAAATAACATGGCCAAAGAAAGTTATCCCTACAAAATCATATAGTCTGGCTATGCTCTATCTTCACCACACAAAGTATTTAAATCATGCACAACCCCGATGACAAGCCAAGCAATTGTTTCATACTTTTGACATTTTCAAAACTTTTTCAATCTTCACGCAATACATGAGCGTGAGACATGGATATAGCACTATATGTGGAATAGAATGGTGGTTGTGGAGAAGAAAAAAAGAGGGGAAGATAGTCTCACATCAACTAGGCGTATCAACGGGCTATGGAGATGCCCATCAATAGATATCAACGTGAGTGAGTAGGGATTGCCATGCAACGGATGCACTAGAGCTATAAGTATACGAAAGCTCAACAAAAGAAACTAAGTGGGTGTGCATCCAACTCGCTTGCTCACGAAGACCTAGGGCATTTTGAGGAAGCCCATCATTGGAATATACAAGCCAAGTTCTATAATGAAAATTTCCCACTAGTATATGAAAGTGACAAAATGAGAGACTCTCTATCATGAAGATCATGGTGCTACTTTGAAGCATGTGTGTGGTAACATGATATTAACTTTGTCCCTTCTCTCTTTTCTCTCAATTTTTTATTTGGGCCTTTCTCTTTTTTTATGGCCTCTTTTCCCTTTTTTTATTTTTCGTCCGGAGTCTCATCCCGACTTGTGGGGGAATCATAGTCTCCATCATCCTTTCCTCACTTGGGACAATGCTCTAAAAATGATGATCATCACACTTTTATTTTCTTACAACTCAATGATTACAACTCGATACTTAGAACAAAATATGACTCTATATGTATGCCTCCGGTGGTGTACCGGGATATGCAATGAATCAAGAGTGACATGTATGAAAGAATTATGAACGGTGGCTTTGCCATAAATACGATGTCAACTACATGATCATGCTAGCAATATGACAATGATGGAGCGTGTCATAATAACCGGAACGGTGGAAAGTTGCATGGCAATATATCTCGGAATGGCTATGGAAATGCCATGATAGGTAGGTATGGTGGCTGTTTTGAGGAAGGTATATGGTGGGTGTATGATACCGGCGAAAAGTGTGCGGTATTAGAGAGGCTAGCAATGGTGGAAGGATGAAAAGTGCGTATAATTCATGGACTCAACATTAGTCATAAAGAACTCATATACTTATTGCAAAAATCTACAAGTTATCAAAGCAAAGTATTACGCGCATGATCCTAGGGGGATATATTGGTAGGAAAAGACCAACGCTCGTCCCCGACCGCCACTCATAAGGAAGACAATTAATAAATAAATCATGCTCCGACTTCATCACATAACGGTTCACCATACGTGCATACTACGGGAATCACAAACTTTAACACAAGTATTTCTCAAATTCACAACTACTCAACTAGCATGACTCTAATATCACCATCTTCATATCTCAAAACAATTATCAAGCATCAAAATTTTCTTAGTATTCAACACACTCAAAAGAAAGTTTTACAAATCTTTAATACCAAGCATATTATTATTATTAAGAAAATTACCATGCTATTTAAGACTCTCAAAATAATCTAAGTGAATCATGAGAGATCAATAGTTTCTATAAAACAAATCCACCACCGCGCTCTAAAAGATATAAGTGAAGCACTAGAGCAAAACTATATAGCTCAAAAGATATAAGTGAAGCACATAGAGTATTCTATCAAATTCCAATTCATGTATGGCTCTCTCAAAAGGTGTGTACAGCAAGGATGATTGTGGTAAACTAAAAGGCAAAGACTCAAATCATACAAGACGCTCCAAGCAAAACACATATCATGTGGTGAATAAAAATATAGCTCCAAGTAAAGTTACCGATGAAAGTGGACGAAAGAGGGGATGCCTTCCGGGGGCATCCCCAAGCTTTGACTTTTTGGTGCCCTTAGATTATCTTGGGGTGCCATGGGCATCCCCAATCTTAGGCTCTTGCCACTCCTTGTTCCATAATCCATCAAAAATATTTCACCCAAAACTTGAAAACTTCACAACACAAAACCTTGGCAATTTTAGTAGGAGGACTTGGACTATTCTTTACGGAAGAAAAAGCGGTTCCCAAGTTGGTAATGATACCCTCAAGTTTATCGATTCTAGTGGAATCTTGATTTATTCTCTCATTAACTATGGTTCCTTCTCCTTAATATTTTTCAAAGTTACTCCTACCTTAGATCCATATTGGGTAATTTGATTGTGGATCTTTTTATCTAGATTTTCAATTAACTCAACGGTGGCAACTTTATTTTCAATAATTTCAAGTCTTTGCATTACATGCTCCAAAGTTAACATAGTCCCATTAACCAAAAGAGGTGGTGAGCCAAATAAATATATCATAGCATTATAAGAATCAAAAGTATGGCTATCAAGAAATTCCCTCCGTAATGGTATCGAGGATATATCTATACCAAGGATTAGCACCTACATAAAAGTTACGGAGAAGAACTGAAGTAGATTGCTTCCTGGTAGATCTATTTTGAGCATTGCAAATTCTATACCAAGCATCTTTTAGATTTTCTCCCTCCCTTTGTTTAAATTTAGAACTTCATACTCGGGAGACAAGGGAGAAGATATAATACTAGCCATGACGACGAAAGCGAGAAAAAGGCAAACGGAAAAGAGAGGGCGAATAAAACGGCAAGGGTGAAGTGGGGGAGAGGAAAACGAGAGGCAAATGGCAAATAATGTAATGCGAGAGATAAGGGATTGTGATGGGTACTTGGTATGTTGACTTTTGCGTAGACTCCCTGGCAACGGCGCCAGAAATTCTTCTTGCTACCTCTTGAGCTTGCGTTGGATTTCCCGAAGAGGTGAGGATAATGCAGCAGAGTACGTAAGTATTTCCCTCAGTTTTTGAGAACCAAGGTATCAATCCAGTAGGAGGCCACGCGCAAGTCCATCGTACCTACACAAAACAAATAGCTCAACGCAACCAACGCGATTAGGAGTTGTCAATCCCTTCACAATCACTTACGAGAGTGAGATCTGATAGAGATGAGAGATAATATTTTTGATATTTTTGGTATAAAGATGCAAAGTAAAATAAAAGGTAAAGTAAAAAAGCAAAGCAATAATAAAGTGATGGAAGATTAATATGATAGAGAATAGACCCGGGGGCCATAGATTTCACTAGTGGCTTCTCTCAAGAGCATAAGTATTTTACGGTGGGTGAACGAATTACTGTTGAGCAATTGACAGAATTGAGCATAGCTATGAGAGTGTCTAGGTATGATCATGTATATAGGCATCACGTCCGAGACAACTAGACCGACTCTTTGCATCTACTACTATTACTCCACTCATCGACCGCTATCCAGCATGCATCTAGAGTATTAAGTTAATGAAAACAGAGTAACGCCTTAAGCAAGATGACATGATGTAGAGGAATAAATTCATGCAATATGATAAAAAAAACCCCATCTTGTTGTCCTCGATGGCAACAATACAGTACGTGCCTTGCTGCCCCTTCTGTCACTGGGAAAGGACACCGCAATATTAAACCCAAAGCCAAGCACTTCTCCCATTGCAAGAACTACCAATCTAGTTGGCCAAACCAAACGGATAATTCGAAGAGACTTGCAAAGATAACAAATCATACATAAAAAAATTCAGAGAAGATTCAAATATTGCTCATAGATAATCTTGATCATAAACCCACAATTCATCGATCTCAACAAACACACCGCAAAAAGAAGATTACATCAAATAGATCTACACAAGAGAGGGGGAGAACATTGTATTGAGATCCAAAAAGAGAGAAGAAGCCATCTAGCTACTAACTATGGCACTACTAGGGAAAACCTTATACACAGAACTTTAGCAGTAGCGAGGGTCAAAAAAGAACGCTGGTGCTAAGTAGAAGTAGCGCGCCTGAGCAAACCGCGCTGCGGATAAATTTCTAGCAGTAGCGCGTCTTGCTCTAAACACGTTACTACTAAAATTCCCACGGCTTAGCCGATAGGCTACACATAGTAGTAGCGACCTATAATGAACCGCGCTACCGCTACTTTTTTTTTGTAGCGGTAGCGTTTTAATCTAAACTCGCATCGCTAAAGGATATAAAATTAAATGGAAAGCAAATAGAAAGGTAATTGAAAATGAAAGAAATAGAATAAGGTGAAAGGAAAAAAAATAAAATGTGAAGAAAACTAAATGAAAAAGGGGGGAAAGAGGAAGGAGTAGCAGTAGCGTGTATCCCAGAACGCGATGTAGCTAACGTAGCAGCAGCGCGCTTCCTGGAACGCGCTACTGCTACATCTGACTTAACCACGGGGTTCGTCCTTCCCCATGGCCACTTCCCCCAAATCCAACTCTCCACTCTTGCCGCCGCCGTCGCCCGTCGGCCGCCGCGCGCTCTCCACACACCCTCTACGCTGCCCCTGGCCCCAGATTCAACGCCGCCCGTGCCCCCGACCTCAACGCCGCCCCCGACCCCGACCTCGAACTCGGCGCCGCCATCCGGCGCGCCTCGAGCCCGACCACGACCTCGACGCCGCTTTGCCTCCCTCGTCGCAGGCACCCGAGGTGAGCACGCTGCTCCTCCTCTACCCTACCTCACGCCTACGGTTTCTTTATATTTTAGTTGCATCAAATTAGTTAGGGTTCATGTAAGAGTGGAAACAAATCGGATGCGGATGCGGCTCAAATGAGTTAGGGTTCATGTAAGGGTGGAAACAAATCAAATTTCTAAGATGAATCATAAAAGCGAGCAAAATTTGACCACTTATTTCACTTTATAGTTGGATAATTGGAATATCCGCTACCACTTTCCACCCCTATAGGTTCATCAAATTAGATGGTAATTAGGGCAGTAGTTCCTAGGTACTAATTAGTTAGTAAGAACTAGGTACTAATTAGGTACTAGAATATTTTTATTTATAGTAAGTTTATTTTAGTAAGAACTAGTTGAATTAATAGAACTAGTTAGTAAGAACTTGTTGCTATTTTTTAGTTAAAGCAATTTTTCCCGCATCAACGTGGACGATGCCTATCCCGCATCCTCGTCATCGAGTCGGCGGAGGACGACACATGCTTGACCAGATGGGCCATGTTCGGGACCCGGCTCACTGGGTGGTACTGGAGGCGCTACCTACCGGGGGCGCAGGTTGGTGAGGAGCCACTGTCGTTGACCGGACCTTCTTTGGTGGCGGTTGCGTGGGCGATGACGGTCCAGAGGCTCGAGGACTCCGCGGAGGTGGTGCGTCACCGTGTCAGTGAGGAGGACGCGCACGTCCGTTGCTACTTGTTTGCGTTGGAGCACAGGTTCTCCAATACCTGGCAGGTTCTCCAGGGATCTCACTGGAGCTAGGATCCCGTGATGGTTCCTTCTCTGTGGGTGTCCACCGCCCGCGCCGATACCCGTCGTGTGCTAGGGTTTTAGTTGTATTAGTGATGTTATATGTATGACACTATTTGTGATGTATTAGTGATAATATTCGACGATGTACGGACGCATGAGATGATTTACTTTTGCTTATTGAATGCATGCTAATTTGAGTCCTATAAGATATTTTGAAATGTATATATTGTGTTGCTCAATATCCAAATGGTCGGTCATGTTTGCAGGTTACACCTCCGAGTGGCCTATGTTTTGCCGGAGTGTTGATTCATTTCCGTTTCGGCAAATTTCAGGCGCTCGATATGTCCTATTTTAGCAAAGGTCATGCCGGATTTTTCCGTGAATTTTGGCATGACTTGTGCCAGAATATGTAGGAAATATCGAGTGCCCCGGATTTGTGTGTTAAGTTGTCCTGGTAGTTGTCTTTGATCGATTTTCAGTTAATGTTTTAACTATGAACATAGGAAATGTCTGACGACGAAAAAGATTTCGGTATTTGCAAATACTGCGATGAAAGCGGCCTTGACTTGACGGAATCTTCCTAGATGATGATAGGCGCTTGACATCAAGCTGGACGAGAACTTAAAAGTGGATCTGATGAAGTCACAACGACAAGTCTTTTTTCGTAATTAAGCATGACATCTGCTTCATTTGCTTCAACTTATTTTTTACTATTCTACTAAGCGTATCCCCTTCCATGCAAGAGTTTTTGTATTGGATAAGATAGGTTTCAGTCATACTACGGAGGTAAAGAAAGTTTACTTGAAGATCGAGCATGGTTATATTTTCCACGCAAAATTATACAATTCAGACGACTACACCTATTTTGGATGCAAAACATGGCGAGCACTATGCAAGACTTATGCATTTGAGCCTGATATGGTTATCACCTTTGATATTCGTCCAGAAGATGATATTGAAGCTAATACTGACATCTGGGTCGATGTGACGCCTCGATTATATACCATTATGTAAGTTTCTCAACCATATTTATGTCTTTGATATTGTTTATTCAAAAATAGTTAACAACTAATTTGTATTGTCAGCTTATTTCGGTGCAAGCAAACATGTCCAGCGTTTGGTATACAGGACCTACTACTGTCCCGGGACTGAACTAAACTGCGAGGAGCTAAGTCATTATGTTTCATGGCTTGAGGATCTTGATACTGTCAAGACAAATTTTCTTCCCGGATTTAGAAATGTTAGTACTGAAAACGTGCGACCAATAGTGTTCGTAATGAACTACGGTCACATCTATTTAGGAAGGATGGTAAGATTTTTACTATTTGTCCTCAGTGCACCTTTTCCATACATTATTGTTGAAGTTAAACTTCATTGCTAAGTATGTTACCGTATGATGTTCTTCAACAGGGACTCCCGATGAATGTTGTGCCTTATGGGATCAAGACAAAAGGTACCATGAGTATTATTAGCTTACGGCCAAGATATCCTACAGATTACTTTAGTGCATTCAAGATTAGCGACGAATGCTTAATAGTGCAAGACTGGACCAAATATGTGATGGGGGAGCGCAGAGAAGTACTAGGGGGCAGCAAACAGAGGCGCTACCCACGATTAGAAGATAGGTTCGTCTGCATGCTCCAACTTGATCAAGGAGGAGAGCTACACATGTTTTATGTTATTTTACCTAAGAGAGAGCAGCAGGAGTGATTAGCTAGCTAGAAATGAGTTTGAGGATGATGATGTGCTACACTATTACTATGATGATAAAATAGCTAGGGTTGGTGGTAATGACTATGATGATTATTATTAGCTAGTGTTAGTGGTGATTAAATAAATACTGTTGGTGGTAATGACCATGATGATGATTAAATATCTTGTGCTGGCGGATTAGATTCAAGTGGAGGCAACATGTGGTGCACATCGGAAGTACTACTAGTCCAAACTAGATCAAGTTTGGATTAGTAGTATACTTTTGACATGCACCACATATTGCCTCCATTTGAACCTAATCCACCTTCATTTGACACACTGTTATGGACATAATGATGTAAACCTCATAACTGGTATTGTACCAATATTTGTACGATGGCGCATAAATACACTAAAAAAAAGAATACTAGTAGCGATGGAGAGCAAACACGCTGCCAGTAGTTACATTAGCAGTAGCGTGGGAGTGAACAAACACTGCAGCTATGCGTCCTAGCAGTAGCGCGTGCGGGCACGCGTTACTGCTAAGCAATAGCTGTAGCGCCTTATTAGTAGCGCGCCTACCCGCGCTACTAGTGAGCACAAAACCAGCGCTACTGCTAGGGTTTTCCCTAGTATTGTGGACCCGAAGGTCTGAGGTAAACTACAAACACTTCATCGAAGAGGCTATGATGATGTAGAAGCCCTCTGTGGTGGATTCCTTCCCATGAACTCCGGAACAGGCCCCAAGATGGGATCTCGTGGATACAGAAAGTTGCGGCGGTGGAATTAGGTTTTTGGCTACGTATCTGATCGTTCGGGGGTACGTAGGTATATATAGGAGGAAGGAGTATGGCGGTGGAGCAAAGGGGGGCCCACGAGGCAGGGGGCGCGCCCTAGGGGGGCGCCCTCCACCCTCTGGCCGCCTCCTTTCTTTCTTGACGGGGGGTCCAAGTCTCCTGGATCATATTCGGTGAGAAAATCACGTTCCCGAAGGTTTCATTCCGTTTGGACTTATGGCCCGTTGATCACTAGATGGAAGGACTACCGAAGCTATGAACCTCGGCGTAATCAACATGAAAACCTTCGAAGACTTGGTGTGTACTTCAAGGATTCCTCTCTAGACGGTGTGCTATAACCGACCATGTGTGTAACCTAGGTGCACCCGATGCATATATAAGCCGAGGGGTTTAGTCTTTAGAGGCACGAATATTAGCCTTTGGGTTTAGAACACAATCATACGATCTCGAGGTAGATCATTTGTACTATATACTCCATCACATCAATATAATGAAAGAAGGACGTAGGGTTTGACCTCTTTGAGAGGGCCGAACACAGGTAAAACATCATCTCCCAACCTTGTTACTATTGTTCATAGACCTACAGCTCGGGAGCCCACTACCCGAGATCTGTCGGTTTTAGCACCGACATTGGCGACCCATATAGGTCTCGTTGTCCGGTCGCTTCGAAATAGTGGAGGCATCAATTAATAATCAGACCCAGACCAACGTGTTCTCAACGTCGGATTCTCAAATCATAGGATCAACTAAAAATCAAAAACACATCGGACCGCCCGTCCTCCCTCAAGAGTTGAAGGTTGACGATGTCGAATCTATAGTCGAGCCTCACGCTCTATCTCCTGAATCAGCCAAGGACAAGCCTGAAGAATCATAGGGAGCCTAGAGCTCGGACTCGAAGGTCGGCCCAACTAGTTCGGCCTTAACGCCGTAACCTCGGGAGGAACACTTCGGATCGACAATCCTGCAACACGCTGGGATCAAATATTTGATCCCACTCATCCCTCACATCGAGTACTGCCCGAGTAACTCAGGTCCACGCGATGTCTGGGATCTAATCTATGTCAAATAGCAACCTCACGAGACAGTTCGGCAATTCTGGATGCGTTTCTTGTTTGTAAAGAACAAAATCCTAGACTACTGTGATCTAGAGATCTTGGCGCCTTTCCACCACAACGATCACGATGGGGGCATACTGAACACCCTCGCCCGACGATGCGTTCAAACTTTTGCCGAGTTATCGGACTTGGTAACAAGATTCTGCATCATGGAGAACGCCTGGTTGGCTCAAAAGGAGCGGAGGGATTCAATCCGCCTTGAAGCATCAAACTGCACGTCTTCAACTCTGCCAGGTTTCATAGATTTTCTTTTTTCTACAGTTTTTGCACTAGTTTTCTTTGTTTTCCCCGATTTTCACTGGTTTTTCTTTTCTACAATTTTTCTTGATTTTCACCTATTTTTTGCTTTTATTTCTTTCTTGGTTTTCTTTTTTTTCCCTTTGTTTCTTTCTCGGTCTTCATTGTTTACATTATTTTAATTTGGTTTTCTGCTTTCATTTTCTTTTTTTTGGTTTTCTTTGTTTTTAAATTGTAGTTTTTATTGAGTATCTTTATTTTTCTTTGTTTCTTCATCAATTCTTGTCGTTTTCTCTTTTTTCAACACATGGAAAAAATTTCCAGTAAACATTCAACATTTTCTTAAACACCAGAATTACATTTTTATATACATGTTAACATTTTTAAAATATATGATTAACATTTTTTAAACTTATATTCTTTGATTTCTACTTTTTCTATACACACTGTACATTTTATTGTTATATCTAATAATTTTTTTGAATAAAGGTTTAATAATTTTCAAATACAAGATTAACATGTTTTCAATGCATGGTGAGCATTTTATAATGACAGTAAATATATTTCACACACAATATTAAATTTTCATATACATCAGGAACAGTTTCATATGCATGTGTGACACTTTTTTTAATACAGGATGAACTTTTTTAATTATATGTATTTTTATGTCTACTTTTATTAAATGTATGTTCTACATTTTTCATATATTTTTTAATTATAAAGTGTATGAAAAATGTTGATCATGTATTCAAAAAAGGTAAACATAAATATAAAAATCTGAATTCAATCTTAATATTTTGTCAATATATGATTAACTATTTTTCACATGCACTGTATATTTTTCGTATATATTTTCCATATATATAAGAAACACTTTTCTACAGACATTTTTAATACATGATTAACATCTTTTAATACTTGATTAACATTTTTTTTAATTTTCTATCCAAAGTGTTTTTCGTAATATATATTCATAATATTTTGGAAGTATAAATATAAATAAAAATGATTGCAGAAATATATAAACTGCTGAATTCAATCCGACGCCGTATTGGTCCAGGCAGACAGATCCAACCATGTAACCCGTGTGAGTTGGAATCGAGGTGTATTTATTTAATACATTAGTTGCAGCCCAGCTGCACTGAAAACCGCGCTGCACGGTCCAGCGTCATTTCTACCTTGCGTCAGGCCAATCCTATATGACGCCCACGGGCATCATAGAGGTGAGGCTTCGCTGAAGGCGTCCCACCCAGACACTCCAGTTTGGTCCAGCCCACACTCGGCTTCACTGTTCTTTCTCTTTTATGCTTCTTTTCTTTTTCTGTTTCCATTTATTTTATTTCCTTTCCCTTTTATTTTATTTTTTGTGTATATAATACAAATTTCATTGTGTATTACAAAATATTCATCGTATATTAAGAAAAAGTTACCGATATATTGCCAAAAAGTTCACTGTGCATTATAAAAATGTTCATCATATATATAAGAATGTTGAACATCTATAATGTTGAAAAATGTTGAACATATATATAAGAATGTTGAACAAGTATTTGAGAAATGTTGAACAATTTTTTGAAAAATGTTGAACAAGTCTTTATAAACATGTTGATCATGTATATAAGAATGTAGAATGAAAAACAAAAAGAAACAAAAGAAAAACCAAAAAGGAAAAACAAAAAATGAAGAAGAAAAAAGAACACCAAAAAAATGGTGATGAAAAAGAAAATAAAAACAAAGAAACAAAATGCAAAGATGAATGGAAAGAATGAAAGAAAAATGGAGAAGAAGAAAGAAAAGAAACAAAAAAGGAAAAAATCCCGAAGAAAATCACTCGTGTAGCTTCAATTTCGGCGCGTCCCAAGTAATTTCCCGAAACGAACGTGGCTAGCTCAGCGCGTGATATCGCTGGAGACCAGGGTTTGACTCACTTTCTTGCATTGCCCAACTTTTTTTACTAATATATGCGCGTGAACAGGCTGGCCCAATATAACGCGGGGTAGGGAATGCTTCAGCGAGCGCTGCCACTTGGGTCGCTTGAGGCCATAAAATAGTCGCCGATCTCTTTCTCCCCTACACGTTCTCTGTATTCGGGTGAGTTTGGGCTGGGTTTCTCTTTGGACGTGTTTGGTTGCCTGCATATAGGCCTAACAGGCCCGCGCGGGAAGATTACGACCCGTTTAGTTGCATGTGTTTACTGTTGAGCCTGTATTGCATGGAACTCAAAGCACCTTTGGGCTTCTAGCGAGCCAAGCCAAGAGTCACAACCAGTGCACATGCATGGGCCTCTTGAGGAGGCTGAAAGGATATGAGATGTGTGCGTGCTTCTTCTTCTGCCTCCACTAACCTCCCTCTAATCCCCTTTCTTCCTTCTCCATTCTAATCTACACAACGGTGCCTCGATTCGAGATAAGCTCTACATGAAAAAAATGCAGATTGATGTTATGGTTCCATTTAGGCAAGCGGTTCGTAGTTTCGTCGACCGTAAATGCTCAATTTTGTGTTACGTTTGGAGCTATTTTGAACGAATTGTGTCAAATTCATCGCGCACGGTCAACCGCTTGAAATTTCCTTCGACCAGTGGGCTAGTCTCGCAGTTCCTCACGATATTCGTGTTGCAAGTTCTCTGTGTCGATGATTGTTCGTCTCGGCCTTCTCTCCTCGATCCACGATGACATGCACACTGTATTTCTTCTACTTTGTCCTTTGCTTCAGACGCCTCCTATTCGTCCCTCTCGACGTCGGCACCTTTCCTCTTGACCTCCTTGCCCGTGTCTTACTACACTAGAGTTGTGTCGGAGTATTGGGCCACGGGTAGGCCAACCCGAGCCCCAGACTTTTCAAGACAACGGGGCAGGCTGCGCCCCTCAAGACCCCAAGACGAAGAGCCGCCTTTTGAGAATCGGCGGCAAGGCCGCCGACTGCCCCTCACGGCCGAGTCCCAGGGGCGGCTTCAAGATAAGCCGACTCCCAACTGGCGGCTTCCAGAGAGGCCGCCTATAGGGAGTCGGCCCGCGACTCCAACCACCTCCTGCCTACGCAACTACGGACGGGATGGGGTGCGGCCGCTGCCCATCCATCCGCCCCATTCGCGAAGGCGAGGCATAGCCCTGAGCTGCATCGACGGGATCTCCGCCCGTGCAACCTTTGTTGCCATGTCGGCCACGACATCGCCTCCGGGCGGGCGCCTGAGCCCACGGCGGCTGTCTGCACGACCAGAGACGGCGGCGGGACCGTCGGGTGCGAAGAAAATGAGCGCCACAAGCCGGACCCATTGGGAGTCGGCCTCAGAGTCGGCCGGCCCCTCCCACGGGCCCCGCACGCCATTAACGGACAAGGCGGGGAATGGCGGCGGTGATCGCCCGTCGGCGGCGCACTGCCATGACCCCATGACCACGCCAGCGTCATTAGAGGCGCGACTACAGTAATCCGCAACAGGCAAGACCCTCCCGTGGCGGACAAGGCCTGTCGGCCCCATGCTGGGCCCGTCGGCGGGGCCCACTAGTCGGCGGGCCCTAGCAGTCGGCGAAAAAGACGGCGACCCGAGACACAGATTTGGGACCAGCGCCCGGCGGATTACCATTGTACCCGAAGCAGGCCTATATAAACCCCGGGGCACCCATGCAAGAGGTGGGACCCTAATAGTTTTAGACACACATAGAGGAAGAGAAGATCTAGCCGTGCCTTCTCCTTCCTCACCCCGAACAACTCAAGGAGCAACCTTGTACCCACTTTGCCATAGTGATCACGCGGAGACCCCGCAGAGCAGCGATGGGGTATTATCTCCACGGAGAGCCCTGAAGGTGGGTAAGATCCGCGGCGTGCATGCCTTCGCCTCATCCCGTTTCGAGCACCGGCGACGTTCTACTCGCCCACCATGATAAGCCATCCTTTGGCATATGTCGCACCAACCCCGACATTTGGCGGACACCATGGGGCCAGGTGCACCGTCGTCCGGAGACACGCTCGACGGGAAACCTTTCCTCCTCGCGGCGCAGCCAGCCCGACACGCCAGACGGAGTCTGCGCCGACGCGTTGCACGACACTGAGGTCGCCTGGCGCGGTCAGCTGTCTCGCGGGCCTCCTCGACCAACTCCACGTCGCCGGCGAGCCAGCCATGGACTTGGAGTCCGTAGGCTCCACCGACCCGATGCTGATCGACTCCGACACCGCGTCGCTCGACGTGTTCCCCACCAACGTGGTGGTCTACGACGAGCCGCTCCCTCGCTGGGAAGCGGAAGCACCGTCTGAAGTGCTGCCATCGCCGGTCATGGCGAGCATTCCGGCGAAGGAGCTCATGACCCTCGACGCGCCCCGCAAGACCTGACCGCGCCTATTCCGGAAGACGCCGACGCCGAGATCTTGGAGGCACGCTGCCTTCGGCTCGTCGAAGGCGCGAGGAAGGCAGCAAGCATGAGACGCTTGTCGAAGCCTACGGCGTGAGATGGATCGCGGCCAGGCGGCTCGCCGCCCCGACCGGGTTTAGCCGCTTAGGCGGTCCAACAGCGCGGCGTGGGCTATCGCCAACCTGTTCGGGGCCAATCGCCTCAGATACGCCACGCTGCGGAGAACATTCGCGCTGCCAGCGGCGGCGACGAGCTGGACAACCGAGGGTGAATAAGCGCCGCCGATGATAAGCGAGTCCAGCAGCTCCTCGACGGCTGATGCGCAGAACGAGGCCGGCCGCCGCAGCAGGCGCCGCGAACGACAAAACGACGACCGCCTCCCCGCCGAGACCAAAGCGCGGCGTCTCGGACACCGGTGGCGGTGTCCGCGGAAGAAAGAATAAGGATCCGGCTGTCGACAGCAATCGGACTCATATCTCCATCGGCGCGACCAAGACGGCCGCCCAAGAGCGATGGAACGGCGAAGCGACTATCTGCCTCCTCCTCCCCGCAGAGAAAGGCGAGTCTCCCTGCTACCTATCGAGCATCCGACTCTCGGCGACCGCCTTGGCCGCCGAGAGGGAGTCGGAGAAAACGACGCCCGCCACCGGATCGACCGACTCCACCGATCCCTGGCGCTGGAAGAAGAAGACGAGTTGGGTCCGCCCTATTTCGGACCTCGCATCCAAGACGAGCCCTTTCCCAGAGGGTTCACACTCCCCCGAGATACGCCCAAGTACACCGGCTCCGTAAAGCCGGAAGACTGGCTGGTTGACTACTCCACGGTCGTCAGCATAGCGAACGGAAACAAGCGTGTTGCCGTAAAGTACGTTTCCACTCATGCTCCAGGGCACGGCCCGGACATGGTTGAATAGCCTGAAGCCCCGCATCATCAACAGCTGGGTCGACTTCACCGAAGCCTTCGTCCGCAACTTCACGAGCACGTACAAGCGACCTCCCAAGCCTCGCCAGCTTTCCTTGTGCGTACAAGGCCCCAACGAGTCAATTCGCGACTACCTCACGCGCTGGGCCGAGCTCAGGAACTCCTGCGAGGGCGTGCACGAGGTGCAAGCTATCGAGTACTTCACCGCCGGGTGCAGAGAAGGCACCCTCCTCAAGCACAAGCTCCTTTGCGACGAGCCGGAAACCCTCGACGAGCTGCTGATCATAGCAGACAAGTACGCTACAGCCGACTCTTCCATGAGGGCGGGTATCGAAGTTAGTGCGACCGGCAAAGTGGCTCCTCAGGCTCCCAGAACTCCGGCTGGAGACACCAGTCGGCGACAGCAACAGAACGATCACAAGAGCAAGGCCCCACGGCCGGCCTCCAGCCGGCAAAGTTGCGGCGATTGAAGACCGGCGGCGGAGGGGCAGCCTCCGTCCAAGCGACAGAAAGACGGCAAGTCCAACTGGGTACCGGCTTTCTCTTACGAGCAGACTCTAGATGGTCCCTGCAAGTTCCATAGCGGCGCGAAGCCGTCAAACCACACCACCGGGAAGTGCCACTGGCTCACAAGGATCGCCAAGGGAGACGGCCTCCTGCCTCCCCCGCCTGCTGGGCCGCCACCTCCACCGCCGCCCCAGCAGCCGGCTGTCAGGCCAGTCGGTGCAGTGCAAGATGAGTACCCAGAAGAGCACGGGGCCTATGTGGTGTTCACCAGTGTGGCCGACGATCGACGCAGCAGGCGGCTGCAGCAGCAAGAGGTGAATGCGGTAGCATCAGATACTCCAGAATTCATGCACTTGATCTGAGATGCCTATCAGTTGGAGCAGAGCTGACCACCCAGAGGTGATGCCGAGTCCGGGCTGCTACGCCCTGGTCTTGGGAGCCCCCCTTGCCACAGATAGGCGGGCCGCTCGCTTCTCGCGAGTGCTGATAGACGGAGGCAGTAGCATCAACATCCTGTACAAGGACACGATGGAGAAGTTAGGAATCAAGCAAAGACAGCTTCAGAGCAGCGGACTGTGTTCCACGGCATTGTACACAGGCCTTTCACCGCTCACCGATCGGCAAGATCCGATAGATGTCCTCTTTGGGGACAAAGATCATTTCCGCCGAGAGCCGGTTTGGTTCAAGTGGTGGACCTCGAAAGTCCGTACCACGCTTTGCTTGGCCGACCTGCTTTGGCCAAGTTCATCGCGATCCCCACTACGCCTACCTCAAGATGAAGATGCCGAGTTCCAAGGGATTACGACCGTGGCAGCGACTTCTGAGAAGTCGTCCGCTATGCGGTGAAAGCGATCGGCTAGCCGAGTCCACAGTGATCGCGGTGAGAAGCGGCTTCTTGATCGGGTTGTGGCGATGGCCGGCAAGCATCCCGAAATATCGCCCAACCCCAAGGAGTCGGAAGCTGGGGGCTCATTCAAGCCGGCCAAAGAAAAGAAGAAGATACCCTTGGACCCAGAGCACCCGGAGAGGTACGCTGTCATAGGTGCAAACCTTGACAGCAAATAGGAAGGCGAGCTCGTCGATTTCCTCCGTGAGAATCGGGACATTTTCGCATGGTCCCCTAAAGACATGCCAGGTGTCTTGTGAAATTCGCCGAGCACAAGTTACATGTCCGATCTGATGTGAAGCCCGTCAGGCAGCCCTTGCGCCGCCTGTCAGAAGAGAAGAGAAGAGTTGTTGGAGAAGAGATAGCCCGGCTCCTAGCAGCCGGTTTCATTATGGAAGTGTTCTTTCCAGAATGGTTAGCAAACCAGTCCTGCATCAAGAAGAACAAGCGATGGCGGATGTGTATTGACTACACAAGCCTCGACAAAGCTTGTCCCAAGGACCCGTTCGCTCTGCCGAGAATTGATCGGTGATAGACTCCACGGCCGGATGCGAGCTGTTGAGCTTCTTAGATGCATATTCAGGATATCACGGATCAAACCGAACCCGGTGACAGATCAAGACCGCCTTCATCATGCCGTTTGGAGCCTACGCTGCGACCATGACGTTCGGCTTAAGGAATGTCGGCGCCACCTTTCAGCGTTGCATGCAGAAGTGCCTCCTCAAGCAACTCGGCAGAAACGCCTTCGTCTACGTGGACGATGTGGTGGTGAAGACGGAAAAGCGAGGAACACTGCTGGAAGACCTTAAGGAAACCTTTGAGAACCTGCGCCTATTCCAGATCAAGCTCAACCCTGAGAAGTGCATCTTTGGAGTACCAGCCGGCCAGCTCCTTGGTTTCCTGGTCTCTGAACGCGGCATAGAGTGCAATCCTGTGAAGATCAAGGCCATCGAGAGGATGGAAGTACCCCGCCGACTGCTAGATGTGCAAAAGTTCACCGGCTGCTTGGCATCCATCAGCCGGTTCATCACCGGGCGAGAAAGCTCTCCCTTTATACCAGCTCATGAAGAAGACCACCTTCTTGAATGGAACCACAAAGCGGACGAAGCTTTTCTCCAGTTGAAGAAAATGCTGACTACTCCCCTGTCTTTGGCGGCCCGACTCCTAAAGAACCCATGCTCTCAGACATTGCCGCCACCAGCCGGTAGTCAAGCCTGATCATTGTAGTTGAGCGCAAGGAGGAAGGCAAGGCGCTACCTGTCCGAGACCGGTATATTACCCGAAATCTTGTCGACCTCAAGCAGAACTACCCCACTACGGAAAGATGTGCTACGGCGTGCACCTTGCCGCCAAGAAGTTGAAGCCTTACTTTCAAGAGCATCCAATCACTGTGGTTTGCACAGCCCCACTAGCCGAGATCATCGGAAGCCGAGATGCTTCTGACCGAGTGGCCAAATGGGCCATAGAGCTCGCCCCCTACACCATCTATTACCAGCCCCGCGCCGCCATCAAGTTGCAAGCACTGGCCGACTTCCTCGTCGACTGGGCCGAGACCCGACTGCCGCCGGCCCGACTCCACCCATTGGCGGATGCATTTCGATGGCTCCAAGATGCGCACCGGCTTGGGAGCGGCGTTGTCCTCACTTCCCCAAAGGCGACAAGCTCAAATATGCGCTGCAGATCCATTTCGCCGCCTCCAACAACGTCGCCCGAATCTGAAGTCGCTCATTCACGGGCTCCGGCTTGCCAAAGAACTTGGCATTCGCCGGATCCTGTGTTATGGCGACTCCGACTTGGTGGTTCAACAGTCATCTGGCGATTGGGACGCCAAAGATGCAAACATGGCGAGCTACCGTTTCCTTGTACAGAACTTTCGGTGGATATTTTGAGGGTGCGAGTTCCTTCACGTACCAAGAAATGACAACGACCAAGCGGACACCACAGCACGAATCGGCTCCACCCGCCAGGCAATACCATCCGGCGTCGCCCTTCAGCGCCTCCTCAAGCCATCTGTCAAGCCTTCACCAGAATCAGACTCCATTTTTGTGCCGGCTCCCCCTGAAGAAGTCGGATCCGACTCAAAAGCCTCGGCAGACGACATGAGAACTCTTACAGATGGCCCCAAGAACGCCGCAGTCGAAGCCGGGCCGGGGACTTCAGAACCCGGCCCAGGGACTGCGGCGACCATTGCGAAGACTCCAGAGTTCGAACCGGGGACTGCACCAGTCGGCCCGGGGACTTCATCAATCCAGCAAGCGGCCGCGGACTCCGGCCCGCCGCCTCCCAGCCCAGCCGCCCTCGTCCAAGTAGCAGTATTGGTAGTTGAAGAAATAGCAGCACCCTCATGGGCCCAGCCCATCCTGAAGTTCCTAGTAAGCAGAGAGCTACCAACCGACGAAATCTTGGCTCAGCAAGTACAACGCCGAGCGGCAGCCTACACCATAGTCAACAGAGAGCTGGTCGGTAGCGGCGTATCGGTGTCTACCAGCGTTGCGTCGAGCCGAGCAAGGCCAAGCGATTCTCGAAGACATTCATCAAGGCGGTCACGGACACCATGCGGCCTCAAGAGCACTCGTCGCCAAAGCCTTCCGACACGGTTTCTTCTGGCCAACTGCCCTAGAAGAGGCCAAGGAATTAGTCCAAAAATGCAAGGGGTGCCAGATGTTCCGCTCCAAGCCGTATCAGTCGGCTTGAGCACTCAAGACTATCCCCATCGCCTGGCCCTTTGTTGTTTGGGGCTTGGACATGGTAGGACCATTCAAAGCAGCACGTGGTGGCCTAACTCATTTACTTGTCGCGGTGGACAAGTTCACCAAGTGGATAGAAGTAAAGCCCATCAAGAAGTTGAATGGTCCAACTGCAGTGACTTTCATCGCCGACATCACGACTCGGTACGGCATACCACACAGCATCATCACCGACAATGGCACAAATTTTGCCAAAGGCGCCCTGGCCCGTTTCTGCATGACACAAGGCATCCAACTGGACTTAGCGTCCGTTGCCCATCCGCAGTCAAATGGCCAGGTGGAGCGAGCAAACGGCCTCATCCTGTCTGGCATCATGCCTCGATTGGTCGAACCACTGGAGCGTTTGGCCGGCTGTTGGCTTGATTAGTTGCCAGCCGTCCTCTGGAGTTTGTGCACGACTCCAAACAAGTCAACCGGCTTCACACCCTTCTTCCTCGTCTACGGTGTTGAAGCCGTCATCCCAATGGACATAGAGTTCGACTCCCCGCGAGTTACCATGTACACCGAGGAGGAAGCAGAAGAAGCACATCAAGACGGTGTCGATCTGCTGGAAGAGGGCCGGCTGTTGGCACTCAGCCGGTCCAGCATCTACCAGCAGAGCTCGCGCTACACTACAACAGGAAGGTCAGGCCGAGATCTTTCCAAGAGGGCGACCTTGTGCTCCGACCGATCCAAAGAACAGCCGGCCAGCACAAGTTGTCGGCGCCTTGGGAAGGCCCCTTCATTATCAGCAAAGTGTTGGGCAACGACTCCTACTACCTAATCGATGCTCAGAAGCCCCGAGCACGCAAGAGGGACGACTCCGGCAAAGAGACGGAACGGCCATGGAATGCAAATCTTCTCCGAAGATTTTACAGTTGATGCAGTATGTACCACGCTACCTTTTGTGTTAAAGTACCAAGACTTCGGGCCCCCCGAGACGAGCTCGGGGACTGCCCTTTTTTGTTATCTGTATGATAAGAATTATGCCTTTGAGTATGTTACTCTTTGTTATGCCGCTTGGCACCGGGTTCGACTAGTCGGCCCGGGGACTCACCGCCTTGCGCTATGAAATGCTTCCTGCAGTCGGACAAGTAGTGTGTGGTGCCTAAGCCGTCTCCTGTCAGAAGCCGCAGCTCGCAGAGTTTAATCGCTTGGTGGGCAGGAGTAAGGAAGAATGGGCGCCCACATGAAAAATGGCTAAGGACCCAAAGCATAAACATAGCTTAAGCTGGCTTCCAGCCCCTCTTCGCAAAGCCGACTCTTGAGTGGTCGGCTTGCCGCTTTCTATCCAACTTGTTAAAAAGAGACTAAAAACCGGCCAAGTACTTGCCTTCCCAAGAGTAGCCAAAGCACTTGATCCAAGTGGCAGTCCGCAGAGCGGTTGTCCGACTGGCAAGACGGCGACTAAGGGAAGGCGGCAAAGGAAAAAGCCATAAGAGCAACGAGCAAGGAAAGATAGAATTAGGATAAATATTTACATAGCAGAGGCCCTCGGCGAATCTTGACAGAAGTTCAAAATACACCCATGGGTGGAATTGTGCAATTAACAAGTTTTTCAAAGACTACTAAAGCAGGTAAAATAAAGGCAAGACGGCAGCCTAGGGAAGCGGCAGACGGGTTTGGAGGGCCGGAGGAGGCAGCGGTGTCGAGCGCCGGGCGGCCGGGCGATCTCGGCTTGATCATCTCCGTGGGCGGCCCAGTCGGGCGCGGCTCGTTGTTGGACGCGCGGTAGACCTGAGGCTGGTCTCCCGCTCCGCCTTCTGGCGCCTCCGTCTCACCTCCGTCCTCCGCCTTGCCTTCCTCCTCGGCGCTGGAGCCGATCGCCTCCGCCGAGTCCTCGTCATAATCTGGGTTCATCCCGAACCACTCCGGCGGCGCCTCCCCGCCGTCCTCAGCCCACTCAGGGATGAAGATGCTGGTGTCAGTATTGTCGGCGATCGCCGCCGCACGCTCAATAAGGGCGTCTTCCGCAGCCAGCAGCTCCGCCAGGGCCTCTGACCGGAACGCGGCCAGCCGGTCCAGATCCAGCCCTGGATACCACGCCTTGACAAATTCCAAGGCCCGGCGCGCTCTAGCCCGGGTCGCGGAACCCTTCCAGGCCTCAAGACGGCCAGCCGCGACCTCCTGCCCGGTCGGCGATCCGAGGAGTGCGCAGAACCGGCATGTCCGGCCACAGGCAGCAATCGCTGGCGCCCGACACGTTGAAGCCGGCGCAACATCCGATGGGCCGGCCGCAGACGAGCCTCGATGCTCAGAAGCAGCTCGTCAAGGGTCCGGGGGCCGTTGGCAGCAATCTCCGCACCATTTGCCCTCCGCGCCTCGCGATCAGCCTTGATGGCCTGATTGGCCGCCTGCGTGTGGCCGGGGAATAAGTCTGCCAAGACGAAAAAGAAGCAAGTCAATAAACCAGGAGTCAGCCCAACCTATAGTCAGCGGCTCAAAGAAAGAAAGTAAAGAAACTCACAGTCGACGATGTCCTCGATTTCATGGAAGCCGGAGGTCAGCTGTGCCTCCTTGTCGGTCCAGGAGGAGCGCTCGCTTTCGAACTCGGCCAGGAGAGCAGCCTATTTCTTCTCCGCCTCGTCCTGCACCTTCTTAAGCAGCTCCCTTTGCTCCGCCTGCTGCGTAGCCAGCGGGTCGCGCTCTGCGGCGAGCTTGCTGCACTCCTCTCCCTTGGCCCGCAAGGCGGTGTCGGCCGCGCCCAGCTGCCGCCGTAGAGTGGCGTTGGCTTCTGAAGAATAAAAAGAAAAATGACGTTAAAGTCGCCAACTAAGAAGGTCGCTGGGAAGATCCGGCCCGACCGCTTTCGTGATCGGCCGAATCTCGAGGACTACAGCCAGCAGTGCGCTTAGCGCCCGTGAAGAAGAAAGAAGACTCACCCGGCTCCTCGACAAATCGGCGGTCCGCTTGCCCAGCTCCTCAACATTGCGGTTGAAGGCGTGTGGCGGAGGTTGTGATACTCATGTGATAAGCATTTCGGACAAAGGTAAATATTTGGAATTGCCAGGATAGAGTTCCGAGCCGCTGCTCAGCAGCCGGCCCGAAACTTCGGGGACTACACTCGATGGAGTGTGGGCGCCTCTACGAAGAAGAACAAGAAAAACAAACTCAAAGAAGAAAGCATACCCGAACGGCGGTTCGCGACGCCAGTGCGCTTTGGTGCGATTCTGGATGGCGTCGCCCTCGGCTCGCAACCGCCGCTGAGCGTCGAAGCGCTGGTTCAGCGGGCATGTGCCACCTCCTCGCACCCACCCAATGGGCGCGGCGCTTGTCGCCTCGGTGTGCAGGATGGCCGAAATGGCGGCGCCGGTTCTCAAAGGCGTGGCGTCGAAATCGCCTTCTCAAGACGGCGGCGACCGGGCGAGGCGACTTGAAGGAGCAGCCGCCACGGCCTCGTCTTTCGGGCCGGCGGCACCGGCGGGTCCGCATGTTGTTTACCTTTTGCGCGCCCCAGACGGGCGGCGGAGGCGGCGGTGGCGGCTGCGGCGTGCCGACATGGAGGTCTCGCCGCCTTCCCTCTCCATGATTGGGGACTCGCTGCCGGCTCCCTCCCTCTACCCCGTGAACTCCGGCGGCGGCGGCGCGGAACTCAGCGGGGTGACGAGCAACGCCGATTGGAGTTGCGCGGACTCCTCGGCCCGCCGCTTTGCCGCGACGGCGGCTTCGGCCTCCTCCAGCTTCCTCTGGGCGGAGGCCGCCGCCTTCTCGGCCTCCGCCTTCTCCAGGCGGGTGGCTTCTTCCTCGTCGCGCTTCTCCTGCACGTTCCGCTCCGTCGCCTCCCGGAGGTCGGCGACGGGGTCGATCCGCCGAGTGGTGGCAGACATCTCAGCCGACCCCATGACGGAGGCAGCGGTGACCCTCTCTAAGATAAGGGGAGCCCTGATGCGAGGAAGACGTGTAAAAGATTTGGACAAGATTCACCGGAAGAAAACAAGACCAAAGCGGAAGCACTTACGCGGAGACCAGTGGCGGCCTTTTCACTTCCTTGCGGAAGCGGTTGGCCTTTGCGACCGCCTCTTCCCGCTTGGTCGCGGCGGCCATCCCCTTGAACTTCTTCGACCGGCCGCCAAGCAAGCTCGGCCCGGCCCGGCGCTTCTTCACGCCGCCTCGACCACCCAGGCCAGCGGAGGAACTCGCGCCCAACTGGCCGGCCTTCGGTTGGCGACGCGGGGCGACTACCCCCTCGTCGTCATCTTCAGGCCAGTCGGCAAAGGTAGCCGAGGGCCTGAAGTCGTCAGCCCCTCCTCCTCCTCCTTCGGCGTCGGCCTCCATCGCCGCCGCCCCCAAGTCAGGGTCATCGACGTCGCTCTCCACCCGGTCGGGGACGAACTCACGGGCCGGCCCCGTGGTGCCGGCTGAAGGCTGCATGAGGGGGTTCTAACTCGAAAAAACCAAAAAAGATCAGAGGTCGGATTCGGCTGAAAAAGAAAACAAAAGAAGAAGAGAGACGACTTACCACAGGCGGGGGGTTGGCGCGCGAGTACGGCTCCTTGCCGAACTGCCAATCCGCCGTGAGATTGCAGTTCACAATGTAGTTCACCGTGTCCGCCACCTCCGCGTGGGGCATGTCCTTGGAGCACAGCCGACTGGGGTCCCGGTGGCCGCTCATCTGACAGATCAGATGAGGTCGGCCTTGGAGCGGAAGGACTCGGCGCCACGAAGGCGGCCAGCAGGTCGGCCCCGGTCAAGCCCTCCGACTGCGTCGATTACCGGAGTCGTCGGCGGCGGCGGCGTCGGCAGGAGTCGGCGTCTGGCTGGTGGGACCAGCTGGGAGCCTCCCGCCAATACGCCCGTAAGGCCGGCAGATTGACCTGGGCCGCCGGGAGCGACGTTCTTCACATAGAAGAAGGATCGCTGCCACATCTTCACCGACTTGATCAGCGGAATGGTGGGAAACGGGTTGTCGGCCACCGATCTCCGCATCGCGATGAAGGTGCCGCACAGAGCCGGCACGCCGGCGACGTGCGTGCCGAGCTTGGACTAGAAGAATTCCCCCCACAGCCCGATGGTGGGGAGAACGCCGAGGAAGCCTTCGCACAAGGTGGCGAAGGCAGCCAGCAACACCACCGTATTCGGAGTGAGGTGGTGCGGCTGGAGCCCGTGGAACTCCAAGAAGGCGCGGAAGAAACCGCTCGCCGGCAGCCCTAGGCCGCGCATGAGGTGCGAGCGGAATACGACCCGCTCACCCTCCTCCGGCGCCGGCGACACTTCTCCCGCCGGCGCGGCGTGGGTCCGCACTAGGCTCTTGCCGGGGAGGCGGCGCGTCTGGCGGAGGAATTCGATGTGGTCGTCGTCCACCTCGGAGCCGTCCCACACGCCGGAGCGTGTGGCAGGAGGTGCGGCGGCGGAGGAAGAGCTCATCGCCGCGGCGTAGCGTGGTTCGGCACGGCGGCGGCAAGAGGAAGAAGAGGCAAGGGGAAGCGGGGGAAGCAGGGAGATGGGCGCGTGCCGCCGCCTCCCCCGCCTACTTATAGGCTCATAGGTGAGAAGCCGATGGGGCGGGCGATGGGATTAATCGCGCCGGGACCCCACGCCCCACGATTTAACCCCACGGGTTATCGCTCGCGATTACAATGTGGGAACCCCAACCGTCAGACGGCCGCCAACGGATCCGTTCGCATGCCGGGCGCGGTAGTGTGAGCCCGCCGACGGCTGTCCGTCAGCGTGGGTGGGCATCTTGACCCGGCCAGCGTGGCGCCACGCGACGATGCCTGTGACATTGCACGGAAGCTTATCGAGCACGCTCTCGGATCCCGCTTCGACTTTCAAATCCTTTATGAGCAAGACGGCCTTCCATGAGTCCGACTCCGGCTAGTCGGCCTAGAGGAAGACGGCGAAGCAAGGCCCAGATTCTTCCACCAGAGGAATGAAACTGTTGAGGCTCCTCGACATGTTGCCCTCGGCGCCTCACCAGCTTCGGGGACTACTGTCGGAGTATTGGGCCACGGGTAGGCCAACCCGAGCCCCGGACTTTTCAAAACAACGGGGCAGGCTGCACCCCTCAAGATCCCAAGACGAAGAGCCGCCTTTTGAGAATCGGCGGCAAGGCCGCCGACTGCCCCTCACGGCCGAGTCCCAGGGACGGCTTCGAGATAAGCCGACTCCCAACTGGCGGCTTCCAGAGAGGCCGGCTATGGGGAGTCGGCCCGCGACTCCAACCACCTCCTGCCACGCAACTTCACGGACGGGATGGGGTGCGGCCGCTGGCCCATCCCCGCCCCATTCGCGAAGAAGGCGAGCATGGCCCTGAGCGCCAGATCGACGGGATCTCCGTCCGACGGCAACCTTTGTTGCCATGCCGGCCTAGACATCAGCCCCGTGGGCGGCGCCCTGAGCCCACGACGGCATGTCTGTACGACCCAGAGACGGCGGGACCCGCCTGTCGGCGGGGTGTAGAAGACGGCGAGAGCGCCACAAGCCGGACCCGTTGGGAGTCGGCCCCCAGGAGTCGGCCAGCCCCTCCCACGGGCCCCGCACGCCATTAACCAGACAAGACAGGGAATGGCGACAGTGATCGCCCGTCAGGCGGCGGCACTGTTGCCATGACCCCATGACCAAGCCAGCGTCATTAGAGGCGGCTACTGATAATCCGCGGCCCGGCAAGACTACCATGGCGGACAAAACTGTCGGCCCCATCTTTGAGCCCGTCGGCGGGCCCACTAGTCGGCGGAAAAGACGGTGACCGAGACAGACGGTGGGACCCGCGCCACCGGATTACCATTGTACCCCCGGGGGGCAGGCCTATATAAACCCCCCGGGGCACCCATGCAAGAGGTGGGACCCTAATAGTTTTAGACACACATAGAGGGAAGAGAAGATCTAGCCGTGCCCTTCTCCTTCCTCACCCCGAACAGCTCAAGGAGCAACCTTGTACCCACTTTGCCATAGTGATCACGCGGAGACCCCGCAGCGGCGATGAGGGTATTATCTCCACGGAGAGCCACGAAGCTGGGTAAGATCCGCCGGCGTGCATGCCTTCGCCTCATCACGTTTCCAGGCACCGGCGATGTTCTACTCGCCCCCACCATGATAAGCCATCCTTTGGCATATGTCGCACCCAACCCCCGACAAGTTGTTTCCGGCATCGTTCATCTCGGCTTTCTCTCTTTCGTCCTACTGCGCAACCGCTGCCATGGCGCACGCACTGCATTTCTCCCCTTCTGTCCTCTGTGGCGACGAGGCTAGTAACTAGTTCACCGCGCCGCCGACGGGGTCGCTCGTGCACGACTCCTTGCTTGTCGTGTCAGACGCGGAGCCACGGCCACCGTCCACCATAGTCACCATACACCGACAAGCACTGCATTTCTCCTCCCCGTTCCTCTGCCTCAGCGCTCCTTCGCACTGACTTTCTCTGCGGCGGTAGCGCTAGCAACTAGTTCGCCGTGGTGCCAGCAAGAATGCTCGCCCGAGACTCCGTGCTCATCATGTCGGACGCTGCGCCGCAGTCACCGTCCACCGCAGTCGTGAGGCACAGAAGTGTGTGTGTGTGTGTGTGTGTGTGTGTGTGTGTGTGTGTTTGTGTGTGTGTGTGTGGGTGTGTGTGTGTGTGTGTGTGTGAGTGTGTTAAGTGTAAGTGTTAGCTCTGAATCATATCCCGCGTATACAACCAAACTCTGCGTAGTTGCGTGAGCCGAGTCAATGCAGGCAACCAAAAGCTATGCCAAAATTACTCCCCTAATGCGAGAGGCATAGATGCGGGCAACCAAACAATGTGCAGATATCAATTTTTTGCATGTTTTCCTCACCCAGACTTGAGCTAGCAAGGCTCGGCTCCTACGACAACCAAACACGCACTTTGTTATTTTAAGCTAGTCTAAAAAGGTTGTTATTTTAAGCTACTAGGCACACTGCCAATGGGCCCATCCGCTTGCGGTCCACCTGGCAGCCAGTTGGGTCGTTCCGGTGTTTGATCTTGCCGGCTGGCTAGGTGGGGTGGTCCGGCTTGTTCCTATCCTTTTCCTTCTCGCACGGGCATTCTCTTTCCATTAGCATTCCTTTCCTCCGATCTCGCCTCTCCATCCTTCTCCCTGCCGCATCGTCTTCCTCGTTATCCGCTTGTCGTCTTGCCATGGCTCTCGCCCCTGCTGCTCCCGCTGCATATGGTTAAGGTGTGCGCCCGCATGTTGTTCCACGAGATCGTTGATGCTTTATCGTTCGCATAGACAGACGCACTACTTGATTCCTCATTCGTCCCCCTTTTTCCCCTCTCCCTTTCCCGTTTGCATGGTCGCTGGTGTCGCTCTCCTTTCTCCGGTTTCTCTGCTCCATCTGCACTATACCGATGCTCGTTGCTCCTCTCGAAAGGTGAGCTCTTCTTCTGTTAGGAATAGGATGCTCTTCACCCGTTTGATGGAATGCCGGTAATAACTGACGGGCTGCTTCTTCTTACATTTTCAATGGGATTTATCTGCTCGTTTAGTTGTTGGGTTTTCTGCGCCGTTGGACGTCAAGGTTAATTTTTTTCTTGCTCCATTGGTCGGTTTCTTCCTGTTGATTATTTGTTTTCGATGGCATATGGATGTGTGTGCATGCATTTCGGTTAAAATCACCTGTTAGGAAGATGTCTGCCCGCTCAACCAATTTTTAGTTACGAGCGGTAGTGATACAACTGATGTTTCTTTCTCGGTCTTCACTCTTTCCATTATTTGAATTTGGTTTTCTTCACTTTTCATTTTCTTTTTTTGGTTTTCTTCATTTTTATTGAGATTCTTTGTTTTTCTTTGTTTCTTCATCAATTTTCATCGGTTTCTTTTTGGTCAACACATGTCAACTTTTTTCAGTACACATTCAACATTTTCGTAAACATGAGAAACACATTTTTATATACACATTAATATTTTCTAAAACTTATTTTTGAGTCTACTTCTTTTATACACATTGTCCATTTTTGGTTTATATCTAATACATTTTCAAATACACGTTTAACATGTTTTGAGTACATGGTGAACATTTTTTTAATGACAATGAAAATCTTCCAAACACAATATAAAATTTTCATATACATCAGGAACATTTTCATATGCATGTATGACATTTCATTTAATACAAGATGAACTATTTAAAATATATGTATTTTTATGTTTACTTTTATTTAATGTATTTTCTGCATTTTTCATATACATCAGATCAATTTATTTATGTTTACCATTTCGTAAATACATGATCAACATTTTTATACACGTTGTATTATTTTGTATACATTTTTTGTTGAGGTGACAATTTTTTCTATAGACATTTAACTTAAATGTTTGGTTACCATTTTTAAATACGGTACTACCATCTTTGAAAAATTGATTAACCTTTTTAAAGATATGATGAATTGTTTTCATACACGTTGTATATTATTTTGTATACATTTTTCGTAGACATGACAAACATTTGTTATATAGACATTTAACATTTCCTAATTTTTTTAAATATTTCATTTACATTTTTAAAATGTTTGATTAACATTTTGTAAATATATGATCAACTTTTTTTCATAAGTATTCTAGATTTTTTTGTATACAACTTTCGTATAGACATTTAATATATTTAAATACTTGATTAACATTTTTTTAAATGCTCTATGTAAAGTGTTTTTCGTAATATATATTTATAATATTTTTGGAAGTATAGATATAATTAAAACTGAAAGCAAAAATATATAAACTGCAGAATTCAATCCAACGCTGCATTGGTCGAGACAGACAGATCCAACCATTGCGACTCGTGTGAGTTCTTTGGTGGAATCGAGGTGGATTTATTTAATACATTAGTTGCGGCCAACCTAGCCCATGAAAACGGCGCTGCGCGGGCGAGCGTCATTTCTTCCTGTGTCGGGCCTAATATGACGCCCGCGGGCGTGATAGAGGCGAGGCATCGCTGAAGGCGTCTCACCCGGGGAGCTCCTATACGGTGCTGCAGGCGCCCGTTCGCGCTCCTGGCGCCACTCTACATGAAATAACGGAGCACAAAGCCTCTTTTGGGGTTTGTAACACTGTGCATGAGTTTAGGAGCTTGAATTTCAAAGCTCACAATCTAGTGAAGCATGTTTTAAAGTTAGGGGTGGGCCGCTATGTTTGGTTAGGACACCCCGGAAACTTATCTTTCATTTCTGTAAACATTGATGCAGTTTAAATAAAGCTTCGCGAGATTGTCTTAAAAAAAACGAAACATGCAGACCAGCGAACGCAAAAAAACTCAACAAAAAACGCAAGAAAAATTGCTCTCTTCCGGTTTCGAACTCACCATTTCTAGTTGACGTACAGGTGCCAGCAGCCACATGAGCTAAACGCCGTATGTGGTTAGTAACAGAGGCAGATACTTAATAAAAATGACGCAGGGCTATGTTATTGCACAGAGCAATTTATCTAATTGAAAGAAGTTAACTAATTCGAGAAAAAAGTTCATAAATTTGAAAAAGTTCACTAATTCCAGAAAAGTTAACAAATTTAAAAAGTTCACAAGTTTGAAAAAAGTTCATGAAAATTTTGAAAAATTTCATGAAATATAAAATAGTTCAAGAAATTTTTTAAAAGTTAATCATTTTTGGAAAGAGCTCATACATTTGAAAAAAGTTCATCAATTTTCATGAAAGTTCACGAGTTTTAAAAAAAAGTTCATTGATTTTGATAAAATTCATCAAACTAGAAAAAAGTTCAATGAATTTGAAAAATAGTTCATCAAATTTAAAAAAGGTTCACAAATTTGAAAATAGTTCATCGATTTTACCAAATAAAAAGGTTCATGCATTTATCATTTATCAAAAAGTGTACGAATAAAGAAAGAAAAAACCAAACAAAATCATTCGAGAAAACTGTAAGTTAATGAAATCAAAAGAAGGTAGTCTGTCAAGCTTGAGGGAGGTGGCTCGATGGTTATCGCGGCGTTCTAGAAACCAGCAGGTAGCTGGTTTGAATCCTTCCTACATCACTTTTTTATGCGGTTTATCAAAACGAGAACACAGGTAAAATGGGCCGGCCCAGCTCGCGCTAGGTGGTGTTGCGCTGCAGGCGCCCGTTAACAAAATGCACGTTAACCGGCGCCAAATAGGATTTGGCTCTCACCCGACCCCCCCCCCCCCCCACTTTGGTCCAGGCCACAGTCGGCTTCACTGTTTCTTTCTGTTTTAAGTTTTTTTATCTCCTTTCCCTTTTTATTTTATATTTTTCTTTCTTGTGTATTATACAAAAGTTCATTGTGTTTTTAAAAAAATGTTCATCGTATATTAAGAAAAGGATGTCGATAACTGCCAAACTGTGGCAGGAAAGGAGACGCATCACACGTCTCTAATGCAAATAAATTGCCACATCATCGCATGCATGCATGCGAGAATCTTTTTGGATTTTCAGTTTTTAAAATGTTTTATCTCTTAAATGAAAATCCGATTGAAGATCCGTTTTCACCATTAAATCCCTCGCGACGAGATCTTCAAAACTAGATCTCATATCGATATTTTTTGGCGATTTTTTTAAAAGTTGTCATGTGTATTGCACATGAATTGCCATGATATTTACACTGAAGTTGCTATGATATGTTTCAACTATTTTCTTTTATATTTAAAAGTAAATTTTAACATATTATAAAAGGAGAATTAAGAAACTAGACTTGCCATGCACCATAAACTAAAATTGCAATGGTTCAATAAAAAAACATTTTCATGGTCGAAGTACTGGAATTGCCTTCATCATAAAACTAAAATTACCATGATCTACAAATTAAAATTGCCACATGACACCTTTAGTTTAAGCACTATGGCAACTATAGTGTAAACATCATGACAACTTCTGGGCAAAAAAAAATTGTCAAAACATGTCAACATGGGGTCTAGTTTTGAAGATCTCGTCGAGACGGATTTAATGGTGAGTACGGATTTTTAGTTTGCTTTTTTATTTAGGAGATAAAATATTTTTAAGCCGAAAACCAAAAAAAATTCTGCTGATGTCATCTATTAATACGTGGCAAAATGAGTGGTGATGGAGGCGTGTGGACGATGTCCAAACGCCCACACGTGTGGGGCGTTAGTTCTCCCGTAAGAAAAGGTTCACAATATAATACAAAAAAGTTCACCGTGCACTATAAAAATGTTCATCATATATTAAGAAATTGCTAAACGAATACTACAAAATATTCATTGTGTATTTGAAATTTGTTTAGCATATTTTTAGTAAATTTTCAATGTGTATTCACAAATTGTTCAATGTATATTAAAAAATGTCCAATGAATATTCAAAAACTGTTCAACATATATATTCATATTTTAAAAATTGTTCAAAATAAAAACCAAGCAAAAAAAACAAATCAAGGCTGCTGCAGTGTTGTCCTTATACATTTTACGTTTTTTCTTTGTCAAATTGTAAATGTAAATGGGCCGGCCAAATTATATTGCTCCCCTGTGCGAAGCCACTCCTTGTTTGACGCATGTGGCTTCCTACCGGAGCTCTCCTCACGCCAGACGAGGTATAGTTGTGCCCCTCCTTCTCCCCTGCATGTTCGGGAGCAACTAATTAAGGAGCGCTCGTTAGGAGCCTCCCCAAGTGGCGTGCTCTCAGCCACCGTCACGTGTCGCGTTCTGGGCACTTCTTTGTTTTTTATTTTTTTTGTTTATTTCACACGCATTTTGGGTTATTTATATGTGTTTTTTTTTGCTTTTCAGTTTTTCACCAGTCTTTCTTAGCTTTTGGACAAAAAGAATTTTGATTTTTTTGCGCAAAAAACATGTTTTTTTGCTTTCGCTAGAGGTACGACTGTGCCTTACAGAAACGGAAAAAATACATTTTTTTTTCCTTCCACGAGAGGCATGATTTTGCTTCCGCGAAAGACACGGATTCACTTCCACGAGAGGCACGGCCGTGCCTGTCGAAAATGAAAAAAAAACCTTCTGTGAGAGGCACGGTTCTGCTTCTACGAGAGGCACAGATTTGCTTCTGCCGTGCCTTCTTGAAAGATCGAGGATGTCGCCTAGAGGGGGGGGGGGGTGAATAGGCGTTTTAAAATAATTACGGTTTAGGCTTGAACAAATACGGAATAAACCTATCGGTTAATTTGTCTAGCACAAAACCTAAAACAACTAAGCTCACCTATGTGCACCAACAACTTATGCTAAGCAATATAAGCAACTATGTGATAGCAAGATATATATGACAAAGAACAATATGGCTATCACAAAGTAAAGTGCATAAGTAAAGGGGCTCGGGTAAGAGATAACCGAGGCACGCAGAGACGACGATGTATCCCGAAGTTCACACCCTTACGGATGCTAATCTCCGTTTGGAGCGGTGTGGAGGCACAATGCTCCCCAAGAAGCCACTAGGGCCACCGTAATCTCCTCACGCCCTCGTAGAATGCAAGATGCCGTGATTCCACTAAGGGACCCTTGAGGACGGTCACCGAACCCATACAAATGGCGACCCTTTGGGGCGGTCACCGAACCCGTACACTTTGGCAACCCTTGGGGGCGGTCACGTGCAAATCAAATTGCTAAGGCGATCTCCACAACCTAATTGAGACCCCGACGCTTGCCCAGAGCTTTACACCACAATGATTGAGCTCCGAACACCACCAACCGACTAGGGCGCCCAAGCACCCAAGAGGAACAAGCTCACGGGCACCAAGCACCCAAGAGTAATAAGCTTCTCAACTTGTAACTTCCACGTATCACCGTGGAGAACTCAAACCGATGCACAAATGCAATGGCAAGGGCACACAGAGTACCCAAGTCCTTCTCTCTCAAATCCCACCAAAGCAACTAATGCTAGGGAGGAAAGTAAGAGGAAGAACAAAAAGGAGAACACAAAGAACTCCAAGATCTAGATCCAAGGGGTTCCCCTCACATAGAGGAGAAAGTGATTGGTGGAAGTGTGGATCTAGATCTCCTCTATCTTTTCCCTCAAAAACTAGCAAGAATCCATGGAGGGATTGAGAGTTAGCAAGCTCAAAGAAGGTCAACAATGGGGGCAAAACGAGCTCAAGAGATAGGGAACCATTGGGGAAGAAGACCCCTTAAATAGGTCCCCACGAATCTGCCCGTTATGTGCAGAAAACTGTAGGACCCGGTACAACCGCCAAAGCAGAGGAAAAACCAACACAGGAAAAGCTCTAAGCGGTACAACAACACAGGGAACCGGTAGTACCGGTTAAACCGGTCAACAACCGCCCAAGAACCGCTCCAAAACAGAAACTAGTCCGGTGGTAGAGCGATACATGGCCGGTACAACCTCCGGACCAATTCTGGAGCGGTACAACCGCTCCAAACACCGGTTGTACCGGTCAACCGGTACAACCTCTCTACGGGGCGGTACAACCTCTCTATGTAAAACAGGCAATATCAAAACAGCCACAACTTTTGCATAGGAGCTCCGAATTCGATGAAACCAAGTTTGTTGGAAAGCTAGCAACAAGGGCTAACACAATCTTGATAGAAATATCAATAAGAAGCAAATGAGAAAAGGCCCATAAGAAAATGGTGAGAACCCTTTCTTGGATAAGACCGGTAAAACCCCCAACACCGAAAACATCATAGAAGACGCATGCGAACTCCGTTTTCGATGAACTCGAGCTTGTCATAAAAATGACCATAAGCTCCAAATCTCACAAGGAGAAGAACCAAACAAGAACCAAAAAGATGATGCAAGGATGCAATGGTTTGAGCTCTCTACGAACGATACGATCAAGCAACTCATCGAGAGCCCCCTTGATAGTACGACAATCAATCCTATAACCCGGTCTCCCACAACTACCGTGAGACCGGTAAAATAGAAAACCTATCAAGGGAAAACCTTTGCCTTGCACATGGTCCACTTGAGCTAGATGATGACGATGTTGACTCCCTCAAGTTGGACCACCTTTCTTGATTGCATTGGCTCGAAGAAGACTGGTTGGTTGCTCGCCCATACTCCACTATGGGTGAGCCACTCTTCTGCACATCTTCACAAGTCCATTGTCGCCACAATGGACGGCAAGCTTCAAGCATATGATCTCTTCGTGATGATTCTACATGAGCTTGCACACCGCAACCTAACCCCACAAAGAACTCGCACGAAGACCATGGGTTAGTACACAAAGCGTAATTGACCATGCTTACCATACCATGGGATCGCTTGATCCCTCTCGGTACATCTTCTATGCTTTGTGTGTTGATCAACTTGATTCATTATTTGACTTAGTCTTGATCAACCTTGAATCTTTCCAACTCTATTTGTTTGGATGATGTCTTGAAGGTAAACATGAATGATCACACAATCTTCTTCTTCAAGACATGCTTGCAATAAGCTCAACACTCATAAGACCAATCTTTGGATAATTCCTTAATAGCAACTTGGTCATCACAAATTCTCCTTGAAACCAACAAATGGACTCCAAGAAAAGCCTATGGACAAACCCTTCGAATATAACTCAAGGCAACCATTAGTCCATAGAGATTGTCATCAATTGCCAAAACCAAACATGGGGGCACCGCATGTTCTTTCACTCCTGGAAAAAAAATTCTTTTTTCCCCTTCTTTGAGAGGCACGGGTTTTAGTCCTGTTTTTTTCGTCTGTTTTCTTCGTGAAAATAAAAGTTCGTCAAAACCTATGAGCATGGAATCCTGTTTTAAAGATCTCGACGCGAGGAATCCAAAGATGAAAGTTGCTCGAGATTTGGACACATAGTTAAAAAATAAAACATTTTGGATAAACGAACCTGGGGAGGTCGGCGAACCAACTTATGGTTGGATGGTTAGAGGGACTGTGGTATCCCCGACCCACCAGGGTTCAAGTCGTGGTGCTCGCATTTATTTCTAGATTTATTTCAGAATTTCCGGCGATGCGCATTCAGTGGGAGGAGACGTTTCCGTCAATGACGAGGTGCCTACGGTGGCTTTGTAAATTTCAAGATGATGTACCGGCTCAGTCTTTCGGAGGTACTCATAGGGATAGGGTGTGCGTGTGTACGTTCATAGGGATGAGTGTATACGTGTGTATATGAGCGCTTGCGTCTGTACTGTGTTCAAAAAGAAAAAAGAACCCGAGGAGGTCGGAGTGACCTTGGAAAGGAGTACTGCCCAATTAGTGATTTTGGTAGGGTGTGCGTGTGTGCGTTCATAGGGGTGAGTGTATGCGTGTGTATATGAGCGCTTGCGTCAGTACTGTGTTCAAAAAGAAAAAAGAACCCGAGGAGATCGCAGTGACCTTGAAAAGAAGTACCGCTCAATTAGTGATTTTTGGGCTAGGTTTCTCTTTGTTATTTTAAGCTACAGGCACACTGCCAATGGGCCCGTCCGCCTGCGGTCCACTTGGCAGCCAGTTGGGTGGTTCCGATGTTTTGGTCTGGCCGGCTGGCCAGGTGTGTGTGGTGGCTAGCTTGTTCCTATGCTTTTCCTTCTCGCCCGGGCATTCTCTTTCCATTGCGTTCCTTTCCTCCAATCTCGCCTCTCCATCCTTCTCCCTGCCGCATCGTCTTCCTCATTGTCCGCTTGTCGTCTCGCCATGGCTCTCGCCCCTGCTGCTCCTGCTGCATACGGTTAAGGTGTGCGCCCGCATGTTGTTCCACGAGATCGCTGAAGCTTTCTCGGACAGACGCACTGCTTGATTCCTCGTTTGTCCCCTCTTTTCCCCTCCCCCTTTCCCGTTTGCATGGTTGTTGGTGTCGCTCTCCGTTCTCCGGTTCTCTGCTCCACCTGCCACTGTACCAATGCTCGTTGCTCCTCTCGAAACGTGAGCTCTTCTTCTATTAGGAATAGGATGCTCTTCACCTGTTTGATGGAATGCCGGTAATAACTGATGGGCTGCTTCTTCTTTCATTTTGAGTGGGATTTATCTGCTCGGTTAGTTGGGTTTTCTGTGCCGTTGGGCATCAAGGTTAGATTTTTTTTCCTACTCCATTGGTCGGTTTCTTCTTGTTGATTATTTGTTTTTGATGGCCTATGGATGTGTGTGCATGCGTTTCGGTTAAAATCACCTGTTAGGAAGATGTCTGCCCGCTCAACCAATTTTCAGCTACGAGCTGTAGTGATACAACTGATGTTTCTTTCTCGGTCTTCAATCTTTCCATTATTTTAATTGGTTTTCTTCGGTTTTCATTCTCTTTTTTTTGGTTTTCTTTGTTTTTATTGAGATTCTTTGTTTTTCTTTGTTTCTTCATCAATTTTCATCGGTTTTCTTTTTGGTCAACACATGTCAACTTTTTTCAGTACACATTCAACATTTTCATAAACATGAGAAACACATTTCTATATACATGTTAATATTTTTTAAAATTTATATTTTTTGATGTCTACTTCTTTTATACACAGTGTACATTTTTGGTTTTTATCTAATACATTTTCAAATACATGATTAACATGTTTTGAGTACATGGTGAACATTTTTTTAATGACTATAACAATCTTCCATACACAATATAAATTTTTATATACACCCATTGCGACTCGTGTGAGTTCTTTGGTGAAATCGAGTTGGATTTATCTAATACATTAGTTACAGCCCACCTGGCCCATGAAAACGGCGCTGTGCGTGTGGGCGAGCGTCATTTCTTCGTCGCGTCAAGCCTAATATGATGCCCGCGGGCGTGATAGAGGTGAGGCTTCGCCGAAGGGGTCTCACCCGACACCCAAGTTTGGTCCGGGCCACAGTCGGCTTCACTGTTTCTTTCTCTTTTATGTTTCTTTTTTATCTCCTTTCCCTTTATATTTTATATTTTCCTTTCTTGTGTATTATACAAAAGTTCATTGCGTATTAAAAAATGTTCATTGTATATTAAGAAAAAGTTCACAATATAATAAAAAAAAGTTCACCGTCCACTATAAAAATGTTCATCATATATTAAGAAATTGCTAAACGAATACTACAAAATGTTCATTGTGTATTTGAAATTTGTTTAGCATATTTTAAATAAATGTATAATGTGTATTAAAAATTGTTCAATGTATATTAAAAAATGTTCAATGAATATTAAAAAAGTGTTCAACATATATTCATATTTTTAAAATTGTTCAAAATAAAAACCAAGCAAAAAAAATCAGGGCCGCTGCAGTGTTGTTCCTATACATTTTACGTTTTTTCTTTGTCAAACTGTAAATGTAAATGAGCCGGCCAAATTATATTGCTCCCATGTGCGAAGCCACTCCTTGTTTGACGCACGTTGGCTTCCTACCGGAGCTCTCCTCACGCCAGACGAGGTATAGGGGTGCGTTTGGATGACAGCCAAAACATGCCATACCAAAATTTTGGTTTGCCCACAGACTTTGGTGCTCGTTTGGACTGCTGCCAAAAAATCGGCGCGCCAACGGCAGCTGCCAATCTCCCGTGTAATTTTGGCCAGCGAGTTGGCGAGCCGAGGGCACGGAGAAGGTACGCCAAAAAATTGGCGTCACCTTTTGCCCTCTCTGTCTTGGTGGGTCCCAGATAGTTTTATTTTTTTTATTACTATGGTGCATGCAACTAGGCTGCAGATTCTTTGTCCGGTAGCTACTTAGTGGGCCCTCGCACAATTAGCATGCATGTGCATTTGTGGGCAACTTTTTCGATGGCTACAATCCAAACAAGAATTGCTTACCAAATTTTTGGTCATGCCCTGACATTGGTTATACCAAAAATTTTTTTTGAAGTTTTTATACCAAAATTTTGATGTGGCAACCTGGGGCATAAACCAAACATACCCTAGTTGTGCCCCTCCTTCTCCCCTGCATATTCGGGAGCAACTAATCAAGGAGCGCTCGTTGGGAGCCTCCCCAAGTGGCGTGCTCTCAGCCGCCGCCTCGTGTCGCGCTCTGAGCACTTCATTTTTTTTTCACACGTGTTTTGGGTTTTTTATATGTTTTTTTTGCTTTTCAGTTTTTCATCAGTCTTTCTTAGCTTTTGGACAAAAATAATTTTGATTTTTTTGCTTGAAAAACACGTTTTTTTGCTTTCCCAAGATGCACGACTGTGCCTTTTGGAAACGGAAAAAACGCATTTTTTTTCCTTCTGCAAGAGGCATGATTTTGCTTCCGTGAAAGACACGGATTTGTTTCCACGAGAGGCACGGCCATGCCTCTCGAAAATGAAAAAAAAAACTTCTGCGAGAGGCATGGGTTTTAGTCCTGGTTTTTTTCGTCCGTTTTATTCGTGAAAATAAAAGTTCGTCAAAACCTATGAACATGAAGTCTTGTTTTAAAGATCTCGACGCGAGGAATCCAAAGATGAAAGTTGCCCGAGATTTAGACGCACATTTAAAAAATAAAACATTTTGAATAAACGAACCTAGGGAGGTTGGCGAACCAACCTGTGGTTGGATGGTTAGGGGTGAGTGTATGCGCGTGTATATGAGCGCTTGCTTCTGTACTGTGTTCAAAAAGAAAAAAGAACCCGGGAAGGTTGGAGTGACCTTCGACAGGAGCACTGCTCAATTAGTGATTTTTGGGCTGGGTTTCTCTTTGTTATTTTAAGCTACCAGGCGCACTGCCAATGGACTCGTCCGCTTGCGGTCCACTTGGCAGCCAGTTGGGTCGTTCCGATGTCTTGGTCTGGCTTGTGTGTGGTGGCTAGCTTGTTCCTATGCTTTTTCCTTCTCACCCGGGCATTCTCTTTCCATTGCGTTCCTTTCCTTCGCTCTCGCCTCTCCAACAACTAACCTTCGCCCCCTGCTGCTCCTGCTGCGTACATTTAAGGTGTACTGTACCGACGCTCGTTGCTCCTCTCGAAAGGTGAGCTCTTCTTCTGTTAGGAATAGGATGCTCTTCACCTGTTTGATGGAATGCCGGTAATAACTGATGGGCTTCTTCTTCTTCCATTTTCAGTTGGATTTATCTGCTCGGTTAGTTGTTGGGTTTTCTGTGGCTTTGGACGCCAAGGTTAGATTTCTTCCCGCTCCGTTGGTCGGTTCCTTCCTGTTGATTCTCTGTTTTCCATGGCCTCTGGATGTGTGTGCGTGTGTTTCGGTTAAAATCAACTCTCGGGAAGATGTCTGCCCGCTCAACCAATTTCCATTTACGAGCGACTGATGTCTACTGGTACACTTCTCCATGGTGTATCCTTGGAGAAAGAAAGGCATCTCCACACCTTTGTAATCTTGACAATGAATATGGTGGTTGACATAATGAAACTGATGTCTACGTACTTGCGCATGGTTCTGCACTGATGCTGGTTTTGCCTGGATATGGCGATATCAATTGTCGGGTGCTCGCTGGCTGGCGTACTCGAGCCTGGGGTGCAGAGTTTATTTTGTCTGCATTCTTATTTAGTGCAGCAGCAACACCGCTAACAGTGCTACTTGGCAATGTCTACTGTACTCATTGGTTAGCCCACGTAGCACCAGTGTGGTATCTAAAGACTATTGTGCCTCGCCATTTCATGTCTGTTAAATCAAAGACTCAATACTAGCTCGCTGCTCGTTTATACTATTTTTATTTATTGTGAGCAAGTTACTTTTCGTACCCTTTGTTGTCTATCCATTTTTTCTTGTATCTGAGCCGGTGTTTGTCCAGGTTCACGCTTTTTCTGTACCTTTTTCAGTGTTCATAAGTAAGGGAACAAGAGAATTATGTGTGATCGAGTTACTGTGTGCTGCTGTTAGATGATGATATGGTGCTGTTGTTTGTTTGAGAGACATATAGCAAGCACAAGAAAAAACTGCTGATGAATCCTTAAACAGGTTTTGATATTGAAGTCCTCTGGCCTTGTTCACCCATAGTCAGTAACCGCCTTGGAAAATCAGATGGTCCTTGTGCTGGATAGTTTCGGCTTTCAGCTATGTTAGCAAATGTTCAGTTGGTGCATGCAGTGCTTTGCCAGATTATTGCAGATAAGTTGCAAGAACTGCAAGTGTGTAGCTCCACAATTAGGGGACTAGGAGCCTTTGCCAAAAAAAGGACTATGTTTTTACTTCACTAATTAGACCTTCATTATTATATGCTTTTGCATTTGCTGCATTCTTGCTTTCAGGTTGTTTCATTTTGATGACAAGTATTTCCGGAAGGAGGGAGTATCAACTTGGGATGCCTTCACTACTTAACCTCTGGCCTAGATCGACTTCATCTCTTCTGCTAGCAGACAATTCTATACTGCCATGTTGGCATGTCCCCCGCCATTCACTTGAATGCATGATTGCATCTCCATGTATATACTGGATATTGGTCAATCAGATTGTCATATATACAGAGGTAAATTTCATTTTGCAGCCTATGATAATTCATTTTAACTTTTTCCTACGTGCGTTCTACTCAAAATGGACTGTAGTAGTCCATCTTATTGTTACACATGGTCCATTAAGAAGAAACAGACTAATGAAAGTGTTTTCTTATATGTTCATCGGATAGTTCCAACTTTTTTAAGAAGGAAAACTGCAACGATACTCCATGGTAGTTCCATATGCATTTGCACATACATCTCAAATTTCTTATTTAGATAACTAATTTTATATATTCCCTTTTTATCCCGTACCATGCAGGTTACTGATTTTCTTCCAATTTTTTTAAGAAGGAAAACTGCAACGATACTCCATGGTAGTTCCATACATCTCAAATTTCTTATTTAGATAACTAATTTGATATATTCCCTTTTTATCCCGTACCATGCAGGTTACTGATTTTCTTCCATGCATGTGAACATGGTTTATAATAAAATAAGCTTGACCATTGTCTACATATACCCTAAAATTATCTCCTGCACAGTTCTCCTGTTACTTATTCACAATATATTCACAAAAAAGTTTGGCAAAAAGAAAGTGTGTCTAGCACACACAATCCCCCAGACGAGTACGGGAACCTGCACTAGCATTAGCCATATGATCATGACCTGTACCCTAATAGGAATCCATGACAACTGCATGCCACTGTCAAAAAAGAATATAAAAGTAACACTAATAATTTGTACCTATGTGTATTGTTATTTCTGTTTTATGTATCGAAGACTTCCTAATGCAAGTTCTGCTAAAATATCAAATAATAATTGAAGTTGTATTTTAGGTCATAATTATCACACAATGTATATTTCATGTCCCTCGAGTCTGCATTTCTTTAGGGGTGAGTCAGCATGTTTTTGAGTGATAGAATTACCACAACAACACGCAGGGTATCTTCTAGTAATCGTAAACATTGGTTAGATGTACCTCCAGAATTTATCTTAAGATCTCTAGCAGAGTTTGTAATTTTGGTGTGATTTTAATAAAGCTAGCCTTCACATAAAAAAAAATAGTTGCAAGAAGCAAGCCGCTACAAAAAAAGATAAAATGGGTTTGATGGCATATGCAGGAATCGATTCGAAAGATAGATCTAACAAATTCAGGTTTAATTTCTTTCAAATAGATATATACATCATGGGTCCTACTACTACATGGAGTATATACAGGGAGAACACAACATGTCCTTTATAATTGCGGGGGTGTTGAGCTTCCCTTCTTTTGGGCTGAATGAGTTAAAAAAAAGAGTTGTCTTTGTGGATGGTAACTAATCTCGTCAATCAGTACCCGGATTTTAAGTAAGGGTCTGTTTTGGGTACGTTTAGTTGCACATCTAAGTGACTCAAGTAAACATTAAAAAGGGAAAGAAAAAGTGAAAATAAAATATCCACACGAATCTCCAGCTAAGATCAATGGCTTAGGACTTAGATGTGCAATACTTAGAGTACATATAGATGGGCTTTAGCAAAATTGTTAAAGTAACTAGTAAAACATCCGTGCGTTGCTACGGGCTACGATACATATAAATGAATCAAACAAATGATTAAGATCATCTTTAAGGTCAAAGCTCATTTCTTCCTAATAGTCTGAGCATGTTTGGACATCAAACCGGTGCCCACTAGGCTTACACAAACCCAGACCATATCTGGGGAAGAAATGTGATTGTCCGGATTATCCATCATGTTATCTCTAAGGGTCCAACAAAAAAAAAACCACCCCACAATGCACCCTTCCCTTTTTCTGCCGGACACTCCCCTTCCTGTTCGGTTTCACGCCGTGGTGATACATTTCTCGCTAGAGCCCTCTCCTTTAAAATCAGGTGATGGCCACTTCACTTTCACCATGGCGTTCTCTCTCCTTCACATTGAGAGTTGAGAACATGAAGAAGGGGATTAGGCGTGTACATAGGTTTTAGCCCTAGCAAATATATATCACCAACCAAATCAGATTTTGTTCTAGATTGACACTAAACCTTCTACTAAAAATGACAAACTGAACAATAATTTTGCATCATCTAGTCACTGTGTCTACAATTCGACATGATTGATTAATTAAGCTGGCAGAATTTTTTAGAGAGAGTTGGCAGATGATCTTAGCTTGCAACAACTGATATATGTGTGTGGCATGCACACACACCTTGTGTTGCAACGGAATAAAAATAAAATAAAATAAAGTAATTAACAATTTCTCAAATTAAGAATTGTGTGTCGAACATCATGGCATGTGGTCTCCATTCATGTAGCAACAAACTGATCATCTCTGCTGCTCCTTCCCTCACATGCAGTCGTCCTGTCTCCTTAGGCGCTGAAATATTCTTTTGACTTCCTTTCTTGATAATTAGTCAATTGAAAATGAAACTTAAGTTAAGTATCTCTCAAAACTATGTAAACATGAACTATAGAAGAACAAAATCTTATTCCATTTGATTGTTGCCATAGGCCAACAAAAACACGCGTTTGCAAAGCATCACGTTAATCACATCTGAGCAAGAAGCAATCACCTGCGACGATGGTTGATAGAGGGATGTCGTCGATGCCGGCGACAGGGTCCTCGGCGGTGGTCGTGGACCTAAAGCCCGACAGTCAGTGCGGTCTCCATCCAAGGGCGGAGACAAGATTTGATTTTTTTTCATCGGATGGGGATGGGGGGGGGGGGGGGACACAATAAGCAAAAGAAAAAATCTAGCATTGCAAACAATGATAATTACTTTTGATGGTTCAGACCACATGGTCAATCAACAATGCAAAGAAATTACATTTCTATTATTACTATATAAAAAAGAAAACATTTTCCTCCTCTTCGTGACTACAAAAAAAAACATACAGCTCGTTGCAAATTAGATCCAAACAAGAGGATCAGTGTGCCATGCCTAATTTATTGTACATATTTGTGAGGGGTAAACAAGAAATTGTCAATTCAATATAACTAAAAAAAGTCTGCAGCCTAATATTGTAGTACGAAATTCATCTAACTCAATAATTTCTGCAGCTTAATAATTAGTACTCCCTCCAGTCCTTTTTAGTCTGGATATAAGTTTTGTCCGAAGTCAAAGTACTTCTACTTTGACCAAATTTATAGAATGCCAAACCAATATAGTGAGATTCAATATAAAATTTAGTTTCATAGTATATAAATTTGGTAAGAAAATTAATTGAATAAGAGAAATAGCATACTTCTGTTGTAAGACATTTCTGTTGAACAAGAAGTATTTCTGTTGTAATAACTTGGTGCACTTTTTTTTTGCGATGGTAATAGAGTTTTATTCCATAGTCACAGGGTTACAATCGAGAGGCACAAGATCCTCCACACACGGTGGTCCTCGACCCAGCCATACAACAGTTGTACGCTCTGTACGACTGTAAGAGGCCAAACGATCTGCTACCCTATTTTGCAAGCGGCTAATTTTCATAGGAATAAAAACTCTATCTACCATGAGATGACGAATCTCATTTACAAGATGCCCATAGGCAGATCTAGATAAGCTAGTACCAGATAAAGCGGAAATAGCTAACGAAGAATCAGACTGGACGATGATGGGAAGCTCGCAATGCTGGATTGCTATCGCCATGCCCTGCATTAGTGCATGTAGTTCCGCCTCAAGTGCGTCATTGCAATTGAAGATGTAGCGATAAGCAGCGAAGATAATACTTCCATCATGCCTCCGTAGTACCATACCTGCTGCAGCTGACCCATCCGTTTGAGAAAAGGCTCCATCTACTGATAACGAAGCATGGCCCGGCGGAGGTGGCGGCCATGGAGGGGCCTGCGACACCACCTTCGCGACCCTGCTTTGCTCCTGCACCATCGGCATCTTGCCCTTGATCATTTCGTTCGTTGAGAACCTTCTGGCCAGGTCCAGCGATTGCATGTAGCTCTGTAAGTATAACACCGTAGACGGAATCGAAGGCACTTCCGTCCCATGTGTTAAATCATTGCGAAGCGACCATAGACGCCACAGCAACATGATCACACAGTCCTTCATGAAGTCATCACAATTTGCAAGAACATTTAGTAACCAGTCTTTCCCAGTATCTAGCAAGTCTTCCTGCCGGGGTAGTTTCCATGCCGCTCTCATTTGTGCCCAAACCTCTTGAGCATAATCACATGTAATGAGCGCATGGAAGCTAGTCTCTTCTTCTTTTGCACATAGAGAACAAGTGGCTCTCTTTGAAACGTGGCGGTATTTCTTGCATGCATTAGTGGCCAGCGCCCCAGAGACCACCTTCCATGCAAATATTTTCATTTTTAGTGGCACTCTAGCTTTCCAAATACATTGCCAAACAGGCCTTTGTCCGGTGGGATGAGTACTGGACGCACCCACCATGTTCTGGGCCTGATCTAGAGTGGCCAAACGATAGGCACTCCGGACCGTGAACTGTCCATTCCTTTCCGGAAACCAAGCTAGAAAGTCTTGCCCGTTTCTCGGTGAGGTGCGTACTTTCAAAATCTCACGAACATCCAGTTCCCAAAAGTGTTCCCTTAGGAGCTGCTCCTTCCAAGCACCATGCTCGTCAATAAAATCTGCTACCCAATGTAGACGGCAATTTCCTTTCGGAGTAACTGGACGCAGGTTATGGCCTCGTGGAATCCAAGCATCTCTCCAAGTTTTGATTAACGACCCATCTCCCACACGCCAGATGATCCCTTTCTTCACAAGCTCAAGACCATGGACAATTCCTTTCCATACAGCAGACGAATTAGCAGGGAATACCGTGTCTAAGAGATTTCCGTGGGGGAAATATTTAGCCCTGAATAATCTCGCGCATAAACTTTGGGGGCAGTCCAGCAAACGCCAAGCCTGCTTTGCAAGCAGGGCCTGGTTGAAAGCTCGCATGTCACGGAAGCCCATGCCACCCATAGCCTTTGGCAGCATCATTTTTTCCCAGCTTAGCCATGCCATCTTCCTCTTTCCTTTCTCCACCCCCACCAGTACTGTCGCATCATCCGTGTTAACTCATCACATACCGAGGCCGGCAATTTGAAGACGCTCATTAGTTGCATGAAATATAATATATCCAGATGAGTTATTAGCTTCAGTCACATGAGCATCACATGACTACATCACGTGGATAACTTGACAACCCTTCATGCGACCACTTAAAATTAAAAGGCTGATGTGAAATAAAATTAGCTTTGGCGCGAACCTTACCTTCACGAGTACATCAATTTGATTCTACGACATATTATCGGTGCACTTTGACGATGAACCAAAATACATGGATAGTCTCAAATCACATTGTTTTTCGTCGTCATTGTCCCTGTCACAACAACCAAAAAAACAAAAAATGAATCATCAAACATATATGTCTCTCTCTCCTCTCTCTAGCACACAACACAACAGCTAATAGTAGCAGCAGCGTACCATGAACAGTACCAACTTTATCCCCTCAGCTCCCTGCCGCCTCCATTCGAGCAAGGAAGTATAGGTACGTGCATCGGTGCCGCAACAACACCCTCGACGAGCCGCATCGCTCTCTCGCATCGCCACCGTCGTGCGCCATTTGGAAGAGACAGTCGAGAGGAGAGAGATGACGTATGCTTGCGAATAGGCTTTCTCGGGTTTGCTCGATGAACTGGTTGCGTAGCGAGACGACCGGGCCGGTATTGGATGGATTCATCGTGGGCAAAAGGAAAAGAATTATACCCTGTGTATTATTAGATATAGAGATTGATCACCATCAGTTGATTGTGTGATTGATTCCTTCCATAAATGTCGGTAGTCGAGATAAATGAGGAAGGAGATCGATTTGGTGGGACGGCATGCAACTTGAGATAATTGGCGTAATGCGCCATCGTGGAAATCGTGCAAAAAAATCGCTAAAATCAGAAGCAGGGGAGGGGGTGGAGTGGATCGGGGATATTATCGATCGATGGGAGGGGAGAAAGGAACTAAGGACGTACGGACTCGAGATAAAATTGGTTTAAATAGATTGTGGGCTAAAATCCGGTTTAGATAGTACTATATTGGTAGGACAAAAAAATGGTGGGGAAGGATTAACCGGAATGCGGCAAGTCTACCAACTGAGACTTAGGAGCAGAGAGAGATTAACCTGGAAGATTGCACACATGATTATCTCACCCTGGTGCACCGAGACCGTGCATGTATGGTAACAAATCTCGAACACTTTAACTCCTTTTTTTCTTGACCTGGACCATATCAGATCTCGGCATGGTTTATTTTTAGGTTGCTAACCACGCATATACCACGTGTGGTAACAAATCTCGCAGACTAATTGACCACCAAATATGTAAAAACCTGTTGACTATAAACCAGGAGCACTATCTCTCTTCCCATAGGTATATGGTAACTAATATTCTCAGTCGCGTACCATTCCTAACCAGGAAACTCACAACGTACCATAACTTTCGCGATCCCGTATCGCCGATATGCATCCTTTCATCAATCAATTAGTGCGTATCTTACTAGTTATTTTGGACAGTACTTTCTTTATATACCGAGACAAGAGGGGTCGTGGCCATTGCCTCAGATTTCTAACTCTCACCATCTCGTTGAAACTATGAAGGGGGACATCATGGTGTACACGATTGCTCTTTTGTTCATCGGGTGCCTAGTCATGGTTGGACAATGTAAGGGCATCTTCTTCACTATTCATATGGTTGCAAAATAATGGTTAACAGCGTAAGTTCGCTGCTTTGGTTTCATTAAGTGGTTTCATTGAATATATGGAAAACACCTGCGGGGAGATTTGCCCCTACCCCCTGATGCTCTGTTCAAAAGTCAAAAGTATTGTTCCTCTATGTACAACCAATTGTGCATGACAACCATATAATATCTTGTATGTAACAGGTCGTCCTGAGCCCGAGAGCACCGGCGAAGATGGCCATGCCAATGCGACTATGGTGGTCTCATCATCAGATGAGGGCAAAATTAATTTGAAATGGTGTCTTGCAAGGGATTGTAAGACCAAAGGCGAACCATCATTATTTCACCCTAAATGCTTTTGCTGCCTCATCATGGAAGGAACACCTTGTTTTCATACCAGAGGGCATTGCCAAAAAAACTGCCCACTTGGAAAATAAGGGTGTGCTTTACTAGATTAAAATACTCCCTCTGATCGAAGTTGTACCAAAACCGTGTCAATTAATTTTGATCGGATGGAGTATAATATTTCATAGTTGAATAAAATAATATGATGATGGTCTACGGTACATTTTCACTAGTTCATATCCATGCAACTTGATTCGTGGGCCAGTATTGAATATTAAATTATGTTGAGAAAATCAACATTTGTTTGATGATTACGAGAGTGGTTATACCTCAGGAGCATCATGTGGCTTATTGAAAGTGAAATATTCTCCTGCCAAATGGAAATAGTTGTATGATGCATATATATGTTCTTGTTTGTTATATTGTGTGCATCTAATATAAGTTTATGTGAACCAAATTTGGTCGTTGTGAAACACTTTCGTGAGAAAACAAAATGTGACATTCGAGCAACCTACCCGCTGTCTATTCCAGCTCAAGCGGGCAGACCAACTTCATGTACTCAGGAGCTGGCTGCTGGATGGATATTTGGGTGAATCGGTGCGAGAACACATACACACAGATAATCGCTTAGGCCACTTCATGGAAGAGAGACAAGGAATTGATGTCAAAAAAAAAAAAACATGGACCAGATTGAGGGCCTGCATGTATTTAAACTGGACTCTTGGAACCCGCCTCGACACAGGCTGCATGTTGCAGAACAACGTAGGATTCTCGAAGCGGCCGGCAGTTTGAGCGCTAGGCTGGCTGGAGACAAGTATGTCAGGACTCAGGACGTAGTAGGTGCGGCCGGCCAAGGAGCCGCCGGCCGTGGAGGGGGCGTTGACGAGACGCTCGCTCTACAACGGCGAAACACCGAGCGGTCATGGTTCGGGGCGGCGGCGATCGTCCCAGATCGCGCGAGCGGGGACCACTCATCCACGATCATGCACGACGCGCTCTGGACACGACGGTTTGTGGCTGGAGGCGGAGGAGGAGGATTCCGAACGCGCTCTGGAGACGGTCGCGAAAGCGACAGGGGAGAGCGCGAGCGAGGTCAGGGCCAGCAGAAACATAACTAAAAGTAGGACCGGTCTAGTGGCGGCCGGGCGCTCACTGCTGCTCGCGAGCGGCCGGCCCATGGTCCCAGACGTCTAGTCACTACCACATAGGAGTATTAAAAAAAAGCAAAATTACTGTAATTCAAAAGTGCTAAAAGGACACTGCTAATTAATCATCTCTATTTGGTCTTTTCTCACGTGATGGATGCCTGTTTCCCATGTTCGTCCCTAGTGCATTAATTTTTGTTTTTCAAAATTATAAAAGACAGATCATCTAAACCGTGTGTCAAAATTCAAATCCGTTTTCATCGTTGAAACCCTTGCGACGTGCTCTTCAAAAGTAGATCCCGTATGGAGATGTTTCGACGAACTAGTCTTCCTGCCAACTAAATATCAATGTGTGTGCAACTAGACTACATTGCCGTGCCAACTGAGTATATAGTCCTGCCAACTAAACATCAATGTGTCTGCAACTAGACTATATTGCCGCGCCAACTGAGCATATATGTGTCAATAGTCCTGCCAACTAAATATCAATATATGTGTAACTAAACTACATCGCCGCGCCAACTGAGTATATGTGTGTGTAAATAGTCCTGCCAACTAAATATCAATGTGTGTGCAACTAGACTACATTGTCGCGCCAACTGAGTATATGTGTGTGCAACTAGTGTTCTGCCAACTAAACATCAATGTGTGTGCAACTAGTGTTCTGCCAACTAAACATCAATGTGTGTGCAACTAGACTATATTACAAGCGAACTAAGCATATGTGTGTACAACTAGTCTTCCTGCCAACTGAATATCAATATGTGTGTAACTAGACTACGTTACAAGCCAACTAAACATTAATGCGGGATCTGTTTCAAAGATCTCGTCGCAAAAAATTCAACAGTGAAGACGGATCTGAATTCCGACGCGCGGTTTGAAAGATATGGCTTTTTAAAAATTCGGAAAACCAAAATAATTGTACGTGAAGATGTTTCTTTTAAATCGGACTAACCAGTGTGAACACATTAAATACTGATAACGACATGCACTAGCGGACAAAAAAATAACTCATGCATGCTCGGAAGCCCGGCCACTCGTTCTCTCCAGTTAGCGCGCGGCCACTTTTTAGATTTTGGGTTAAAAGTAACGGTTAGACCCGCCTCGGCACAAACAAAATCCGGCGCAAATAAGGCGCAAATTCAACCAAACTTCAGCGAGTTCATACATATATAAAAATATTTTACAAAAGAAGAAAAAAAAAACACTACTAGACCCGCCTCGCCCTCGCCCTTCCTCGCCGCCCGCCGCCCTTAAAGCTCTACATGCCGAGGAGCCTGTAGAACTGCGTGTAGTCGCCGCTTCGCCGTCGCTGCCGCCTCCTCTGCGGCCGCCCCTCGCTGCACCCTCCCTGTGTTGGCGCTGACGGGTTGGACGGTCCGGGCGTCCTCGCCCTTGTCATTGCCGAAGATCACCACGCCGTTCTCGTCCTCGCGGCCACGCTGGCGGGCGGCTATCTCCTGCAGGGCTCGGCGCTGCCGGACCATCTCGTCACGGAGGTACTCGTCCTGCGCCCACTTTAGGGCGGCCTCGTCGGAGAAGCCGCGCCGGACTATGGCCTCGTACTCCGTGGGGAGGCCGGGCTCCACCTTCGGCTTGACGAGCCGGGCAGAGGTGGGGGAGGACTCGGTGATGCGGATGCCAGAGCTGTGGGTGCGCTGGCTGATCGGCGTGTCCTGTGGCTCCGGCTTGACGGGGAGGAGGGAGGGAGAGCCGGACGAGCAGCCAGACGAGGAGGAGGACGCCGGGTCCATGCGTCTCGGCATCCACGAGCTCCCCCGCCGGCGGGAGAAGGAGGGGGGGGAGCGGGGTACTCCAGCCTGAGCGTGTTGCCGCCCTCGATGTACTCGAGGACGGCCTCCAGGCGGCGTCGGGCACGCCCCACCATCGGGCGGCCGGCCGGAGTTGAGCCTTCCGGAGGGCACGACGCCGTTGGTAGCCTCGAGCTGCTTTCGGCGTGGCGGCAACGGAAGTATCGCTCCACAATGGCTGTCGGGGATGTACCTCGGCCCTTCCCTCACCGCCAGCGGCAGAGAGGACCGGATACGGGCGATCTCCGCACGACGCGCCGCCCTAGTGGGCGGCGGTGGCACCGGGACCCCGCCGGCGCTGATCCTCCACGCCGGGGGCACCCGCATGTCCGGCGGGACCGGATACTCGGCCTCATAGAGAAGCCGAGCTTCGTCCTCGTGAAGGTGGCGGCGGCCGAAGTCGTTCGCCACCGCGCCATCGCCTGGAAAGCGCTCAACAATCGGGTGAACTGGAAATGGCGAGAAGAGAGGGAGGAACGGGGGCGTCGGCGGTGGAGAGTCTGTGCGTCTCACCGGTGCGGGAGGGGCGGCTTACATAGGCGGACCGCCGTGTGTACGCGTGGCGGGCGAGGGACGCGCGTCGTCCGGTCTTCACTGCGCCGCCCATGAGGCATCAATGGAGGAGGTTGACCGGCGCGGCAGCTTTGGCATTGATTCCGCCGCGGGAACCGAGGCGATGAGGACAACGAAGCGACGAGAAGAGCCGAGTCGCTGCCAAGGAGGGCCCGCCAATTTTTGCGCCAAAAACGATTCGGCCGGCGCCCCCAAGCGCCCCCCAGCACGCCGGGTTCGGCCTGGATCCGCCGACGCCAATTTCGGCCCGAGCCGGCAAAAATTGGGCCTTTGGAGGCGCGAGTGGGCCGATTTTTCGACGCCGGCGGCTGAAAAATCGCCTGGGGGCCTTGTTGGGGGCGCGGCTGGAGATGCTCTTAGGCACGATACATGCGAGCCCGTGGCCGCGGGCCTTCACTCGCCTCTTGTTAGGATATCTACATGCCATCTCCTTTCTTCTGTACCGACCAAATACAAGTGAAGAAACAGACAAGTGTCTCTTCTTCTTTTTCCCTTTTTTTGCAGGGAAGAAAACAGAGAAGTCAAACGAGTACTCAACGAAAAAACTCTCCGTATTCATCTATGTGATAGAGTGATTCGCGAACACAATAGCTATATGTAAGTTGTCTAAATTTCATGGGTCAATCGATTTTTGAGTGAAGGAAGGAAGCGCCAAGGAGAGGAAGAAGCTCGGCGGCTCGCCGGAGAAGAACCCCATCATCTATCTTAGGGTGGCAGAGGCCCCATTATCTATCTTAGGGTGCAGGCCTCCCCATTATCTATCTTATGTGTTAATTAGACGGGAGGGTGCAGATGCGCCAAAAAAAATGGTGCATGGGCGGGGTTAGAGGGATGGCGGGGCGGGGCGGCGGCACAGTGGTGGGCAGCGGTTGGATGGCGGGGCAGGACGGCCCAGCGAGGCTGGCACGGGAGCACCCCCAGCCGCGGGCGGCGGCAGCATGAAGGAAATATGCCCTAGAGGCAATAATAAAGTTATTATTTATTTCTTTATATCATGATAAATGTTTATTATTCATGCTAGAATTGTATTAACTGGAAACTTAATACATGTGTGAATACATAGACAAACAGAATGTTAGTAGTATGCCTCTACTTGACTAGCTCGTTGATCAAAGATGGTTATGTTTCCTAGCCATTGACATGAGTTGTCATTTGATTAACGGGATCGCATCATTAGGAGAATGATGTGATTGACTTGACCCATTCCATTAGCTTAGCACACGATCGTTTAGTATTCTGCTATTGCTTTCTTCATGACTTATACATGTTCCTATGACTATGAGATTATGCAACTCCCGTTTATCGGAGGAACACTTTGTGTGCTAACAAACGTCACAACGTAACTGGGTGATTATAAAGGTGCTCTACAGGTGTCTCTGAAGATACTTGTTGAGTTGGCGTATTTCGAGATTAGGATTTGTCACTCCGATTGTCGGAGAGGTACCTCTGGGCCCACTCAGTAATGCACATCACTATAAGCCTTGCAAGCATTGTAACTATTGAGTTAGTTATGGGATGATGTATTATAAAACGAGTAAAGAGACTTGCCGGTAACGAGATTGAACTAGGTATTGAGATACCGACGATCGAATCTCGGGCAAGTAACATACCGATGACAAAGGGAACAACGTATGTTGTTATGCGGTCTCACCGATAAAGATCTTCTTAGAATATGTAGGAGCCAATATGAGCATCCAGGTTCCTCTATTGGTTATTGACCGGAGACGTGTCTCGGTCATGTCTACATAGTTCTCGAACCCGTAGGGTCCGCACGCTTAAAGTTTCGATGACAGTTATATTATGAGTTTATATATTTTGATGTACCGAAGTTTGTTCGGAGTCCCGGATGTGATCACAGACATAACGAGGAGTCTCGAAATGATCGAGACATGAAGATTGATATATTGGACGACTATATTCGGACACCGGAATGGTTCCGGGGGTTATCGAATATATACCGGAATACCGGGGGGTTACCGGAACCCCCCGGGGGATTAATGGGCCTATATGGGCCTTAGTGGAGAAGAGGAGGGGCGGCCAGGGCAGGCCGCGCTCCCCCTCCCCTCTAGTCCGAATTGGACAAGGAGGGCGGCGCCTTTCCTTCATCTCCTCCTCCTCTTTCCCCCTTCTCCTAATCCAACAAGGAAGGGAGGGAGCCCTACTCCCGGTGGGAGTAGGACTCCTCCTGGCGCGCCCCTCTCCTGGCCGGGCGCCTCTCCCCCCCTTGCTCCTTTATATACGGGGCAAGGGGGCATCCCAAAGACACAACAATTGATTTGATCTTTTAGCCATGTGCGGTGCCCCCCTCCACCATAGTCCACCTCGATAATACTGTAGCGGTGCTTAGGCGAAGCCCTGCGACGGTAGAACATCATCGTCGTCACCACGCCGTCGTGCTGACAAAACTCTCCCTCAACACTCGGCAGGATCGGAGTTCGAGGGACATCATCAGGCTGAACGTGTGCTGAACTCGGAGGTGTCGTGCGTTCGGTACTTGATCGGTCGGATCGTGAAGACGTACGACTACATCAACCGCGTTGTGCTAACGCTTCCACTTTCGGGTCACGAGTGCGTGGACAACACTCTCCCCTCTCGTTGCTATGCATCACCATGATCTTGCGTGTGCGTAGGATTTTTTAAATTACTACATTCCCCAACGGTGGCATCCGAGCCAGTTTTATGCGTAGATGTCATATGCACGAGTAGAACACAAGTGAGTTGTGGGCGATATAAGTCATCTTGCTTACCAAAGATGTCATACTTTGGTTCGGCGGTATTGTTGGATGAAGCGGCCCGGACCGACATTACGCGTACGCTTACGCGAGACTGGTTCTACCAATGTGCTTTGCAAACAGGTGGCTAGCGGGTGTCAGTTTCTCCAACTTTAGTTGAACCGAGTGTGGCTACACCCGGTCCTTGCAAAGGTTAAAATAGCACCAACTTGACAAACTATCGTTGTGGTTTTGATGCGTAGGTAAGAATGATTCTTGCTAAGACCATAGCAGCCACGTAAAATTTGCAACAACAAAGTAGAGGACGTCTAACTTGTTTTTGCAGGACATGTTGTGATGTGATATGGTCAATAAATGATGCTAAATTTTATTGTATGAGATGATCATGTTTTGTAACCGAGTTATCGTCAACTGGCAGGAGTGATACGTCCATTTTGCATCATGCTTTTATATCGATATTTATTGCATTATGGGCTGTTATTTCACGTTATGTCACAATACTTATGGCTATTCTCTCTTATTGTACAAGGTTTACATGAAGAGGAGAATGCCGGCAGCTGAAATGCAATGGAAAAGGAGCAAATATTGGAGGCCTATTACATGCAACTCCAAAAGTCCTGAAACTCCATGGAATATCTTAAAATAAATAAAGAAAAATCATCGCCAAAGATGAAGGCCAGGGGGCCCACACCCTGCTCACGAGGGTGGGGGGCGCGCCCCCCCTGGGGCGCGCCCCCTACCTCATGGGCCCCCTGGTGGCTCTCCGATGCCCATCTTCTCCCATATGAAGTCTTTCGATGAGAAAAAAATTAGAGGCAACCTTGGCAGAACCAATCTAGGGCTCCGGCGGAGCTGTTCTGCCGGGGACACTTCCCTACGGGAGGGGGAAATCATCGCCATCATCATCACCAACGCTCCTCTCATCGGGAGAGGAAAATCTCCATCAACATCTTCACCAGCACCATCTCATCTCCAAACCCTAGTTCATCTCTTGTATCCAATTCTTGTATCCAATTCTTGTCTCCAAGTCCGGGATTGGTGCTAGTAGGTTGCTAGTAGTGTTGATTACTCCTTGTAGTTGATGCTAGTTGGTTTACTTGGTGGAAGATCATATGTTCAGATCCTTTATGCATATTATTACCCCTCTGATTATGAACATGAATATGCTTTGTGAGTAGTTACGTTTGTTCACGAGGACATGGGAGAAGTCTTGCTATTAATAGTCATGTGAATTTGGTATTCGTTCGATATTTTGATGAGATGTATGTTGTCTAGCCTCTAGCGGTGTTATGTGAACGTCGACTACATAAAACTTCACCATTATTTGGGCCTAGAGGAAGGCATTGGGAAGTAATAAGTAGATGATGGGTTGCTAGAGTGATGAAGCTTAAACCCTAGTTTATGTGTTGCTTCGTAAGGGGCTGTTTTGGATCCATATGTTTCATGCTATAGTTAGGTTTACCTTAATACTTTTGTTGTAGTTGCGGATGCTTGCAATAGAGGTTAATCATAAGTGGGATGCTTGTTCAAGTAAGAACAGCACCCAAGCACCGTCCAGCCACATATCAAATTATCAAAGTACCGAACGTGAATCATATGAACGTGATGAAAACTAGCTTGATGATATTCCCATGTGTCCTCGGGAGCGCTTTTCCTATTATAAGAGTTTGTCCAGGCTTGTCCTTTGCTACAAAAAGGATTGGCCACCTTGCTGCACTTTATTTACTCTTGTTACTTGTTGCTCGTTACAATTTATCTTATCACAAAACTATCTGTTACCACTTATTTCAGTACTTGCAGAGAATACCTTGCTGAAAACCGCTTATCATTTCCTTCTGCTCCTCGTTGGGTTCGACACTCTTACTTATCGAAAGGACTACGATAGATCCCCTATACTTGTGGGTCATCAAGACTCTTTTCTGGCGCCGTTGCCAGGGAGTGTAGCGCCTTTGGTAAGTGGAATTTGGTAAGGAAAAATTTATATAGTGTGCTGAAATTTTACATCACTTGTTACCATGAAAAGTAATTCTCGAGGGGCTTGTTCGGGTATCTTCACCCCGTCCCAAGAGAGCAAAGAGTTGCTCCTCAACCTACTGAACCTATTGAAAATGAAACTCCTTTTGAAGTTCCTTCGGGTATGATGGAAAAACTGCTAACTAATACTTATACAGGAGATGGAACAAAGCATCCTGATGAACATCTACTCTATGTGGATGAAGTTTGTGGACTATTTAAGCTTGCAGGTATAGCCGATGATGTTTTTAAGAACAAGGTCTTCCCTTTATCTTTGAAGGAAGACGCATTGACATGGTATAGGCTATGTGATGATACGGGATCATGGAACTATAAAAGATTAAAATTGGAATTTCATCAAAAGTATTACCCTATGCATCTTGTCCATCGTGATCGCAATTATATATATAATTTTTGGCCTCGCGAAGGAGAAAGCATCGCTCAAGCTTGGGGGAGGCTTAAATCAATGTTATATTCATGCCCCAATCATGAGCTCTGAAGAGTGACAATTCTTCAGAATTTTTATGCTCGACTTTCTGATAACAACCGCACCATGCTCGATACTTCTTGTGCTGGCTCTTTTATGATGAAGACTATTGAATTTAAATGGAATTTATTGGATAGAATTAAACGCAACTCTGAAGGTTGGGACCTCGACGAAGGTAAGGAGTCAGGTATGACACCTAAGTTTGATTGTGTTAAATCTTTTATGGATACCGATATTTTCCGTAAGTTTAGCACTAAATATGGACTTGACTCGAGATAGTAGCTTCTTTCTCGTGAATCTTTTGCTACTTATGTTGATCTCCCTAAGGAGAAGTGGTCTAAATATCATCCTCCCATAGAAGTAAAAGTAGCTGCACCTATTAAAGTTGAAGAAAAGACTGTCACTTATAATGATCCTATTGTTCCTACCTCTTATGTTGAAAAACCACCTTTCCCTGTTAGAGTAAAGGATCATGCTAAAGCTTCAACTGTTGTTCGTAAAAGCAATATTAGAACTTATACACCTCTGAGCAAGTCAAAGTAGAACCTAATATTGCTATTGTTAAATATCTCTTGTCCGATAATATTGATGGGCATGTTATTCAGTTACGTGGTGAAACCGCTAGAATCTGCTAAACCTTGTGCTAAAGATAAACATAGACCCGTGGTAGGCGTGCTGTTATTTCTGTTAAAATAGGAGATCATTGTTATCATGGCTTATGTGATATGGTTGCTAGTGATATTGTAAGACCCATTGACTTATATAAAGAAATAATGCATGATATTGCAACTGCTGAGTTAGAAGATATTGATGTTACAATTAAACTTGCCAATAGAGATACTATATATGCAATGTGAATTGTTAGAGATGTTGTAGTCTTGTGTGGAATAACCAAATACCCGCTGATTTTCTTGTTCTTGGTTCTCCACAAGATAGCTTTTGTCCCATTATATTTGGTAGACCCTTCTTGAATACTGTTAATGCTAAGATAGACTGCGAAAAGAATGTTGTTACTATTGGCTTGGATGATATGGTTCATGAGTTTAATTTCTCTAAATTTAGTAAACAACATCGGGGGGAAGAATTACCTAGTAAGGATGAAATTATTGGTCTTGCTTCTATTGCCGTACCTCCAAGTGATCCTTTAGAACACTATTTGCTAGATCATGAAAATGAGATGTTCATGAATGAAAGAAGGGACATAGATGAAGTATTCTTTAAATAGGAACCTATTCTGCAACACAATTTGCCTGTTGAAATCCTAGGGGATCCTCGTCCACCCAAGGGTGATCCCGTGTTTGAGCTTAAACCGTGGCCTGATAATCTTAAATATGCTTATCTTGATGAAAAGAAAATATATCCTGTTATTATTAGTGCTAACCTTTCAGAGCATGAAGAAGAAAGATTATTGAAAACTCAAGAAGCACCGTGCCGCTATTGGATATACTCTTGATGATCTTAAGGGCATTAGTCCCACTCTATGTCAGCATAAAATAAATTTGGAAACGGATGCCAAACCAGTTCGTGATCCTCAACGACGTTTGAATCCTAAAATGAAAGAAGTTGTAAGAAAAGAAATACTTAAGCTTCTGGAGGCAGGTATAATTTATCCTGGTCGATAGTCGATGGGTAAGTCCTGTCCATTGTGTCCCTAAGAAGGGAGGTATTATCGTTGTCCCTAATGATAAAGATGAATTGATTCCGCAAAAGAATTATCACAGGTTATAGGATGGTAACTGATTTCCGCAAATTAAATAAAGCTACTAAGAAAGATCATTACCCCTTACCTTTTATTGATCAAATGCTAGAAAGATTATGCAAACATACACATTATTGCTTTCTAGATGGTTATTCTGGTTTCTCTCAAATACCGTGGTCGGCTAAAGATCAATCAAAGACTACTTTTACATGCCCTTTTGGTACTTTTTGTTATAGACGTATGCCTTTTGGTTTATGTAATGCACCTGCTACCTTTCAAAGATGCATGATGGCTATATTCTCTGACTTTTGTGAAAAGATTTGTGAGGTTTTCATGGACGACTTTTCCGTCTATGGTTCCTCTTTTGACGATTGCTTGAGCAATCTTGATCGAGTTTTGCAGAGATGTGAAGAAACTAATCTTGTCTTGAATTGGGAAAAGGCCACTTTATGGTTAATGAAGGTATATTCTTGGGGCACAAAGTTTTTGAAAGAGGTATTGAAGTAGATAAAGCCAAAGTTGATGCTATTGAAAAGATGCCATGTCCCAAGGACATCAAAGGTATAAGAAGTTTCCTTGGTCACGCCGGATTTTATAGGAGGTTCATTAAGGACTTCTCAAAAATTTCTCGGCCTCTGACTAATTTATTACAAAAAGATATACCATTTGTCTTTGATGATGATTGCATAGAAGCATTTGAAATACTCAAGAAAGCATTAGTCTCTACTTTTGTTGTTCATACCACCTGATTGGAATTTACCCTTCGAAATTATGTGTGATGCTAGTGATTATGTTGTAGGTGCTGTTCTAGGGCAAAGAGTTGATAATAAATTAAATATTATCCATTATGCTAGTAAGAATCTAGACAATGCTCAAAGAAATTATGCTACTACCAAAAAGGAACTTTTAGCAGTTGTATTTGATTGTGATAAATTCAGACCCTATATTGTTGATTCTAAAGTAACTATTCACACTGATCACGCTGCTATTAAATATCTTATGGAAAAGAAAGATGCTAAACCTAGACTTATTAGATGGGTTCTCTTGCTGCAAGAATTTGATTTGCATATTGTTGATAGAAAAGGAGCTGAGAACCCGCTGCAGATAACTTATCTAGGTTAGAGAATGTTCTTGATGACCCACTACCTATTGATGATAGCTTTCCTGATGAACAATTAAATGCCATAAGCACTTCTCGTAGCACTCCATGCTATGTTGATTATGCTAATTATATTGTTGTTAAATTTATACCTCCTAGCTTCACATACCAACAAAAGAAAAGTTTTTCTATGATTTGCGACATTACTTTTGGGATGACCCACATCTTTATAAAGGAGTAGATGGTGTTATTAGACGTTGTGTGCCTGAGCATGAACAGGAACAGATCCTACGCAAGTGTCACTCCGAAGCTTATGGAGGGCACCACGCTGGAGATAGAACTGCACATAAGGTATTGCAATCCGGGTTTTATTGGCCCACTCTCTTCAAAGATGCCCGTAAGTTTGTTTTGTCTTGTGATGAATGTCAAAGAATTGGTAATATTAGTAGACGTCAAGAAATGCCTATGAATTATTCACTTGTTATTGAACCATTTGATGTTTGGGGCTTTGACTATATGGGACCTTTTCACGCCTCTAATGGATATACACATATTTTAGTTCTTTGTTGATTACGTTACTAAGTGTGTAGAAGCTATTCCAACTAGTAGTGCTGATCATAACACCTCTATTAAAATGCTTAAAGAAGTTATTTTTCCGAGGTTTGGAGTCCCTAGATATTTAATGACTGATGGTGGTTCACACTTTATTTATTGTGCTTTCCGTAAAATGCTTGCTAAATATGACATTAATCATAGAATTGCATCTCCTTATCACCCATGCCTAGTGGTCAAGTAGAATTGAGTAATAGAGAGCTCAAATTAATTTTGCAAAAGACTGTTAATAGGTCTAGAAAGAATTGGTCCAGGAAACTTGATGATGCATTATGGGCCTATAGAACTGCATATAAGAATCCTATGGGTATGTCTCCGTATAAAATGGTTTATGGAAAAGCATGTCACTTACCTCTCGAACTAGAACATAAGGCATATTGGGCTATTAAAGAGCTCAACTATGATTTCAAACTTTCCGGTGAGAAGAGGTTATTTGATATTAGCTCACTTGATGAATGGAGAACCCAAGCTTATGAAAATGCCAAGCTGTTTAAAGAAAAGTTAAAAGATGGCATGACAAAATGATACAAAAGCGTGAGTTTAATGTAGGTGATTATGTATTGCTATACAACTCTCGTTTAAGATTGTTTGCAGGAAAAATTCTCTCTAAATGGGAAGGTCCCTACGTTATCGAGGAGGTCTATCGTTCTGGTGCCATAAAAATCAACAGCGCCGAAGGCACAAATCCGAAGGTGGTAAACGGTCAAAGAATCAAACATTATATCTCAGGTACTCCCATAAATGTTGAAACCAATATTATTGAAACCGTAACCCGGAGGAATACATAAGGGACACTTTCGGACTGCTTTGAGACTCCGAAAGGGAATAGGTATGTGGTACGGTAAGTAAACCGACTCCAAAACAATTTTAAGGCAATATTTCTCCGTTTTGGAATATTTAGAAAAATAGAAAAATAAGTGGCAGTCCGGGAAGGACACGAGGCCTTCACGAGGGTGGAGGGCGCGCCCTACCCCCTGGGTGCGCCCCCCTACCTCGTGAGCACCTCGTGTGCCCTCCGGACTCCGTTTTCTTGCAAGATACGTATTTTGGTCGGTAAAAATTCATTATATACTCTCCCGAAGGTTTTGACTCCCGTATCACGCAATTATCCTCGGTTCTTGTTTCGAGCTGTTTTCTGTCAGGGTTGTCAAGGCCAGGCATCATGTCGTCCCCCTCCTCCGACAATGGTGACAAAGATGCTTGGCTAATGAAGATAGAGCTGAAGAGGGAAATACCCATGGAGATCAACAAGGATGAAAGGATCAAGGAGGCCACGGAGGACCAAGCTCCGACAGCAGAAGACACCCTCCAACTTGATCACAACTTTCTCACCCCAACTGAAATCGAAGCTTTCAAGATGATTGAGTTAGCTCGTATTCAAAACAAGTATCTCACAAGTGAAAATATTTTGTTGAAGGAGCATATTGTTGCACTCAAGGGCATTATCCGCAAGTTGGAGGACCTCTTACGCTCGATGTGCGACTATCCAACACCTCCACCTTCACCGACCAAGAAGGAGATATAATCACATGGGTATGGGCACTCCCCTTGGCAACTGCCAAGCTTGGGGGAGGTGCTTGCATCGTATCACCATCACAACTCCTATCTTTACCGTTTTTCTTAGTTCGATCCTATTATTAGTATCTTGATTTAGTAGAATAAAGTCATGGCATGATCTAATTTTGAAGTTTTGCTTTATGATCCCTCTATGTAATCGAGTCCGTGAGCTATATATATAATAAAGATTAGTGTTGAGTCAAGGGCTTGATTATTTTGCCATGATCTTGGGTGAATAAAAGAAAAAGAATAAAAAAGAAACAAAGAGTTCATATTGATCTTATTGAGAGTAATGACTTCACATAGAAAGAGTATGATGATTAAAAGTTGTTGGGGGTTGGCAAATATAGCTTTGGTCATAGTTGCAATTAATAGGAAGTAATAAGGAGAGAGAGGTTTCACATATAGATATATTATCGTTGACATCTTTTATGATTGGGAGCACTCATTAAAATATGACATGCTAAAGAGTTGATGTTGGATGATGTCTACTACACAACCTTCTTCTTGTAGACATTGTTGGGCCTACAAGTGCACAGGTTTGTAGGACAGTAGCAAATTTCCCTCAAGTGGATGACCTAAGGTTTATCAATCCGTGGGAGGCGTAGGATGAAGATGGTCTCTCTCAAACAACCCTGCAACCAAATAACAAAGAGTCTTTTGTCTCCCCAACACACCCAATACAATGGTAAATTGTATAGGTGCACTAGTTCGGCGAAGAGATGGTGATACAAGTGCAATATGGATGGTAGATATAGTTTTTTGTAATCTGAAAATATAAAAACAGCAAGGTAACTAATGATAAAAGTGAGCGTAAACGGTATTGGAATGATGGGAAACAAGGCCTAGGGTTCATACTTTCACTAGTGCAAGTTCTCTCAACAATAATAACATAGATAGATCATATAACAATCCCTCAACATGCAACAAAGAGTCACTCCAAAGTCACTAATAGCGGGGAACAAACGAGGAGATTATGGTAGGGTACGAAACCACCTCAAAGTTATTCTTTCCAATCAATCCATTGGGCTATTCCTATACGTGTCACAAACAGCCCTAGAGTTCGTACTAGAATAACACCTTAAGACACAAATCAACCAAAACCCTAATGTCACCTAGATACTCCATTGTCACCTCAAGTATCCGTGGGTATGATTATATGATATGATCACACAATCTCAATTCATCTATTCAAACCAACACATAGAACCTCAAAGAGTGCCCAAAGTTTCTACCGGAGAATCAAGAACGTGTGCCAACCCCTATGCATAGGTTCATGGGCGGAACCCGCAAGTTGGTCACCAAAACATACATCAAGTGGCACATGATATCCCATTGTCACCACAGATAAGCACGGCAAGACATACATCAAGTGTTCTCATAAAAGACTCAATCCGATAAGATAACTTCAAAAGGGGAATCTCAATTCATTACAAGAGAGTAGAGGGGGAGAAGAAACTTAAGATCCAACTATAATAGCAAAGCTCGCGATACATCAAGATCGTGCCAAATCAAGAACACGAGAGAGAGAGAGATCAAACACATAGCTACTGGTGCATACCCTCAGCCCCGAGGGTGAACAACTCCCTCCTCATCATGGAGAGTGACGCGATGATGAAGATGCCCACCGGTGAGGTTCCCCCTCCCAGGGTCTTGAACAGGGTCCCGATTGGTTTTTGGTGGCTACAGAGGCTTGCGGCGGCGAAACTCCCGATCTATCTTCTGTTCTGGAAGTTTTACGATACGTATGTATATATGGGTGCAGGGGGTACGTCGGAGGAGCTACGGGGGCCCCACGAGGCAGGGGGGCGCGCCCCAGGGGGTGGGCGCGCCCCCTACCCTCGTGAGCACCTCCCTTCTTTCCAGACGTGCACTCCAAGTCCATCGGGTGGCTTTCCTTCCAAAAATAACTTCTCCAGTTGATTTCATTCAGTTTTGACTCCGTTTGATATTCCTTTTCCTCGAAATACTGAAATAGGCATAAAACAACAAATCTGGGCTGGGCCTCCGATTAATAGGTTAGTCCCAAAAATAATATAAAAGTGGATAATAAAGCCCAATATTGCCTAAAACAGTAGATAATATGGCATGGAGCAATCAAAAATTATAGATACGTCGGAGACGTATCAAGCATCCCCAAGCTTAATTCCTGCTCGTCCTCGAGTAGGTAAATGATAAAAAAGATAATTTTTTATGTGGAATGCTAGTTGGCATAATTTCAATGTAATTCTTCTTAATTGTGGCATGAATATTCAGATCCGAAAGATTCAAGATGAAAGTTTAATATTGACATAAAAATAATAATACTTCAAGCATACTAACAAAGCAATCATGTCTTCTCAAAATAACATGGTCAAAGAAAGTTATCCATACAAAATTATATAGTCTGGCTATGCTCTACCTTCACCACACAAAGTATTTAAATCATGCACAACCCCGATGACAAGCCAAGCAACTGTTTCATACTTTTGATGTTCTCAAACTTTTTCAATCTTCACGCAATACATGAGCGTGAGCCATGCACATAGCACTATATGTGGAATAGAATGGTGGTTGTGGAGAAGACAAAAGGGAGAAGATAGTCTCACATCAACTAGGCGTATTAACGGGTTATGGAGATGCCCATCAATAGATATCAATGTGAGTGAGTAGGGATTGCCATGCAACGGATGCACTAGAGCTATAAGTATATGAAAGCTCAATAAAAGAAAGTAAGTGGGTGTGCATCCAACTCGCTTGCTCACGAAGAACTAGGGCATTTTGAGGAAGCCCATCATTGGAATATACAAGCCAAGTTCTATAATGAAAATTCCCACTAGTATATGAAAGTGACAACATAGGAGACTCACTATCATGAATATCATGGTGCTACTTTTTTTTTAAACGGAGGCAAAGATTGCCTCATCTATTAATTAAGCAGAAGAGAATTACCTAGTTAATTACGGAAAACCGAGCGAAAACCGAAACAACAAGGGCCAAGCCCACCCCAAAGACTAACACACACAGGGCAAAGCCCACCCACGAACAACATCGATGACAACCACGTCGCCCACACGACACGAGGTCCATGCCCTCGAAGCTGCAACTCTCCCGAGGCCGCCGCCTCGACATCCACTGCTCGTTGCGCCCTGCGCACTCAAAGGATAGTAGCATTGTCCCTTCTCTCTTTTTCTCTCATTTTTTTGTTTTTTGTTTTTGTTTATTTGGGCCTTTTCACCTTTTTTATGGCCTCTTTTTTTCCTTTTTTTTATTTTTCGTCCGGAGTCTCATCCCGACTTGTGGGCGAATCATAGTCTCCATCATCCTTTCCTCACTGGGACAATGCTCTAATAATGATGATCATCACACTTTTATTTTTCTTACAACTCAACAATTACAACTCGATACTTAGAACAAAATATGACTCTATATGAATGCCTCCGTGATGTAAGGGATATGCAATGATACATGAGTGACATGTATGAAAGAATTATGAAAGGTGGCTTTGCCACAAATACGATGTCAACTACATGATCATGCTAGCAATATGACAATGATGGAGCGTGTCATAATAAACGGAACGGTGGAAAGTTGCATGGCAATATATCTCGGAATGGCTATGGAAATGCCATAATAGGTAGGTACGGTGGCTGTTTTGAGGAAGATATATGGTGGGTGTATGATACCGGCGAAAGGTGCGCGGTATTAGAGAGGCTAGCAATGGTGGAAGGATGGGAAAAAGTGCGTATAATCCATGGACTCAACATTAGTCATAAAGAACTCATATACTTATTGAAAAAATCTAGAAGTTATCAAAGCAAAGTATTACGCGCATGCTCCTAGGGGGATAGATTGGTAGGAAAAGACCATCGCCCGTCCCGACCACCACTCATAAGGAAGACACTCAATAAATAAATCATGCTCCGACTTCATCACATAACGGTTCACCATACGTGCATGCTACGGGAATCACAAACTTTAATACAAGTATTTCTCAAATTCACAACTACTCAACTAGCATGACTGTAATATCACCATCTTCATATCTCAAAACAATTATCAAGCATCAAACTTTGTTTAGTATTCAACACACTCATAAGAATTCTTACTAATCTTTTATGCTTAGCATATTATGATTATTTAAACAAATTACCATGCTATTTAAGACTCTCAAAATAATATAAGTGAAGCATGAGAGTTCATCTATTTCTTCAAAATAAAACCACCATTGTGCTCTAAAAGATATAAGTGAAGCACTAGAGCAAACAACAAACTACTCCAAAAGATATAAGTGAAGATCAATGAGTAGTCGAATAATTATGTAACTATGTGAAGACTCTCTAACATTAAGGAATTTCAGATCTTGGTATTGTATCAAAACAGCAAGCAAAACAAAAGAAAATAAAATGACATTTCAAGGATAGCACACATCATGTGAAGACGCAAAAACTTAGGTTCAACCGATACTAACCGATAATTGTTGGAGAAGAAAGGTGGGATGCCTACCGGGGCATCCCCAAGCTTAGATGCTTGAGACTTATTGAAATATTATCTTGGGGTGCCTTGGGCATACCCAAGCTTAGGCTCTTGCCACTCCTTATTCCATAGTCCATCGAATCTTTACCCAAAACTTGAAAACTTCACAACACAAAACTTAACAGAAAATTCGTGAGCTCCGTTAGCGAAAGAAAACAAAACACCACTTCAAGGTACTGTAATGAACTCATTCTTTATTTATATTGGTGTTAAACCTACTGTATTCCAGCTTCTCTATGGTTTATAAACTATTTTACTAGCCATAGAGTCATCAAAATAAGCAAACAACACACGAAAAACAGAATCTGTCAAAAACAGAACAGTCTGTAGTAATCTGTAACTAACGCAAACTTCTGGAACTCCAAAAATTCTAAAATAAATTGGAGGACCTGAGAAATTTGTCTAGTAATCATCTTCAAAACGAATCAACTAAATAGCACTCTCCAGTAAAAATTTGAAGCTAATCTCGTGAGCGCTAAAGTTTCTGTTTTTTACAACATGATCATAAAGACTTCACCCAAGTCTTCCCAAAGGTTCTACTTGGCACAAACACTAATTAAAACATAAAACCACATCTAACCAGAGGCTAGATGGATTATTTATTCCTAAACAGAACCAAAAATAAATAAACTAAAATTAAATTGGGTTGCCTCCCAACAAGCGCTAACGTTTAACGCCCCTAGCTAGGCATGATGATTTCAATGATGCTCACATAAAAGATTGGAATTGAAACATACAGAGTGCATCATGAATAATATGACTAGCACATTTAAGTCTAACCCACTTCCTATGCATAGGGATTTTGTGAGCAAACAATTTATGGGAGCAATAATCAACTAGCATAGGAAGGCAAAACAAGCATAACTTTAAAACTTTAAGCACATAGAGAGGAAACTTAATATTATTGAAATTCCTACAAGCATATATTCCTCCCTCATAATAGTTTTCAGTAGCATCATGAATGAAATCAACAATATAACCATCACATAAATCATTCTTTTCATGATCTACAAGCATAGAGTTTTTATTACTCTCCACATAAGAAAATTTCTTCTTATGAATAATAGTGGGAGCAAACTCAACAAAATAACTATCACGTGATTGAAAATTAAGATCAAGATGACAAGTTTCATGGTTATCATTATTCTTTATAGCATACGTGTCATCACAATAATCATCATAGATAGGGGGCATGCTTTCATCATAGTAAGATTGCTCATCAAAGCTTGGGGGACAAAAAAAATATCATCTTCATCAAACATAGCTTCCCCAAGCTTGTGGCTTTGCATATCATTAGCATCATGGATATTCAAGGAATTCATAGTAACAACATTGCAATCATGCTCATCATAAAAAGATTTTGTGCCAAACATTCTATAGATTTCTTCTTCTACCACTTTCGCACAATTTTCCCTTCCATCATTCTCACGAAAGATATTAAAAAGATGAAGAGTATGAGACAAACTCAATTCCATTTTTTTTGTAATTTTCTTTTATAGACTAACTAGTGCTAAAACAAGAAACAAAAAGATTCGATTGCAAGATCTAAAGATATACCTTCACTTACCTAGCCTCCCCGGCAACGGTGCCAGAAAAGAGCTTGATGTCTACTACACAACCTTCTTCTTGTAGACGTTGTTGGGCCTGCAAGTGCACAGGTTTGTAGGACAATAGCAAATTTCCCTCAAGTGGATGACCTAAGGTTTATCAATCCGTGGGAGGCGTAGGATAAAGATGGTCTCTCTTAAACAACCCTGCAACCAAATAACAAAGAGTCTCTTGTGTCCCCAACACACACAATACAATGGTAAATTGTATAGGTGCACTAGTTCGGCGAAGAGATGGTGATACAAGTGCAATATGGATGGTAGATAAAGGTATTTGTAAACTGAAAATATATAAACAGCAAGGTAACAAGTTGTAAAAGTGAGCGTAAACGGTATTGCAATGATGGGAAACAAGGCCTAGGGTTCATACTTTCACTAGTGCAAGTTCTCTCAACAATAATAACATAGATAGATCATGTAACAATCCCTCAACATGAAACAAAGAGTCACTCCAAAGTAACTAATAGCGGAGAACAAACGAAGAGATTATGGTAGGGTACGAAACCACCTCAAAGTTATTCTTTCCAATCAATCCGTTGGGCTATTCCTATAAGTGTCACAAACAACCCTAGAGTTCGTACTAGAATAACACCGTAAGACACAAATCAACCAAAACCCTAATGTCACCTAGATACTCCAATGTCACCTCAAGTATCCGTGGGTATGATTATACGATATGCATCACACAATCTCAGATTCATCTGTTCAACCAACACATAGAACCTCAAAGAGCGCCCCAAAGTTTCTACCGGAGAATCACGACGAAAACGTGTGTCAACCCCTATGCATAGGTTCATGGGCGGAACCTGCAAGTTGATCACAAAAACATACATCAAGTGAATCACGTGATATCCCATTGTCACCACAGATACGCACGACAAGACATACATCAAGTGTTCTCAAATCTTTAAAGACTCAATCCGATAAGATTACTTCAAGGGAAAACTCAATTCATTACAAGAGAGTAGAGGGGGAGAAGAAACATAAGATCCAACTATAATAGCAAAGCTCGCGATACATCAAGATCGTGCCAAATCAAGAACACGAGAGAGAGAGAGAGAGAGAGAGAGAGAGAGAGATCAAACACATAGCTACTGGTACATACCCTCAGCCCCGAGGGTGAACTACTCCCTCCTCGTCATGGATAGCGCCGGGATGATGAAGATGGCCACCGGTGATGGGTTCCCCCTCCTGCAGGGTGTCGGAACGGGCTCCTGAGAGGTTTTTGGTGGCTACAGAGGCTTGCGCCGGCGGAACTCCTGATCTATCTTCTGTTCTAGAAGTTTTAGGGTTCGTAGGTATATATGGGTGCAAGGGGTACGTCGATGGAGCTAAGGGGGCCCCACGAGGCAGGGGGCGCGCCCTAGGGGGGTGGGCGCGCCCCCCACCCTCGTGGGCAGCCCGTATGGGCCACCAGAAATCCTTCTTGCTACGTTTTGAGCTTGCGTTGGTTTTCCCGAAGAGGAGAGGATGATGCAGCACAGCAGCGAAAGTATTTCCCTCAGTTTTTGAGAACCAAGGTATCAATCTAGTAGGAGGCCATGCACAAGTCCCTCGTACCTGCACAAAACGATAGCTACTCGAAACCAACGCGATTAGGGGTTGTCAATCCCCTCACGGTCACTTACGAGAGTGTGATCTGATAGAGATAATATTTTTGGTATTTTTGGTATAAAGATGCAAAGTGAAAAGTAAAAAAGCAAAGTAAAAAACAAAGCAAGTATAAAAGTGATGGAGATTGATATGATGAGAATAGACCCGGGGGCCATAGGTTTCACTAGTGGCTTCTCTCAAGAGCATAAGTATTCTACGGTGGGTGAACAAATTACTGTTGAGGAATTGACAGAATTGAGCATAGTTACGAGGTTATCTAGGTATGATCATGTATATAGGCATCACGTCCGAGACAAGTAGATCGAAACGATTATGCATCTACTACTATTACTCCACTCATCGACCGCTATCCAGCATGCATCTAGAGTATTAAGTTAAAAACAGAGTAACGCCTTAAGCAAGATGACATGATGTAGAGGAATAAATTCATGCAATATTATAAATACCCCATCTTGTTATCCTTGATGGCAACAATACAGTACGTGCCTTGCAACCCTTTCTGTCACTGGGTAAGGACACCGTAAGATTGAACCCAAAGCAATGCACTTCTCCCATTGCAAGAACTACCAATCTAGTTGGCCAAACCAAAACGGATAATTCGAAGAGACTTGAAAAGATAACTCAATCATACATAAAAGAATTCAGAAAAAATTCAAACATTTTTCGTAGATAAGCTGGATCATAAACCCACAATTCATCGGTCTCAACAAACACACCGCAAAAAGAAGATTACATCGAATAGATCTCCACGAGAGAGGGGGAGAACATTGTATTGAGATCCAAAAAGAGAGAAGAAGCCATCTAGCTACTAGCTATGGACCCGAAGGTCTGAAGTAAACTAATCACACTTCATCGGAGAGGCTATGGTGTTGATGTAGAAGCCCTCCATGGTGGATCCCCCTTGTGAGCTCGAACAGGCCCCAAGATGGGATCTCGTGGATACAGGAAGTTCTGGCGGTGGAATTAGGTTTTTGGCTCCTGTCACGATCGTTTATGGAGTGCGTAGGTATATATAGGAGGAAGAATGCGTCGGTGGAGCTTGAGGGGCCCACGAGGCAGGAGGCGCCCTAGGGGCGCCCCACCCTCGTGACCGCCTCTCTGGTTCCTTGGCGTGAGGGTCCAAGTCTCTGGATCACGTTCGGTGAGAAAATCACGTTCGAAGGTTTCATTCTGTTTGGACTCCGTTTGATATTACATTTCTTTGAAATCTTGAAAAAGGCAAAAACAACAATTCAGGTTGGGCCTGCGGTTATTAGGTTAGTCCCATAAGTAATATAAAAGTGGAAAATATAGCCCATTATAGTCCAAAACAATAGATAAAGTAGCATGGAGCAATCAAAAATTATAGATACGTTGGAGCCGTATCAGGCATCCCCAAGCTTAATTCCTGCTCGTCCTCGAGTAGGTAAATGATAAAAAGAGAATTTTTATGCGGAGTGATACTTTGGCATAATTTCAATGTAAATCTTCTTAATCATGGTATGAATATTCAGATCCGAAAGACTCAAGACAAAAGTTCATATTGACATAAAAAATAATAATACTTCAAGCATACTAACTAAGCAATTATGTCTTCTCAAAATAACATGGCCAAAGAAAGTTATCCCTACAAAGTCATATAGTCTGGCTATGCTCCATCTTCCCGACACAAAGTATTTAAATCATGCACAACCCCAATGACAAGCCAAGCAATTGTTTCATACTTTAACATTTTCAAAACTTTTTCAATCTTCACGCAATACATGAGCGTGAGCCATGGATATAACACTATATGTGGAATAGAACGGTGGTTGTGGAGAAGACAAAAGAGGGAAGATAGTCTCACATCAACTAGGCGTATCAACGGGCTATGGAGATGCCCATCAATAGATATCAATGTGAGTGAGTAGGGATTGCCATGCAATGGATGCACTAGAGATATAAGTATATGAAAGCTCAACAAAAGAAACTAAGTGGGTTTGCATCCAACTCGCTTGCTCACGAAGACCTAGGGCATTTGAGGAAGCCCATCATTGGAATATACAAGCCAAGTTCTATAATGAAAAATTCCCACTAGTATATGAAAGTGACAAAATGAGAGACTCTCTATCATGAAGATCATGGTGCTACTTTGAAGCACAAGTGTGGTAAAAGGATAGTAACATTGTCCCTTCTCTCTTTTTCTCTTGTTTTTTATTTGGGCCTTTTCTTTTTTTATGGCCTCTTTTTTTTCGTCCAGAGTCTCATCCCGACTTATGGGGGAATCATAGTCTCCATCATCCTTTCCTCACTTGGGACAATGCTCTAATAATGATGATCATCACACTTTTATTTTTCTTACAACTCAACAATTACAACTCGATTCTTAGAACAAAGTATGACTCTATATGAATGCCTCCGTGATGTGTAGGATATGCAATGAAACATGAGTGACATGTATGAAAGAATTATGAAAGATGGATTTGCCACAAATACGATGTCAACTACATGATCATGCTAGCAATATGACAATGATGGAGCGTGTCATAATAAACGGTACGGTGGAAAGTTGCATGGCAATATATCTCGGAATGGCTATGGAAATGCCATTATAGGTAGGTATGGTGGCTGTTTTGAGGAAGGTATATGGTGGGTGTATGATATCGGCGAAAGGTGTGCGGTATTAGAGAGGATAGCAATGGTGGAAGGATGGGAAAAAGTGAGTATAATCCATGGACTCAACATTAGTCATAAAGAACTCATATACTTATTGCAAAAATCTAGAAGTTATCAAAGCAAAGTATTACGCGCATGCTCCTTGGGGGATATTGTTAGGAAAAGATCATCGCTCGTCCCCGACTGCCACTCATAAGGAAGACAATCAATAAATAAATCATGCTCCGAGCTCATCACATAACGGTTCACCATACGTGCATGCTACGGGAATCACAAACTTCAACACAAGTATTCTTTAAATTCACAACTACTCAACTAGCATGACTCTAATATCATCATCTTCATATCTCAAAACAATTATCAAGCATCAAACTTATCTTAGTATTCAACGCACTCAAAAGAATGTTTCACATATCTTGAATACCAAGTATATTAACATTAAGCAAATTACCATGCTATTAACGACTCTCAAAATAATCTAAGTGAAGCATGAGTGATCAAGTTTCTTTAAAACAAATCCACCACCGTGCTCTAAAATATCTAAGTGAAGCACTAGAGCAAAAATTATCACGCTCAAAAGATATAAGCGAAGCACTAGAGCAAAAATTATCACGCTCAAAAGATATAAGTGAAGCACTATGAGCAAAACTATCAAGCTCAAAAGATATAAGTGAAGCACATAGAGTATTCTATCAAATTCCAATTCATGTATGGCTCTCTCAAAAGGTGTGTACAGCAAGGATGATTGTGGTAAACTAACAAGCAAAGACGCAAATAATACAAGACGCTCCAAGCAAAATACATATCATGTGGTGAATAAAAATATAGCTCCAAGTAAATTACCGATGGAAGTGGACGAAAGAGGGATGCCTCCCGGGCATCCCCAAGCTTTGACTTTTGGTGTCCTTGGATTATCTTGGGGTGCCATGGGCATCCCCAAGCTTAGGCTCTTGCCACTCCTTGTTCCATAATCCATCAAAATAATTCACCCCAAACTTGAAAACTTCACAACACAAAACTCAATAGAAATCTCGTGAGCTCCGTTAGAGAAAGAAAACAAAAGACTACTTTAAGGTACTGTAATGAACTCGTTCTTTATTTATATTGGTGCTAAACCTACTGTATTCCAACTTCTCTATGGATCATAAACTATTTTACTAGCCATAGATTCATCAAAATAAGCAAACAACACATGCAAAACAGAATCTGTCAAAAACAGAACAGTCTGTAGTAATCTGTAACTAACGCAAACTTCTGGAACTCAAAAATTTCTACCAAAATTAGAAGACCTGGAAAATTTCTTTATTGATCAGCATAAATTGGAATCAGTATTTTATCACGTTCTGGTGATTTTTAACAATTCGGGCACTGAGCGCAAAGTTTCTGGAAATTACAGCAAGATCAAATAACTATCACCCAAGAAGATCCAATAGGTTTAACTTGGCACAAACACTAATTAAAAGATAAACCACATCTAAACAGAGGCTAGATGGATTATTTATTCCTAAACAGAAGCAAAAACAAAAACTAAAAATAAAATTGGGTTGCCTCCCAACAAGCGCTATCGTTTAACGCCCCTAGGTAGGCATAAAAGCAAGGATAGATCTAGGTATTGCCATCTTTGGTAGGCAATCCATAAGTGGCTCTCATAATAGATTCATATGGTAATTTTATTTTCTTTCTAGGAAAGTGTTCCATGCCTTTATTTAATGCAAATTGGAATCTAATATTCCCTTCCTTCATATCAATAATTGCACCAATCGTTCTAAGGAAAGGTCTACCAAGAATAATAGGACATGAAGGATTGCAATCTATATCAAGAACGATAAAATCTATGGGCACATAATTCCTATTTGCAACAATAAGAACATCATTAATTCTTCCCATAGGCTTTTTAATAGTGGAATCCGCAAGATGCAAGTTTAGAGAGCAATCATCATAGTCACAGAAATCTAGCAAATCACACAAAGTTTTGGGAATAGTGGAGACACGAGCACCCAAATCACACAAAGCATTAAACTCATGATCTTTGATTTTAATTTTGATAGTAGGTTCCCATTTATCATAGTGTTTCCTAAGGATAGAAATTTTCAACTCAAGTTTTTCTTCATAAGATTGCATCAAGGCATCAACAATGTGTTCGGTAAAGGCCTTATTTTGACTATAGGCATGAGGAGAATTTAGCACGGTTTGCAACAAGGAAATACAATCAACTAAAGAGAAATTTTCATAATTAAATTCCTTGAGATCCAATATAGTGGGTTTAGCAATATCTAGATTTTTATTTCTTTCAATCCCTCTTTTATCAATTTCATCATCAAGATCTAAAAACTCCGCATTCTTAGAACGCCTTCTAGGTAAAGGAAGATCATATTCAGTTTCATCAAGATTCATATTGCAAAACAAAGATTTAATAGGGGACGCATCAATAACTTTTAGATCTTCATCTTGATTTTCATAGGAATTAGAAGAACACGCTTTAATAAAGGCATCTTTGGAAGCACGCATCCTAGCGGTTCTTTCTTTGCACTCATCAATGGAAATTCTCGTAGATTTGAGAGACTCATTGATATCATGCTTAGGAGGAATAGATCTAAGCTTTAAAGAATCAACCTCAAGAGAAATTCTATCAACGTTCCTAGCCAAATCATCAACTTTAAGCAATTTCTCTTCAAGCAAAGCATTAAAATTCTTTTGTGAATTCATAAACTCTTTAACACTACTCCCAAATTCAGAGGGCGTCTTATTAAAATTTCCATAAGAGTTGTTGTAGGAATTTCCATAATTATTAGAAGGAATACTAGGATAAGGCCTAGGATTAAAATTCCTCTATCTGGCGTTGTTACCAAAATTATTCCTACCAACAAAATTCACATCCATAGATTCATTATTATTCTCAATCAAGGTAGACAAAGGCATATCAGTAGGATCAGAAGAAACACTCTTAGTCGCAAATAATTTCATAAGTTCATCCATCTTTCCACTCAAAACATTGATTTCTTCTATCGCATGCACTTTTTTATTAGTAGATCTTTCAGTATGCCATTGAGAATAATTAACCATAATATTATCTAGGAGTTCAGTAGCATCTCCTAAAGTGATTTCCATAAAAGTGCCTCCCGCGGCTGAATCTAAAAGATTTCTAGAAGCAAAATTCTATCCAGCATAAATTTTTTGTATAATCATCCACAAGTTCAAACCATGAGTAGGACAATTACGTATCATTAATTTCACTCTCTCCCATGCTTGTGCAACATGTTCATGATCAAGTTGCTTAAAATTCGTAATATTGTTCCTAAGAGAGATAATCTTAGCGGGAGGAAAATACTTAGAGATAAAAGCATCTTTGCACTTGTTCCAAGAATCAATACTATTTTTAGGCAAAGATGAAAACCACGCTTTAGCACGATCTCTAAGCGAAAAAGGAAATAGCTTCAATTTAACGACATCATTATCGACATCCTTTTTCTTTTGAATATCACATAAATCAAGAAGCTATTCAGATGAGTAGCGGCATCTTCACTAGGAAGGCCGGCGCAATGATCTTTCATAACAATATTCAACAAGGCAGTATTTATTTCACAAGATTTAGTATTGGCAAGAGGAACAATCGGAGTGCTAAGGAAATCATTATTATTGGTATTGGTGAAGTCACACAATTTAGTAGCATCTTGAGCCATTGCGACAAACAAGCAATCCAACACACGAGCAAACAAACGGACGAGGAAAAGGCAACGGGAAAAAGAGGAGGAGATTGGGAAAGACAGGGCGAATAAAACAGCAAGGGTGAAGAGGGGGAGAGGAAAACGAGAGGCAAATGGCAAATAATGTAATGCGAGAGATTGGGATTGTGATGGGTACTTGGTATGTTGACTTTTGCGTAGACTCCCAACAACGGCGTAAAAATCCTTCTTGCTACGTCTTGAGCTTGCGTTGGTTTTCCCCGAAGAGGAGAGGATGATGCAGCACAGTAGCGTAAGTATTTCCCTCAGTTCTTGAGAACCAAGGTATCAATCCAGTAGGAGGCCACGCACAAGTCCCTCGTACATGCACAAAACGATAGCTACTCGCAACCAACGCGGTTAGGGGTTGTCAATCCCTTCACGGTCACTTACGAGAGTGAGACCTGATAGAGATAATATTTTTGGTATTTTTGGTATAAAGATGCAAAGTGAAAAGTAAAAAGCAAAGTAAAAACAAAGCAAGTACAAACGTGATGGAGATTGATATGATGAGAATATACCCGGGGCCCATAGGTTTCACTAGTGGCTTCTCTCAAGAGCATAAGTATTCTACGGTGGGTGAACAAATTACTGTTGAGCAATTGACAGAATTGAGCATAGTTATGAGGTTATCTAGGTATGATCATGTATATAGGTATCACGTCCAGAAAAAGTAGATCAAACGATTCTGCATCTACTACTATTACTCCACTCATCGACCGCTATCCAAAGCATGCATCTAGAGTATTAAGTTAAAACAGAGTAACGCCTTAAGCAAGATGACATGATGTAGAGGAATAAATTCATGCAATATTATAAATACCCCATCTTGTTATCCTTGATGGCAACAATACAATACGTGCCTTGCAACCCTTTACATCCTTTGGGTAAGGACACCGCAAGATTGAACCCAAAGCAATGCACTTCTCCCATTGCAAGAACTACCAATCTAGTTGTCCAAACCAAAACGGATAATTCGAAGAGACTTGCAAAGATAACTCAATCATACATAAAAGAATTCAGAGAAGATTCAAATATTACCGTAAAAAGAAGATTACATCGAATAGATCTCCACGAGAGAGGGAGTGAACATTGTATTGAGATCCAAAAAGAGAGAAGAAGCCATCTAGGTACTAGCTATGGACCCGAAGGTCTGAAGTAAACTACTCACACTTCACCGGAGAGGCTATGGTGTTGATGTAGAAGCCCTCCGTGGTGGACGCCCCCTCCGGTGGAGCTCCGGAACAGGCCCCAAGATGGGATCTCGTGGATACAGGAAGTTATGTTGGTGGAATTAGGTTTTTGGCTCCTGTCCTGATCGTTTGGGAATGCGAGGTATATATAGGCGGAAGAATGCGTCGGTGGAGCCGAGGGCCACGAGGCGGGCGCGCCCTGAGGCGCCCCACCCTCGTGAACGCCTCTCTGGTTCCTTGGCGTAGGGTCCAAGTCTCCTGGATCACGTTCGGTGAGAAAATCACGTTTCCGAAGGTTTCATTCCGTTTGGACTCCGTTTGATATTCCGTTTCTTCGAAATACTGAAAAAGGAAAAAAAAACAGCAATTCTCGGCTGGGCCTCCGGTTAATAGGTTAGTCCCAAAAGTAATATAAAAGTGGAAAATAAAGCCCATTATAGTCCAAAACAATAGATAAAGTAGCATGGAGCAATCAAAAATTATAGACAGCCCAGATTTGCTGTTTTATGCCTATTTCAGTATTTCGAGGAAAAGGAATATCAAACGGAGTCAAAACGGAACGAAATCAACTGGAGAAGTTATTTTTGGAAGGAAAGCAACCCAGGGAACTTGGAGTGCATGTCAGGGGAGATACGGGCTGCTCACGACGGTGGGGGGCGCGCCCCCTGCCTCGTGGGGCCCCCATAGCTCCACCGACGTACCCCTTCCACCCATATATACCTACGTACCATAAAACTTCCAGAACAGAAGATAGATCGGGAGTTCCGCCGCCGCAAGCCACTGTAGCCACCAAAAACCTCTGGAGCCCGCTCGGCACCTGCGGAGGGGGAACCCATCACCGTGGCCATCTTCATCATCCGGCGCTATCCATGACGAGGAGGAGTAGTTCACCCTCGGGGCTGAGGGTATGTACCAGTAGCTATGTGTTTGATCTCTCTCTCTCTCTCGTGTTCTTGATTTGGCACGATCTTGATATATCGCGAGCTTTGCTATTATAGTTGGATCTTATGTTTCTTCTCCCCCTCTACTCTCTTGTAATGAATTGAGTTTCCCCTTTGAAGTTATCTTATCGGATTGAGTCTTTAAAGATTTGAGAACACTTGATGTATGTCTTGCCGTGCGTGATCTGTGGTGACAATGGGATATCACGTGATTCACTTGATGTATGTTTTGGTGATCAACTTGCGGGTTCCGCCCATGAACCTATGCATAGGGGTTGACACACGTTTTCGTCGTGATTCTCCGGTAGAAACTTTGGGGCACTCTTTGAGGTTCTATGTGTTGGTTGAATAGATGAATCTGAGATTGTGTGATGCATATCGTATAATCATACCCACGGATACTTGAGGTGACATTGGAGTATCTAGGTGACATTAGGGTTTTGGTTGATTTGTGTCTTAAGGTGTTATTCTAGTACGAACTCTAGGGTTGTTTGTGACACTTATAGGAATAGCCCAACGGATTGATTGGAAAGAATAACTTTGAGGTGGTTTCGTACCCTACCATAATCTCTTCGTTTGTTCTCCGCTATTAGTTACTTTGGAGTGACTCTTTGTTGCATGTTGAGGGATTGTTACATGATCTATCTATGTTATTATTGTTGAGAGAACTTGCACTAGTGAAAGTATGAACCCTAGGCCTTGTTTTAACTCATTGCAATACCGTTTACGCTCACTTTTACAACTTGTTACCTTGCTGTTTTTATATTTTCAGTTTACAAATACTTGTATCTACCATCCATATTGCACTTGTATCACCATCTCTTCGCCGAACTAGTGCACCTATACAATTTACCATTGTATTTGGTGTGTTGGGGACACAAGAGACTCTTTGTTATTTGGTTGCAGGGTTGTTTGAGAGATACCATCTTCATCCTACGCCTCCCACGGATTGATAAACCTTAGGTCATCCACTTGAGGGAAATTTGCTACTGTCCTACAAACCTGTGCACTTGCAGGCCCAACAACGTCTACAAGAAGAAGGTTGTGTAGTAGACATCAAGCTCTTTTCTAGCTTAATTCCTACTCGTCCTCGAGTAGGTAAATGATAAAAAGATAATTTTTGATGCGGAGTGCTACTTGGCATAATTTCAATGTAATTCTTCTTACTTGTGGTATGAATATTCAGATTCGAAAGATTCAATACAAAAGTTTAATATTGACATAAAAATAATAATACTTCAAGCATACTAACTAAGCAATTATGTCTTCTCAAAATAACATGGCCAAAGAAAGTTATCCCTACAAAATCATATAATCTGGCTATGCTCCATCTTCCCCACACAAAATATTTAAATCATGCACAACCCCGATGACAAGCCAAGCAATTGTTTCATACTTTAATACTTTCAAAACTTTTTCAATCTTCACACAATACATGAGCGTGAGCCATGGACATAGCACTTATAGGTGGAATAGAATGGTGGTTGTGGAGAAGACAAAAGGAGAAGATAGTCTCACATCAACTAGGAGTATCAACGGGCTATGGAGATGCCCATCAATAGATATCAATGTGAGTGAGTAGGGATTGCCATGCAACGGATGCACTTAGAGCTATAAGTATATGAAAGCTCAACAAATGAAACTAAGTGGGTGTGCATCCAACTCGCTTGCTCACGAAGACCTAGGGCATTTTGAGGAAGCCCATCATTGGAATATACAAGCCAAGTTCTATAATGAAAATTCCCACTAGTATATGAAAGTGACAAAATGAGAGACTCTCTATCACGAAGATCATGGTGCTACTTTGAAGCACAAGTGTGGTAAAAGGATAGTAACATTGTCCCTTCTCTCTTTTTCTCTCATTTTTTTTATTTGGGCCTTTTCTCTTCTTTTTCTTTATGGCCTCTTTTTTTTATTTTTTTTATTTTTTTTTCGTCCGGAGTCTCATCCCGACTTGTGGGGGAATCATAGTCTCCATCATCCTTTCCTCACTGGGACAATGCTCTAATAATGATGATCATCACACTTTTATTTACTTACAACTCAAGAATTACAACTCGATACTTAGAACAAAATATGAATCTATATGAATGCCTCCGGCGGTGTACCGGGATATGCAATGAAACATGAGTGACATGTATGAAAGAATTATAAACGGTGGCTTTGCCACAAATACGATGTCAACTACATGATCATGCTAGCAATATGACAATGATGGAGCGTGTCATAATAAACGGAACGGTGGAAAGTTGCATGGCAATATATCTCGGAATGGCTATGGAAATGCCATGATAGGTAGGTATGGTGGCTGTTTTGAGGAAGGATATGGTGGGTGTATGATACCGGCGTGCGCGGTATTAGAGAGGATAGCAATGGTGGAAGGATGGGGAAAGTGCGTATAATCCATGGACTCAACATTAGTCATGAAGAACTCATATACTTATTGCAAAAATCTACAAGTTATCAAAGCAAACTAGTACACGCATGATCCTAGGGGGATAGATTGGTAGGAAAAGACCATCGCTCGTCCCCGACCGCCACTCATAAGGAAGACAATCAATAAATAAATCATGCTCCGACTTCATCACATAACGGTTCACCATACGCGCATGCTACGGGAATCACAAACTTTAACACAAGTATTTCTCAAATTCACAACTACTCAACTAGCATGACTCTATTATCACCATCTTCATATCTCAAAACAATTATCAAGCATCAAACTTCTCATAGTATTCAACACACTCATAAGAATTCTTACAAATCTTGTATGCTTAGCATGTTAGGATTATTTAAGCAAATTACCATGCTATTTAAGACTCTATTAATAATATAAGTGAAGCATGAGAGTTCATCTCTTTCTTCAAAATAAAACCACCATTGTGCTCTAAAAGATACAAGTGAAGCACTAGAGCAAACAACAAACTACTCCAAAAGATATAAGTGAAGATCAATGAGTAGTCGAATAATTATGTAACTATGTGAAGACTCTCTAACATTAAGTAATTTCAGAACTTGGTATTTCATTCAAACAGCAAGCAAAACTAAAGAAAATGACATGACGCTCCAAGCAAAACACATATCATGTGGTGAATAAAAATATAGCTCCATGTAAAGTTACCGATGAACGAAGACGAAGGAGGGGATGCCTTCCGGGGCATCCCCAAGCTTAGGCTCTTGGTTGTACTTGAATATTACCTTGGGGTGCCTTGGGCATCCCCAATCTTAGGCTCTTGCCACTCCTTATTCCATAGTCCATCGAATCTTTACCCAAAACTTGAAAACTTCACAACACAAAACTTAACAGAAAACTCGTAAGCTCCGTTAGCGAGAAAACAAAACACCACTTCAAGGTACTGTAATGAACTCATTCTTTATTTATATTGGTGTTAAACCTACTGTATTCCAACTTCTCTATGTTTATAACCTATTTTACTAGCCATAGAGTCATCAAAATAAGCAAACAACACAATGAAAACAGAATCTGTCAAAAACAGAACAGTCTGTAGTAATCTGTAACTAACGCAAACTTCTGGAACTCCAAAAATTCTAAAATAAATTGGTGGACCTGAGGAATTTGTCTAGTAATCATACTGAAAATAATCAACTAAATAGCACTCTCCAGTAAAAAGTTGAAGCTAATCTCGTGAGCGCTAAAGTTTCTGTTTTTTACAGCATGATCATAAAGACTTCACCCAAGTCTTCCCAAAGGTTCTACTTCGCACAAACACTAACTAAAACACAAAACCACATCTAAACAGAGGCTAGATGGATTATTTATTCCTAAACAGAACCAAAAAGCAAGAAACTAAAATAAAATTGGGTTGCCTCCCAACAAGCGCTATCGTTTAAAGCCCTAGCTAGGCATGATGATTTCAATGATGCTCACATAAGAGATAAGACTTGAAACATAAAGAGAGCATCATGAAGAATATGACTAGCACATTTAAGTCTAACCCACTTCCTATGCATAGGGATTTTGTGAGCAAACAACTTATGGGAACAATAATCAACTTGCATAGGAAGGTAAAACAAGCATAACTTCAAGATTTTAAGCACATAGAGAGGAAACTTGATATTATTGCAATTCCTACAAGCATAAGTTCCTCCCTCATAATAATTTTCAGTAGAATCATGAATGAATTCAAAAATATAACCAGCACCTAAAGCACTCTTTTCATGATCTACTAGCATAGAAAATTTACTACTCTCCACATAAGCAAAATTCTTGTCATGAATAGTAGCAGGAGCAAACTCAACAAAATAACTATCATATGATTGAGAATTAAGATCAAGATGACAAGTTTCATGGTTATCATTATTCTTTATAGCATACGTGTCATCACAATAATCGTCATAGATAGGAGTCAAGCTTTCATCATAGTAAATTTGCTCATCAAAGCTTGGGGACAAAAAATATCATCTTCATCAAACATAGCTTCTCCAAGCTTGTGGCTTTGCATATCATTAGCATCATGGATATTCAAGGAATTCATACTAACAACATTGTAATCATGCTCATCATATAAATATTTAGTGCCAAACATTCTAATGCATTCTACTTCTAATGGCACAATTTTCCTTTCCATCATACTCACGGAAGATATTAAAAAGATGAAGCGTATGAGACAAACTCAATTCCATTTTTTGCTAGTTTTCTTTTGTAAACTAAACTAGTGCTAAAATAAGAAACAAAAAGATTCGATTGCAAGATCTAAAGATATACCTTCACTTACCTAGCCTCCCCGGCAACGGCACCAGAAAAGAGCTTGATGTCTACTACACAACCTTCTTCTTGTAGACGTTGTTGGGCACAAATCTGCAGGTTTGTAGGACAGTAGCAAATTTCCCTCAAGTGGATGACCTAAGGTTTATCAATCCGTGGGAGGAGTAGGATGAAGATGGTCTCTCTCAAAGAACCCTGCAACCAAATAACAAAGAGTCTCTTGTGTCCCCAACACACCCAATACAATGGTAAATTGTATAGGTGCACTCGTTAATGAAGAGATGGTGATACAAGTGCAATATGGATGGTAGATATAGGTTTTTGTAATCTGAAAATATAAAAACATCAAGGTAACTAATGATAAAAGTGAGCGTAAACGGTGTTGCAATGATGGGAAACAAGGCCTAGGGTTCATACTTTCACTAGTGCAAGTTCTCTCAACAATAATAACATAGATAGATCATATAACAATCCCTCAACATGCAACAAAGAGTCACTCCAAAGTCACTAATAGCGGAGAACAAACGAAGAGATTATGGTAGGGTAAGAAACCACCTCAAAGTTATTCTTTCCAATCAATCCGTTGGGCTATTCCTATAAGTGTCACAAACAGCCCTAGAGTTCGTACTAGAATAACACCTTAAGACACAAATCAACCAAAACCTAATGTCACCTAGATACTCCATTGTCACCTCAAGTATCCGTGGGTATGATTATACGATATGCATCACACAATCTCAATTCATCTATTCAAACCAACACATAGAACCTCAAAGAGTGCCCAAAGTTTCTACCGGAGAATCAAGAACGTGTGCCAACCCCTATGCATAGGTTCATGGGCGGAACCCGCAAGTTGGTCACCAAAACATACATCAAGTTGCACATGATATCCCATTGTCACCACGGATAAGCACGTCAAGACATACATCAAGTGTTCTCATAAAAGACTCAATCCGATAAGATAACTTCAAAAGGGGAAACTCAATTCATTACAAGAGAGTAGAGGGGGAGAAGAAACATAAGATCCAACTATAATAGCAAAGCTCGCGATACATCAAGATCGTGCCAAATCAAGATCACGAGAGAGAGAGAGAGAGAGAGAGAGAGATTAAACACATAGCTACTGGTACACACCCTCAGCCCCGAGGGTGAACTACTCCCTCCTCGTCATGGAGAGCGCCGGGATGATGAAGATGGCCACCGGTGAGGGTTCCCCCCTCCGGCAGGGTGCCAGAACAGGGTCCCGATTGGTTTTTGGTGGCTACAGAGGCTTGCGGCGGCGGAACTCCCGATATATCTTCTGTTTTGGACGTTTTACGATACGTAGGTATATATGGGTGCAGGGGGTACGTCGGAGGAGCTACAGGGGCCCCACGAGGCAGGGGGCGCGCCCTAGGGGCTGGGCGCGCCTCCTACCCTCGTGAGCACCTCCCTTCTTTTCTGACGTGCACTCCAAGTCCATCGGGTGGCTTTCCTTCCAAAAATAACTTCTCCAGTTGATTTCGTTCCGTTTTGACTCCGTTTGATATTCCTTTTCCTCGAAATACTGAAATAGGCATAAAACAACAAATCTGGGCTGGGCCTCCGGTTAATAGGTTAGTCCCAAAAATAATATAAAAGTGGATAATAAAGCCCAATATTGCCTAAAATAGTAGATAATATAGCATGGAGCAATCAAAAATTATAGATACGTTGGAGACGTATCATTGGAAAAGGAAGACAACATAATGAGTTATGTTTTCTTGTATCTGAGATAAAGTATGTTGTCATGGATCCTCTAACATATTGAGCTTGCCTTTCCCCCTCATGATAGCCAAATTCTCAGCACCAAGTAGAGATACTACTTGTGCTTCCAAATACCCTTAAACCAGTTTAGCCATGAGAGTCCACCATATCTACCTATGGATTGAGTAAGATCCTTCAAGTAAGTTGTCATCAGTGCAAGCAATAAAAAATGCTCTCTAAATATGCATGACTTATTAGTGCAGAGAAATAAGCTTTGTACGAACTTGTTGTGGAAGTAAAAAAAGCGACAGACTGCATAATAAAGTTCCACATACAAGGGGCAATATAAAGTGACGTTCTTTTGCATTAAGACTTTGTGCATCCAATCATAAAAGCGCATGGCAACCTCTGCTTCCCTCTGCGAAGGGCCTATCTTTTATTATTATCTTCTACCTTATGCAAGAGTCACGGTGATCTTCACCTTTCCTTTTTCATTTTATCCTTTGGCAAGCCCAGCATGTTGGAAAGAACATGATATATATATCTAATTGGATGTAGGGGGCATGAATTGTTATTGTTGACATTACCCTTGAGGTAAAAGGTTGTGGGGCAAAACTATAAGCCCCTATCTTTCTCTCTGTCCGATTAAAACTCCGTAACCACAAGTATTGCGTGAGTGCTAGAAATTATGAAGGACTAAATGATAGCTGAGTATGTGGACTTGCTTTTAAGCTCTGACATAGACTCTTTCCGATGTTATGATAAATTGCAATTGTTTCAATGACTGAGGTTATATATTGTTGGTGCCCAATAAGGTTTCTGATTCATACTTTTGCATTGTGAAAAGATCATCACTTGAACATAAGTAATCATATGACAAAATCTATTTATGTTGTTGTTATGATATTAATCATGATGCCTTCATGTCCGTATTTTATTTTTTATCGACGCCTCTACCTCTAAACATGAGGACATATTTATTGTTATCGGCTTTTCGCTAGAGGACAAGCGAGGTCTAAGCTTGGGGCAGTTGATACGTCCATTTTGCATCATGCTTTTATATCGATATTTATCGCATTATGGACTGTTATTTCACGTTATGTCACAATACTTATGGCTATTCTCTCTTATTTTACAAGGTTTACATGAAGAGGGAGAATGCGGTTTGGAATACAGAATTTGGAAAAGGAGCAAATATTGGAGGCCTATTCTGTGCAAATCCAAAAGTCCTGAAACTCCACGGAATATCTTAAAATAAATAAAGAAAAATCGTCGCCAAAGATGAAGGCCAGGGGCCCACACCCTACTCACGAGGGTGGGGGCACCCCCCTGGGGCGCGCCCCCCTACCTCGTGGGCCCCCTGGTGGCTCTCCGATGCCCATCTTCTCCTATATGAAGTCTTTCGGTGAGAAAAAAATCAGAGGCAACCTTTCGGGACGAGACTCCGCCGCCACGAGGCGGAACTGCAGAACCAATCTAGGGCTCCGTGAGCTGCTGCCGGGGACACTTCCCTCGGGAGGAAATCATCACCATCATCATCACCAACGCTCCTCTCATTGGGAGAGGGCAATCTCCATCAACATCTTCACCGAAGCACCATCTCATCTCCAAACCCTAGTTCATCTCTTGTATCCAATTCTTGTCTCCAAGTCCGGGATTGGTGCTAGTAGGTTGCTAGTAGTGTTGATTACTCCTTGTAGTTGATGCTAGTTGGTTTACTTGGTGGAAGATCATATGTTCAGATCCTTTATGCATATTATTACCCCTCTGAATATGAACATGAATATGCTTTGTGAGTAGTTACGTTTGTTCCTGAGGACATGGGAGAAGTCTTGCTATTAGTAGTCATGTGAATTTGGTATTCGTTCAATATTTTGACGAGATGTATGTTGTCTAGCCTCTAGTGGTGTTATGTGAACGTCGACTACATAACACTTCACCATCATTTGGGCCTAGAAGAAGGCATTGGGAAGTAATAAGGAGCCATATGGTTGTCGCTTTATTGTATGCAATGCAAACGCCGTGTAATGCTTTACTTTATCACTAAGCGGTAGCGATAGTCGTAGAAGCATAAGATTGGCGAGACGACAACGATGCTATGATGGAGATCAAGGTGTCACGCCGGTGACGATGGTGATCATGACGGTGCTTCGGAGATGGAGATCACGAGCACAAGATGATGATGGCCATATCATATCACTTATATTGATTGCATGTGATGTTTATCTTTTATGCATCTTATCTTGCTTTGATTGACGGTATCATTATAAGATGATCTCTCACTAAATTTCAAGATAAAAGTGTTCTCACTGAGTATGCACCGTTGCCGCCCAGACACCACGTGATGACCGGGTGTGATAAGCTCTACGTCCATCTACAACGGGTGCAAGCCAGTTTTGCACACGCAGAATACTTAGGTTAAACTTGACGAGCCTAGCATATAACAGATATGGCCTCGGAACACGGAGACCGAAAGGTCGAGCGTGAATCATATAGTAGATATGATCAACATAGTGATGTTCACCATTGAAACTACTCCATCTCACGTGATGATCGGACATGGTTTAGTTGATTTGGATCACGTGATCACTTAGAAGATTAGAGGGATGTTTATCTAAGTGGGAGTTCTTAAGTAATATGATTAATTGAACTTAAATTTATCATGAACTTAGTCCTGGTAGTATTAGCATATCTATGTTGTAGATCAATAGCTCGCGATATTGCTCCCTGTTTATATTTTGATATGTTCCTAGAGAAAAACTATTTTGAAAGATGTTAGTAGCAATGATGCGGACTTGGTCTATGATCTGAGGATTATCCTCGTTGCTGCACAGAAGAATTATGTCCTTGATGCACCGCTAGGTGACAGACCTATTGTAGGAGCAGATGCAGACGTTATGAACGTTTGGCTAGCTCAATATGATGACTACTTGATAGTTTAGTGCACCATGCTTAACGGCTTAGAATCGGGACTTCAAAGACGTTTTGAACGTCATGGACCATATGAGATGTTCTAGGAGTTGAAGTTAATATTTCAATCAAATACCAGAGTTGAGAGATATGAAGTCTCCAACAAGTTCTATAGCTAAAATATGGAGGAGAATAGCTCAAGCAGTGAGCATGTGCTCAGATTGTCTGGATACTACAATCGCTTGAATCAAGTGGGAGTTAATCTTCCAGATAAAATAGTGATTGACATAATTCTCTAGTCACCATCACCAAGTTAGTAGAACTTCGTGATGAACTATAATATGCAAGGGGTGACGTAAACAATTCCCAAGCTCTTCGCGATGCTAAAATCGACGAAGGTAGAAATCAAGAAAAACATCAAGTGTTGATGGTTGACAAGACCACTAGTTTCAAGAAAAGGGCAAAGGGAAGAAGGGGAACTTCAAGAAGAATGGCAAGCAAGTTGCTACTCAAGTGAAGAAGCCCAAGTCTGTACCTTAGCCTGAGACTAAGTGCTTCTACTGCAAAGGGACTGGTCACTGGAAGCGGAACTGCCCCAAGTATTTGATGGATAAGAAGGATGGCAAAGTGAACAAAGCTATATTTGATATACATGTTATTGATGTATACTTTACTAGTGTTTATAGCAACTCATCAGTATTTTATACTTGTTCAGTTGCTAAGAGTAGTAACTTGAAACAGGAGTTGCAGAATGAATAGAGACTAGTTAAGGGTAAAGTGATGATGTGTATTGGAAGTGGTTCTAAGATTGATATGATCATCATCGCACACTGCCTATACTTTCAGGATTAGTGTTGAACCTAAAATAAATGTTATTTAGTGTTTGCGTTGAGCATGAATATGATTGGATCATGTTTATTGCAATACGGTTATTCATGTAAGTTAGAGAATGATTGTTGTTCTGTTTACATGAATAAAACCTTCTATGGTTATACACCCAATGAAAATGGTTTGTTGGATCTCGATCGTTGTGATACACATTTTCATAAAATTGAAGCCAAAAGATGCAAAGTTAATAATGATAGTGCAATTTATTTGTGGCACTACCATTTAGATCATATTGGTGTAAAGTGCATGAAGAAACTCCATGCTGATGGACTTTTGGAATCACTTGATTATGAATCACTTGATGCTTGCGAACCATGCCTCACGGGCAAGATGACTAAAGACTCAGTTCTCCAGAACAATGGAGCGAGCAACTGACTTATTGGAAATAATACATACTGATGTATGCGGTCCGATGAGTGTTAAGGCTCGCGGCAAGTATCATTATTTTCTGACCTTCACAGATGATTTGAGCAGATATGGGTATATCTACTTGATGAAACACAAGTATGAAACATTTGAAAAGTTCAAAGAATTTCAGAGTGAAGTGGAGAATCATCATAACAAGAAAATAAAAGTTTCTACGATATGATCGCAGAGGTAAAATATTTGAGTTACGAGTTTGGCCTTCAGTTAAAACAATGTGAAATAGTTTCACTACTCACGCTACCTGGACCACCACAGTGTAATGGTGTGTCTGAACGTCGTAACCGTACTTTATTAGATATTGTGCGATCTATGATGTCTCTTACCGATCTACCACTATCGTTTTGGGGTTATGCATTAGAGACAGCTGCATTCACGTTAAATAGGGCACCATCTAAATCCGTTGAGACGACACCATATGAACTGTGATTTGGCAAGAAACCAAAGTTGTCGTTTCTTAAAGTTTGGGTTTGCGATGCTTATGTAAAAAGTTTCAACCTAATAAGCTCAAACCCAAATCGGAGAAGTGTGTCTTCATAGGATACCCAAAAGAAAATGTTGGGTACACCTTCTATCACAGATCCGAAGGCAAGATCTTTGTTGCTGAGAATGGATCCTTTCTAGAGAAGGAGTTTCTCTCGAAAGAAGTGAGTGGGAGGAAAGTAGAATTTGATGAGGTAACTGTACCTGCTCCCTTATTGGAAAATAGTTCATCACAGAAACCGGTTCCTATGACGTCTATACCAATTAGTGAGGAAGTTAATAATGATGATTGAGGGAGTCATGGATTAGGGGGTGTCCGGATGGCCGGACTATAACCTTTGGCCGGACTCCTGGACTATGAAGATACAAGATTGAAGACTTCGTCTCGTGTCCGGATGGGACTTTCCATGGCGTGGAAGGCAAGCTTGGCGATACGGCGGATATGTAGATCTCCTCCCATTGTAACCGACTCTATGTAACCCTAACCCTCTTTGGTGTCTATATAAACCGGAGGGTTTTAGTCCGTAGGACGAACAACAATCATACCATAGGCTAGCTTCTAGGGTTTAGCCTCTCTGATCTCGTGATAGATCTACTCTTGTACTACCCATATCATCAATATTAATCAAGCAGGAGTAGGGTTTTACCTCCATCGAGAGGGCCCGAACCTGGGTAAAAACATCGTGTCCCTTGTCTCCTGTTACCATCCGCCTAGACGCACGGTTCGGGACCCCCTACCCGAGATCCGCCGGTTTTGACACCGACATTGGTGCTTTCATTGAGAGTTCCTCCGTATGCGTCATCTTTAGGCCCGATGGCTCCTCCGATCGTCAACAACGATGCGGTCCAGGCGAAATTTTCTCCCGGACAGATCTTCAGATTCGGCGGCTTTGCTGCTGCGGGCAATTAAGCAGCCATCCGGAGCAGATCGTAAGCTATGCCCCTGGCCTTCAGGTCAGATTTGGAAGTTTGAACTACACGGCCGACGTCCGCGGAGGCTTGATCTTCGACGGGTTCGAGCCACAGCCAAGCGCGCCGCACTGTCACGATGGGCATGATCTAGCTCTGCCGCCGAACAGTGCCCTGGAGGCCGCACTAGTGTCCGCTCCGGCCCTTAGCTCGGAGCCGATCGCGCATGTCGAGGACGGGTGGCTGGACACCGCCTCGGGGCTGCGATCTCTGCGGCGATCGAGCCAAATACCATACCTGTCCTTGCGGCTTCGTGACTCCAAGGTGCCGGACTCAACCTTCCGCGCCGCTAATCGAATCTGATTGGGCGCCGATCATGGAGTTCACCGCGCGGACATCTTTCAGACTTTCGCCTTTCGGCGACATTCTGAATTCACTAAAGTCTCTCTCTTTATCGGAGAGCCCTGGCGGACTATGGTCGGCAAGGTTGGGATGCGGACGACGAAGAAATTCAAAGCCCACCCACCACCCACTTCGTAGCCACTGTCGATGATTTAACCGACATGCTCGACTTCGACTCCGAAGACATCGATGGTATGGACGCCGATGCAGGAGACGGCCAAGAACCAGCACCTACAGGGCACTAGAAGGCCACCTCGTCGTATGACATATACATGGTGGACACCCCAAAAGAAGGGAACGGCGATGGAACAACGGAGGATGACCCCTCCAAGAAACAGCCTAAGCGCCGGCGTTAGCGGTGCCGCTCTAAATCCCGCCACAGTAAAAATGGTGATTCCGACACGGGAGATAATAACACCGGACAAAGGTCAAGACAATCCCTCCAAAGAGGATTCAGTGCAGGAGGATGGAGAAACCATCCCTCCTGAGAGAGTGGCAGACAGAGAGGTAGAGGACGATAATTACATGCCTCCCTCCGAAGACGAGGCAAGCCTCGACGACGACGAATTTGTCGTGCCTGAGGATCCCGTCGAACAAGAGTGTTCCAAACACAGGCTTATGGCCACGGCGAGCAGCCACAAGAAAAAACAGCAACAGCTCAGAGCTGACCAAGACTTGCTAGCCGACAGATGGACTGAAGTCCTTGCAGCCGAAGAGTACGAACTCGAACGCCCCTCCAAGAGCTACCCAAAACACAGGCTGCTACCCCGATTAGAGGAGGAGGCACCTAGACCTACATCACCAGCGCATGATGCGGACGACCGGCCACCCCGTGGCCGCGACAGAGAGGCCTCTCGGCCCTCCGGTCAAGCCGCACCCCTGCGTCGCTCCAGAAATACCAAGGCACGAGGAAACGCGCCAGACCTGCGAGATATATTGGAGGACAAGGCAAGGAAAACAAGGTCGATCTACGGATTGCGTGGGTGCCCCATGACACGTGACGATAACCGTCATGCCGGATATGGCAAATCCGCCGGGCGAATTCTGATGAGACAAAGCTCATTTGAGCTACGCCGTGATATAGCCCAATATCTGAGGCGCCAAGACACCCACTATGCTTCACAGATGAAGTAATGGATCATCAAATATCCGAGGGTTTCAAACCCGTAAACATCGAATCATACGATGGCACAACAGATCCGGCGGTATGGATCGAGGATTATCTCCTTCATATCCACATGGCCCGCGGCGATGATCTACACGCCATCAAATACCTCCCACTCAAGCTTAAAGGACCAGCTCGGCATTGGCTTAACAGCTTGCCGCCAGAATCAATTGGTTGTTGGGAGGACACGGAAGCCGCATTCCTCGACAACTTCTGTGGCACCTATGTGCGACCACCAGATGCCGATGACCTAAGCCACATAATTCAGCAGCCAGAGGAATTGGCCAGACAATTCTGGACACGGTTCCTAACCAAGAAAAATCAAATAGTCGACTGTCCGGACGCAGAGGCCCTTGCAACCTTCAAGCATAACATCCGTGACGAGTGGCTTGCCCGGCACCTAGGAAAGGAAAAGCCGAAATCCATGGCAGCCCTCACAACACTCATGACCCACTTTTGCGCGGGAGAAGACAGCTGGCTAGCTCGTAGTAATAAGATGACCAAGAGCCCTGGTAATTCGGATACCAAGGACAGCATTGGCAGGTCGCGTCGCAACAAGCAAAAGCGATGCATTAACGGCGACAATGCTGAGGATACGGCAGTTAATGCCGGATTCAGAGGCTCTAAACCAGGTCAGCGGAAAAAGCCATTCAAAAGAAATACTTCGGGCCCGTCCAATTTTGTAGCGACCCGACCTCAGACGGTCAAGCCTCTGTGTATCCGTGCCATCCCTGGATCAGTATGCTGGCACACACAGTACATCAATGTATATATCAAAGTGCAATCACATGTATAAATAACGTAAAACTGATATATACCTCATAATACTCAGCGGAAACAATCAAACGGGTGTGGAGTCCCATCAACGCCATCGGCAGGTTGAGTGTAGACCGTAACCTGTACTGCGTACTCTTACTAAATCACGAAGACAAATATCTGCAACATGATATGTTGCAGCCGTGTAGGTCAGTACATTGAATGTACCGGCAAGATCACAATAAGAGAAAACAGATGATAAACTATACTATATGCAATATGGCTTTGTGGCTCTGTATCTGAGTTTTGTTTGCGTAAAAGCTGGTTTTTATTTTCCCTGCATCAAAGGAATAAATGAACCCTGTACTATGGAGTTTTCTATCATGACATGGTTCCGCCAACCGATGTCTCATAGCCCAAAATCATCATATGTTGCCCACAATTAAGTTATCAATCCGGTGTTGAGAGTTCCGAGATAGATCCAAGTCCAGAGGCTCAAATTGTCCGTAACCGGGGACACGGCTAATCGATTAGGTTTAAACCCTCTGCAGAGGTTTGTACACTTTACCCGCAAGATTCGATCCCTCTCTTTACGTTCTCGCACTTGAGGTGTTTGAGAACAAGATGACCAAACATGGTCTTCCGAAGAGTTCCTCGACCACTGTCCGGTACTCAACCCATCCTACCGTAGTTCTACATCTGCTAGTACCGTCCCAGCTAGAGTCACAACTAAGGTCAACCAAGCCAGAGCCCATAATGACTTGCGGTTGCACAGGTAAGCTTCCGGGCATGAAGTATTCTTCCGTCTCTTTGAGTCTGGGTGAAGCTTCCGCAAGATGTCATGGCGCTTCTCCATGCATCCCGCCAACCACTGGTTCCTCCAGGGTGCCCGTCAACCGTCCTTCACCCAGTAGTGTGTATTGAACTCTTGTCTCGAGTCTTGAAGTCTTGAGGCCTTGAAGATGCAGTCCTTGCAGCTTTCATCATGGTGTTGTTGACGTAGATCCTCCATTCTCACACCACTCCTGAGCACTCGTACCAAACCCCGTCTACTATAGCGTAGCATTAGAATAAATAACGTCCCGGGCTTGGTAACAGGGTGATGGGTCCCTACCTCATGCATACTACTCGACTACAAGGATTCAATAACACTACTGAGGGGTGGTTGCAAAGATGCCACTAAATGCAATAAAACATAGGTATGAAAGCATGGTCAAAGTGAACTTGCCTTGTTGACGATCTTGAAAACTAGGGATCGTAGTAGCAAGCTTCACTCCGGAAACTCTACCGAAACAAACAATAATCACAATAAGCCTATAGCATATGATCACATAACACAATAGCATAGTAATATAACACACCAAAACAAACGAATCAAAACCCAAAGGGAAAACTCAAAGAAAACCAACTCAAGTTTTTCCTACTTCAAGCAACAACTAAAAATAGTTTTATATAACAAAAAATTTCTCAACATAACCTAATCATGAGTTTATGTTAACTTAACAGAAAAAGAATGCATTAAGCAACTAGGAGCAAAAAGAATCAATTTAAAAGCTATAGTAAAACTCCTATTAGGCCTAATCCAATTTATATTAAGAAAATAAAATAAAAAGTTTTATTTAATATAAATAAAAGTTCATCCTATAAAGTGACAGAAACTATCCTATAATAATCAATCACGTGTGAAAAATAAATTTATTTACTAATTAAAATAATAGGAAAACAGTAGCTAGTTAATTAATTAGGATTAACAAGATTCTGCTAAAATATTTTTTCATTAATCCTAAAATGCCCAAATTAATTTCTATGGTTTGGCAATGACAAAAAAAAGTTGGGACAAAAAGAATCATATAAAAATAATTTTCCTAGCTCATGTTATAACAGATTTACTATTCTGACTAAAACTAAAATAAAGCAATTTTAATTAATTTTAACATAGCTAAATATATATTCTACAAAAACTATAGAAAATTTGCAAACTAACAAAAAAAGAATCACCTAAAAATATTAAACAGAATAAAAGATATGAATTTTTCAAAACAGGAACTATTCTGTTAAAACAGAAAACAAAAATAAATGAAAAAGGGCCTAATGGGCCTAAACTACACTAGCGTAATATAAACTAAACGGGCCTAGGGTTAAACTGAATCGGGCCGGGCTAAAAAATAAAACCCTAACTAAAATAAATCAGTAAACTAACCGGGCCGGACGGTTTTATTAAAGAAATACCCCTTGGGGTGTTCTAATCTGTAGTAGATTATGAATCTGACAGAAGTGCTCTCGGTGACTCACCAGAGCTCGACGGCGGGCGGGCGGGCGGTGGCGAAAAGGGTGGCCTCTCCAGTCGTCGGGGAGGTCGGGGAGTGGCTCGGAAGTGCAGACGAGCTCGGGGAGGTGTTTGGTGGGGTCGGTGGGGGTCGGGGAGGGCTAGAGGCGGCGACGACGACGCAAATGGCGGCGGCGGGAGGTTCGGGCTCCGGCGACGGCGAGAGAGAGGAGGAGGGGCTCCGGCGAGGGGGTAAGGGGGGGAATGGGGTGCGGGGAGGGTATTTATAGGGCGGGGGCGAAGCCTTGCGGGAGGGGGCGGATCGGGGAAGATCGGTGAGATCCCGGAGATCTCGGGATCTCCGTGAGCAGTGATGGTGGCGTGGGAGAGGGGTTGAGGGAGGTGGTGGCCCACCGCCGAGAGAGAGAGAGGTGCGGTCGGGCGACCCACGCGGGAAGGTTTCGGGCGAGGGTTGGCGAGGCCGGCTCGGCTCGCTCATTGGGTTGGCTTCTTTGGGCACGCTGGTGGGCAGTCTTGGTATTGGCTGAGCCATTAACTGGTGGCCGGCGCTTTGAGGGGGGTTTCTTTTTAATTTTTTAATAAAAACAAAAACAGAGATAACTTATAAAATATAAATATTTTATATAGGACATATATATACCAAAATGATCAGGGGAATATTCCCTATCATTTGAACATTTTTCCAAAGGCAAAATCCAAACTTTATAAAAATTCATTTTTTTTCAAAACAAATAAAACTCAAATTTGAAAAGGGTTTTCAAGATACTTTCAAATGACTTTAAATTTGATTCTTTTTAACCTCCAACTCATATTTCATATAATTGAAGAAGTCATTTTATCTTCTCTCATGAAAATCATAGAGTTGCATAAAGTTTTGAATTTGAAATGTTCTCAAATGAAATTCAAATCTTTTCAAAACCCTTTTTCAAATGGAAGAAGTCATTTCATCTTCACTCTAGGGTTTTGGTGTTTGAATGGACTTGAATTTCATTGAGATCCAGAAAGGGCAAAGGGATAGTTTTGGGAAAGTCATTTTATTCCCTCTCATCCAACTTTCAAAAGTTTCAAATTCCACTCAATTTCACTCAATCACTCAAACAAACAATCAGACCACAAGCATAGTTATTTATCTAATATAACATTCCAAAATTTAGAATTTTGGGATGTTACAAACCTACCACACTTAAAATGAATCTTGTCCTCGAGATTCAAAGAGGCTAGCAAGAAAAGGTTAGGGGTTGGGGGTCTTCTAGCAAAAGTTTTGGTCAGAAAGGTCAGGGGTGCTACCACACTTAAAAGCAAGGTTACAGTTCAATAAACTCAGATACTTCCTCAAAGTCTTGACAATATATGTCTCTTCACATATCTTGCAATAACTCCTTCATTTACGCTCTTCTGCCAGAAGCATAGAGTTTTCCTCAGAATCTTGGGTCGGTGTGTCAAAGTTGAAGTTCGTCCGAGACTGGATTTGCTTAGCTGATTGGTCTGTGTCCATTCTAGACAACTATCGAAATACTCATGGTGGTCTACAATTTATGGTTTCTCCTGCAGAAAACGGGTCTGGGTTGAACTTCACCGTATAACCTACGGTTGGCAACGGTTGCCTGTAAAGGGGTTCCATCGTCCTACCATTCTATGGTTTTATGGCTTGACGTGTCGACACTCTTCTAAGGTTTTCAAGGCTCTACGATTTTCCATCAACATATGATAGTTCATGATAGAAGTCTCCGGTATGGGGCCAATCCATCCCGTGCATTTGAATCATTACCACATATGTAAATATCGAATCACGTATTCTAACACTTGGGCATACTCACAAGCATTGCAGAATTTCTCTTGTTCTCGAACTGGGTTCGAGTAATTCCATGGTTTCTGCAAGCCAAACGAAACATCTATCATTACTTCACCACTCTCAGGTTTTTGCGTAACCTCCTACGGAATGTATGCTGATTTGATCACTGCTTCTTCCAAGTGTACTCCTTTATCAAGGTTACATCTGTTCCTTATCAAAGTCCTGGGCCTGTGGGTTATGGACCACTTCAATTCTTGTACAAGTTTAATTCATCCTTCCTAGGGTTATCATTCCATATTCCAACATTACATCTCCTATAAATCCAATAGTACTTCTTCCTTCATACCCTTGTGGTGACGATCATACAAAACTCCAACTTATTTTGTCCATCTTCCTTCTATGGATCGTCATGAATAACACATTTCTTTCTTCATTGATCCTGTGGCTTTACGGAGTACTACCACACCAAAAAATGCACTAGTTTATCCATAAATCACATTACTTTCATATCAATCTTTTATTACATCCTTAACCATTTTTCGTAAATCCAAATTCCAAAAGTTTATTACAAATGCTGCCACCCACATGATTCGGTATGGTGGACATTGCTTCCAACTTTATTTATTTTTCCTCCTTGAGGATTCTTGATCCAAGCTGGAATTGCGCGACATGCGCCTTTGAAATCTTCAATCTTACATTTCTTCGTGGTGGCCTTGAGCTTCATCTCCATCATCTCCGTATGCACTTCTACGAGGTATTCCCGAGTATAACGGAGTCTTGCTTCAAGTATTTCTCCGATCTGGCGTATGGCTTCCATGGCTGCTTCACGAACAAAGATCGAAGAAAGTTGCTTGTGGTCCACGTGAGATGAAAAAGTACTGCCCCATCATCTTTGGGCAAACTCCTTTCGAACGGTGGAGGTGTACCTCCACATACCAAAGTTCCACTCCCTTTTGCATGAAGGGGTAGCCTTTGTAGACTGCATCTCCTTCAAGGTGAATATGCTTCATCATGTCCTTCAGGATCTTGGGTAATCATGATCACTTGTCGTGGTCATGATCGTTTCAGGCCCTTAAGGAAAGACTCATAAAGGGTTGTCATCTACATGTGTAGAATAAGAGGGGTGCTCAGAACAAGGAATGTATTTCCATGGGGAAATTGCAATTGTCTCCAGAAAAGTTTGGTGTTCAGTGGTTCAAGATTTCGGGGTCTGGTTGAGATAGAAAGAGAAAGCAAATACCCACCCATCAACAAAAGAATCCTAGCTCAGAAGTACCGTTTGTAATGGGCCGTTCTACTATGGTTTCGTTTCTAAGTTCTCATTTCTTCAGGTCTTCAATGCTCGGGAGTTTCCAATTCCTGATGCTTTTCCCATATGAAGGCCTTCTACCATTCTTCCGTAACTTACGTCTCTCATGGTTGAAATAAATACAAGCCTACGAATATCGCATCTATCCAACCATTCAATAAACACAAAAAAAATAATAGCAACCAAGCATTCATTTATTCAATCAATTCTACAGTATCGCCACCCACATAAATTGGTATGGTCAGATACTTAAATTGAGAAAGCGTTCATCTTTATTTCTCTCATGGTGGCTACTACTAAGCTAATTTACCGGGAACTTGATCATTGTCCCCATTGGGGCTTCTTCCGTGTGGACTTAATCTCCTCCAATTTTTCTGCTAGATTTTCCCTGTCGATGCGGAGTTTCTTGTGACGACCCTGTATGTCCTGAAGTTGTTCCTTGAGCTTCTGGATTTCAACGTCCTTGGCATGAGACATGGTCCTGCTGTTTTTCAGTTCCTGACGCATTCTCGGGATCTCGAGGTTCTCCTCCTCCAGGTTGTTTACCTTCAGTCTCTGAGTCTCAACTTCTTCTCGTAGTGCTTCATTGTCAAATAGGGCTTCCAGGAGGTCCATCTGAAGATTCTTGATGTATTGTTCTAGATCCCGATTGTATACTAACGATGGGGAGAACTTCATCTTTTGCACTTCCGTCAAGGCAATAGTTGCTCCATCAAACTTCGCCATCCAATCCTTCCAAAGAAGTGTGGGTTTAGTGCAAAGACGATGACGATAGCATAAACGTGCATTGGCATCATGGACGGCAGTGTTGATTCCCATATCACAGTCACCATTTATAGTTCCGAAGCTGATGTCTGCAGTCTTGGGGTCTTCTTTACGACCAAAAACTTGGGTCTTGACTCCCCACGATCTAGACGTCCTCTTAGTTGCCTCGATCTCAGGTATCGGTAACTTCCGGTAGCTGACTAGCTCCACAAGGAAGGGGCCTCCAAGAACCTTCTCGTAGTGTTCTCTTTTGTTCAGAATGTAGCTCTCCATCTATAGTTTGAAATAAGGAAGGTTCGGTAAAAGAAATCAGGTGTTACGAGAGTAGTACAAAACAAAGGTCATTCCTATTGGGGTCTTCATATTACTAAGTCATTTTCTAGGGTCACGTCCTACAGCCAACATGTGCTCTGATACCATATCTGTAGCGACCAGACCTCGAACGGTCAAGCCTCGTGTATCCGTGCCATCCTCGGATCAGTATCTTTGGCACACAGTACATCAATGTATATATCAAAGTGCAATCACATGTATAAATAACGTAAAACTGATATATACCTCATAATACTCAATGAAACAATCAAGCGGGTGTGGAGTCCCATCAACGCCATCGGCAAAGTTGAGTGTAGACCGTAACCACATCGTACTCTTACTCGTCGGAAGACAAATATCCGCAACATGATACGTTGCAGCCGTGTAGGTCAAGACATTGAATGTACCGGTAAGATCACAATAAGAGAAAGCAGGATGATAAACTATACTATATGCAATATGGCTTTGTGGCTCAGTATCTGAGTTTTGTTTGCGTAAAAGCTGGTTTTATTTTCCCTACATCAAAGGAATAAATGAAGTCTGTACTATGGAGTTTTCTATCATGACATGGTTCCGCCAACCGATGTCTCATAGCCCAAAATCATCATATGTTGCCCACAATTAAGTTATCAATCCGGTGTTGAGAGTTCCGAGATAGATCCAAGTCCAGAGGCTCAAATTGTCCGTAATCGGGACACGGCTAATCGATTAGGTTTAAACCCTCTGCAGAGGTTTGTACACTTTACCCGCAAGATTCGATCCCTCTCTTTACGTTCTCGCACTTCAGGTGTTTGAGAACAAGATGACCAAACATGGTCTTCCGAAGAGTTCCTCGACCAATGTCGGTACTCATCCCATCCTACCGTAGTTCTACATCCGCTAGTACCGCCCCAGCCAGAGTCACAACTAAGGTCAACCAAGCGAGCCCATAATGACTTGCGGTTGCAGGTAAGCTTCCGGGCATGAAGTATTCTTCCGTCTCTTTGAGTCTGGGTGAAGCTTTCCGCAAGATGTCATGGCGCTTCTCCATGCATCCCGGCCAACCACTGGTTCCTCCAGGTGCCCGTCAGCAAATCCTTCACCCAAAGAGTGTGTATTGAACTCTTGTCTCGAGTCTTGAAGTCTTGAGGCCTTGAAGATGCAGTCCTTGCAGCTTTCATCATGGTGTTGTTGACGTAGATCCTCCATTCTCACACCACTCCACGAGCACTCGTACCAAACCCGTCTACTATAGCGTAGCATTAGAATAAATAACGTCCGGGCTTGGTAACAGGTGATGGGTCCCTACCTCATGCATACTACTTGACTACAAGGATTCAATAACACTAGGGGTGGTTGCAAAGATGCCACTAAATGCAATAAAACATAGGTATGAAAGCATGGTCAAAGTGAACTTGCCTTGTTGACGATCTTCGAAAACTAGGGATTCGTAGTAGCAAGCTTCGCACTCCGGAAACTCTACCGAAACAAACAATAATCACAATAAGCCTATAGCATATGATCACATAACACAATAGCATAGTAATATAACACACCAAAACAAACGAATCAAAACCCAAAGGGAAAACTCAAAGAAAACCAACTCAAGTTTTTCCTACTTCAAGCAACAACTAAAAATAGTTTTATATAACAAAAATTTCTCAACATAACCTAATCATGAGTTTATGTTAACTTAACAGAAAAAGAATGCATTAAGCAACTAGGAGCAAAAAGAATCAATTTAAAAGCTATAGTAAAACTCCTATTAGGCCTAATCCAATTTATATTAAGAAAATAAAATAAAAGTTTTATTTATTATAAATAAAAGTTCATTATATAAAGTGACAGAAACTATCCTATAATAATCAATCACATTTGAAAAATAAATTTATTTTCTAATTATAATAATAGTAAAACAGTAGCTAGTTAATTATTTAGGATTAACAAGATTCTGCTAAAAATATTTTTTTCATTAATCCTAAAATGCCCAAATTAATTTCTATGGTTTGGCAATGACAAAAAAAAGTTGGGACAAAAAGAATCATATAAAAATAATTTTCCTAGCTCATGTTATAACAGATTTACTATTCTGACTAAAACTAAAATAAAGCAATTTTAATTAATTTTAACATAGCTAAATATATATTCTACAGAAACTATAGAAAATTTGCAAACTAACAAAAAAATCACCTAAAAATATTAAACAGAATAAAAGATATGAATTTTTCAAAACAGGAACTATTCTGTTAAAACAGAAAACAAAAATAAATGAAAAAGGGCCTAATGGGCCTAAACTACGCACTGAGCGTAATATAAACTAAACGGGCCTAGGGTTAAACTGAATCGGGCCGGGCTAAAAAGTTAAAACCCTAACTAAAATAAATCAGTAAACTAACCGGCCGGACGGTTTTATTTAAAGAAATACCCCTTCGGGGTGTTCTAATCTGTAGTAGATTATGAATCCAGACGGGGTGCTCTCGGTGACTCACCGGAGCTCGACGGGCGGCAGCGTGGCGGTGGCGAGTGCGGTGGCCTCTCCGGTCGTCGGGAGGTCGGGAGTGGCTCGGGGTGCAGACGAGCTTGGGAGGTGTTCGGTGGGGTCGGTGGGGTTCGGGGAGGGCTAGGGCGGCGACGGCGACGCAAATGGCGGCGGCGGGAGGTTCGGCTCCGGCGACAGCGAGAGAGAGGAGGAGGGGCTCCGACGAGGGGGTAAGGGGGGGAATGGGGTGCGGGGAGGGTATTTATAGGGCGGGGGCGAAGCCTTGGGGGGGCGGATCGGGAAGATCGGTGAGATCCCGGAGATCTCGTGATCTCCATGAGCGGTGATGGTGGCGTGGGCGAGGGGTTGAGGGAGGTGGTGGCCCACCGTCAGAGAGAGAGAGAGGGGTGCGGCGCGGTCGGGCGACCGACGCGGAAGGTTTCGGGCGCGGGGGTTGGCGAGGCCGGCTCGCTGGCTCGCTGGGTTGGCTTCTGGGTCACTTTGGTGGGCGGTCTTGGTAAGGGTGGGCGATGCTTTGGGCACACAGGGGGTTTTCTTTTTAATTTTTTAATAAAAACAAAAACAGAGATAACTTATAAAATATAAATATTTTATATAGGACATATATATACCAAAATGATCAAGGGAATATTCCCTATCATTTGAACATTTTTCCAAAGGCAAAATCCAAACTTTATAAAAATTCATTTTTTTCAAAATTCAAATAAAACTCAAATTTGAAAAGGGTTTTCAAGATACTTTCATATGACTTTCAATTTGATTCTTTTTAACCTCCAACTCATATTTCATATAATTGAAGAAGTCATTTTATCTTCTCTCATGAAAATCATAGAGTTGCATAAAGTTTTGAATTTGAAATGTTCTCAAATGAAATTCAAATCTTTTCAAAACCCTTTTTCAAATGGAAGAAGTCATTTCATCTTCACTCTAGGGTTTTGGTGTTTGAATGGACTTGAATTTCATTGAGATCCAGAAAGGGCAAAGGGGATAGTTTTGGGAAAGTCATTTTATTCCCTCTCATCCAACTTTCAAAAGTTTCAAATTCCACTCAATTTCACTCAATCACTCAAACAAACAATCAGACCACAAGCATAGTTATTTATCTAATATAACATTCCAAAATTTAGAATTTTGGGATGTTACAAATTTGGACCGAATACTCGATCGCTTGTGCCAGATACACGGCACCCCCGAAAACCAGCCAACCACACCAATAGGGATTGGTGGGTGTTCAAGCAGGCAGGCAAGTTAACCGCCGAAAACAATGACAAGGGGCTGCATAGCGGTGACGAGGAGGAGCCCGGCCGCCGAACAATAGGGGACAGAAGGGCTTCCCCCCACAAGTGCAGACGGTGAACATGATATACGCAACCCACATACCCAAAAGGGAGCGGAAGCGTGCATTCAGGGACGTATATGCGTTGGAGCCAGTCGCCCCAAAGTTCAACCCATGGTCCTCCTGCCCGATCACTTTTGATCGAAGGGACCACCCCACTAGCATCCGCCATGGCGGATTCGCCACAATGGTTCTAGACCCAATCATTGACGGATTTCACCTCACTAGAGTCCTTATGGACGGCGGCGGCTGACTGAACCTGCTTTATCGGATCTGATGTGAAAAATGTGCATAGATCCCTCAAGGATTAAACCCACAAAGACGACCTTTAAAGTCGTCATACCAGTGTAGAGGCCAACTGCATGTGCTCGATTACACTTGAGGTGGTCTTCGGATCCCCGGATAATTTCCGAAGCGAGGAGTTAATCTTTGACATAGTGTCGTTCCGTAGTGGCTATCACGCCCTGCTCGGACGAACCGCATTTGCAAAGTTCAATGCGGTGCCACACTACGCATACCTCAAGCTCAAGATGCCAGGCCCTCGAGGAGTCATTACGGTCAATGGAAACACCAAACGCTCTCTCCGAACGGAGGAGCATACGGCGGCCCTCGCGGCGGAAGTACAAAGCAGCCTCTCAAGGCAATTCTCCAGTCCGGCCATTAAACGTCCGGACACCGTCAAGCGCGTCCGGAGTAACCTACAACAAGACCGCCTGGCACGTTCCGAGCACGCGTAACAATGCTGCCCCAACCCCAGCCTCGCGAAATTGCAAAACCAGTACTACGCATACATAACTACGCTCTGGAAATACCATGGGCATAGGGGAGGGGCACGACCATGGCATGCCCAAAATGCGGCTCAACCGCACCAGGGGCTCCCGATTTTGTCATTATTTTTTCTTACTTTCAGGACTCCACTTTCCGGAAGGCCTGTCCGGCAAGATAATCGCCAAACACGATGCAACAGCCAGGGGACGTGAAAGCTATGTTGAGTGTCCAGTGGTCTCTATAACGAGCAGTATACTTGTTTCACATATCATCCCGCAGCTTCGCCTCGGAGGGACATGTCAAATAGTCTCATCTCTTGCTTATCGCACTATTTGTATCGCTCGCTTTTACCGCAGACTTTTCGAATAAACAATACATAGCTTTTGTCTATTATTGCATTCCTTTTTATATAAAAATATGTTCAGTTATGACATTATGCAACCGTACACTTTGGTACGGCCAATACACCAGGGCTTACGTACCCCGAATATGGTGTGAGAAGTCCGAACACTCTCATGAGTGCGGCACCCCGAACTTATAGCATTATATGAATCGGCTCCGAATCATGTCTTGGGTCAATAGTTGGATTTGCCCTGCTCCCATGTTTTGGTACCTTACGGTTATATCGGCTAAGGTAGCACTGGGAGAACCACTACGATTGTGCCCCGGTTGAGCTGGGCTAAGCACCTCAGTGGAGAAAGCTAAAACTGACCGTCATGATAGGGCGAGAGCTGGTCGCTGTTCGAGAGGTTTTCGAGTCCCTAAAGACTTATGCCGCTTAGAGCGAGGAGTCGCCTTTGTCCGGCCTAGGCGTGGATAGCGCCCCGAACTCGGTCTTCAGAATACTAGTGGATTCACAGAAATTTAAAATTATAGATTTCTATGGCTAAGTGAGAGTTATAGAGCATTATAGTCCGATTTCCTTGTTCGTTGTGTTGAGCGCCTCCCTCGAAGGACCCAATAATGGGAAAAAGCGCTCAAGTTTATCCTTAACACCCCAAAGACTCATGCATGGGGCGAAGCCGACGACTCGCCATCTCTCAATTTTAATAAACGGCCGCCTGAAGGTAATATTTTAAATTCAAAAGCGTTGCTTAGCGCATATGAACAAGTTTTCACAGACAGGATCACAAATGCGAAGTTTACTCAAAAATTACATCTTTGGAGCACTCATCCGCTATAAGGCGGGCACCCTTCAGGACGCCCTCATAATACATCTCGGGCTTGTGATGCTCCTTGCCCGGTGGTGGTCCGTCCGTCACAAGCTTCTCAGCGTCCATCTTGCCCCAGTGCACTTTAGCACGGGAAAGGGCCCTACGGGCACCTTCGATGCATACAGAGCACTTGATGACTTCAAGCCATGGACAGGCATCCACCAGCCGCCTCACCAGCCCGAAGTAGCTCACAGGCATGGCTTCCTCAGGCCACAGTCGGACTATGAGACCCTTCATGGCCTGTTCGGCCACCTTATGGAGCTCGACCAGCTGCTTCAGCTGGTCGCTCAAGGGCACCGGGTGTCCGACCTCAGCATACTGAGACCAGAACACCTCCTCCGTCGAGCTCCCCTCCTCGGCTCGGTAGAATGCCGCAGCTTCGGACACACTGCAGGGAAGATCTGCGAATGCTCCTGGAGAGCTCCGGACTCGGGTAAGTAAGAAGTAATTCACTTTCACGTGCTTTCTTTGCATAAAGAATGCCTTACCCGCCGCTATCTTCTTCATCGCCTCAATTTCCTGGAGGGCTTTTTGGGCTTCGGCCTTAGCAGATTTGGCGCTCTCAAGGGCCGAGGCGAGCTCGGACTCTCGAGTCTTTGAGTCAATCTCCAACCTCTCATGTTTTTCCACGAGAGCCTGGAGCTCTTGCTGCACCTCCGCCACCCGCGCCTCCTGCTTCTCTCGCTCGGTGCGCTCCACGGCCGCATTGTTTTCGGCCTTGGACAACGCTTCCTTCAGGGTCGCCACCTCGGTTGTGGCCCCTGCAATGCTCACGTTGGTCCTGTCATTTTTTGCAACCACATCTTTTTATATACTTAAATAAGGTATTAATTACCTTCCTTGTCTTCGAGCTGCTTCTTGGCAAGGTCGAGCTCGTTCTCGGACCGCTCGAGGCTCTGCTTCAATGCATCGACCTCCGCAGTCAGTGCGGCAGAGGTCAGCAGCGCAGCCTGCACTCCCATATTGACATACTTACGTTATACTCCTGCGTATATCTTTTTGATCCTCAGTTTGGCTTTTCTTTCCGAACACCAAACTAAGCATCAGGGGCTACTGTCTATGCGGTAATATTTTTACATATCTTAAATACATACATCAAAGCCTGTTAGAAGGCTGGCACAGGCTTCAGTCACCCTGCTCTTGGCGGACTGAACCTTCTGGATCACCACACTCATAATAGTGCGGTGCTCCTCGTCGATGGAGGCGCCGTTAAGCACCTCCAGCAGATTATACGGTGCCTCCGGTTGTACGGAGGTCACCGGTGTCGTAGGCTTGCCCTTCTTAGTAGGGGGCCGCCTGCCGGATTCCGGAACCGTTGAAGGTTCCGGTGCGGTGTCCGGCCCAGGGCCGGACTTGGAGCCCTTGGGGGTCTTATCCCCTTTGCGCCTGGAGTCCGGGAGGTCGCCTTGCCGCGCCTCCAGGACCACCTCCTCCTGGCTTGGACCCTTTTGGGACTCCCCCTCGGCATCATCCGCTGGGCGAGGGGAGGAGGCGGCCGGAAGTGAAGTGCTATTCACATCCGACGAACCAAGGGAGCCGCTCGATGAAGCGTCGAGCCTGGCCTTGGGCGGACTGCATGATTATATTCGGTGTCAGAAGATACTGTGCAACAGAGGAACGCCGTGAGTTATTCTGGTATCCGGAAACTTACGATTTTGCCAGGGGCTTGGCCCTGGATGGCCACTCCTCTTCGCCGTCGTCGGCGTTGGTGGAGTAGTCCGGAGGAAGGGTTCTTCCCTTTTTGGACCCTCCGGCCCCTCCAGTTGGGGCGGCCTTCCTTTTCATTCCTCCCCCCGCTGGAGGGGGAGAGGCCTCTTCTTCCTCCTCCTCGTTTTTGCGGGAGGAGTCCGCCTCGGAGTCATCGGACGATGAGTCCGGCACCACCAGGCGCCGGGAACTCTTTCGCATTCCCGTGGCCTTCTTCTTGGCCTTTTTCTCCGGCACCACGTAAGGTGCCGGAACCAGCAGCCCCATCAAGCGGACGTCCGCTGGGTCTTCGGGCAAAGGAGTCGGGCAGTCGATATGTCCGGTCTTCTTCTGCCATTCCTGTCAAAGGAACGGGAGCTTAGATCCCGCATAGAGTTAAACTATGAGAAACAAGTATCCCGTAAAGGGTAAAATAAGCTTACTACGCTAGCTTGGCGCTTCACGCGGAATCCGCGATCCTCGGTGATGGGAGGGGGAACCTCGGCGCCCTTGAATAGCACCTTCCAGGCATCCTCGTGCGTGGTGTCAAAAAGCCTGGTCAGAGTTTGATGCTGGGCTGGGTTGAACTCCCACAAGTTAAAAGCCCGTCGTTGACACGGGAGGATACGACGGATGAGCATGACCTGGACTACGTTGACGAGTTTAACCTCTTTGTCCACCAGATCTTGGACGCTGGTTTGGAGTCCGGTCCGCTCTTCCGAATTACCCCACGAGAGGCCCTTCTCTTTCCAGGAGGTGAGCCGTGTGGGGATGCCAGATCGGAATTCGGGGGCCACTGCCCATTCAGGGTCACGCGGCTCGGTGATGTAGAACCACCCCGATTGCCACCCCTTTATGGTCTCCATGAAGGAGCCCTCGAGCCATGTAACGTTGGGCATCTTGCCCACCATGGCGCCTCCGCACTCCGCTTGCTGGCCGCCCACTACCTTCGGCTTGACATTGAAAGTCTTCAGCCATAAGCCGAAGTGGGGCTTGATGCGGAGGAAGGCCTCGCACACGACGATAAACACCGAGATGTTGAGGACGAAGTTTGGGGCCAGATCGTGGAAATCCAGGCCGTAGTAGAACTTGAGCCCCCGGACAAACGAGTGAAGTGGTAAACCTAGTCCGCGGAGGAAATGGGTGAGGAAAACCACCCTCTCATGGGGCCTGGGGTGGGGATGAGCTGCCCCTTGTCTGGGAGCCGGTGCACGATGTCGTTAGACAAGTATCCGGCCTCCCTCAGCTTCTTGATGTGTCCCTCCATGACCGAGGATACCATCCACTTGCCTCCCGCTCCGGACATTGCTAGAAAGGGTTGAGGTGGGATGTGCGGACTTGGGCGCTGGAGCTCGAGTGTGCGAAAATTGATAAGCGAAGGAGGAAGAAGGCGTAGATGGAAAAGGTGGATCCTTATCCCCTTATATGGGCGGACGAAACTATGTGCCCGCACCAGCCTGGTAAAACTAGCTTATCTCCCAAGCACCGTCAATTAATGGAACGGTTGGGTTACCCACGCCCGTATTAATGAGAATCCCGGAATAAGGGGACACGATCTCTGCTGCAACAATACATGCCAAGGAAACCGCCTCGCTAAGTGCGTGCTACGTCTTGAGCTTGCGTTGGTTTTCCCCGGAGAGGAGAGGATGATGCAGTACAGTAGCGTAAGTATTTCCCTTAGTTTTTGAGAACCAAGGTATCAATCCAGTAGGAGGCCACGCGCAAGTCCCTCGTACCTGCACAAAACGATAGCTACTCGCAACCAACACGATTAGGGGTTGTCAATCCCTTCACGGTCACTTACGAGGGTGAGATCTGATAGAGATAATATTTTTGGTATTTTTGGTATAAAGATGCAAAGTGAAAAGTAAAAGCAAAGTAAAAACAAAGCAAGTAAATAAAGTGATGGAGATTGATATGATGAGAATAGACCCGGGGGCCATAGGTTTCACTAGTGGCTTCTCTCAAGAGCATAGATATTCTACGGTGGGTGAACAAATTACTGTTGAGCAATTGATGAATTGAGCATAGTTATGAGGTTATCTAGGTATGATCATGTATATAGGCATCACGTCCGAGACAAGTAGACCAAACGATTACGCATCTACTACTATTACTCCACTCATCGACCGCTATCCAAAGCATGCATCTAGAGTATTAAGTTAAAAACAGAGTAATGCCTTAAGCAAGATGACATGATGTAGAGGAATAAATTCATGCAATATGATAAATACCCCATCTTGTTATCCTCGATGGCAACAATACAATAAGTGCCTTGCAACCCTTTACATCACTAGGTAAGGACACCGCAAGATTGAACCCAAAGCTAAGCACTTCTCCCATTGCAAGAACTACCAATCTAGTTGGCCAAACCAAACGGATAATTCAAGAGACTTGCAAAGATAACTCAATCATACATAAAAGAATTCAGAGAAGATTCAAATATTATCCATAGATAAGCTGGATCATAAACCCACAATTCATCGGTCTCAACAAACACACCGCAAAAAGAAGATTACATCGAATAGTTCTCCACAAGAGAGGGGGAGAACATTGTATTGAGATCCAAAAAGAGAGAAGAAGCCATCTAGCTACTAGCTATGTACCCGAAGGTCTGAAGTAAACTACTCACACTTCATCGGAGGGGCTATGGTGTTCATGTAGAAGCCCTCCGTGGTGGATGCCCCCTCCGTGAGCTTCAAACAGGCCCCAAGATGGGATCTCGTGGATACTGAGGAAAGGCAGCGGTGGAATTAGTTTTTGGCTCCTCCCTGATTTGTTGGGGGTACGAGGTATATATAGGAGGAAGGAGTACGTCGGTGGAGCGTCGGGGGGCCACGAGGTAGGGCGCGCCAGGCGCGCCATCCACCCTCGTGACCGCCTCTGGCACTTGGAGTAGGGTCCAAGTCTCGTGGATCACGTTCCCGAAGGTTTCATTCCGTTTGGACTCCGTTTGATATTCCGTTTCTTCAAAACACTGAAATAGGCAAAAAAACAGCAATTCTGGGCTGGGCCTCCGGTTAATAGGTTAGTCCCAAAAGTAATATAAAAGTGGAAAATAAAGCCCAATATAGTCCAAAACAGTAGATAAAGTAGCATGGAGCAATCAAAAATTATAGATACGTTGGAGACGTATCGGGCATCCCCAAGCTTAATTCCTGCCGTCCTCGAGTAGGTAAATGATAAAAAAAGAATTTTTGATGCAGAGTGATACTTTGGCATAATTTCAATATAAATCTTCTTACTTGTGATATGAATATTCAGATCCGAAAGATTTAAGACAAAAGTTCATATTGACAGAAAAATAATAATACTTCAAGCATACTAATCAAAGTAATTATGTCATCTCAAAATAACATAGCCAAAGAAAGCTCATCCCTACAAAATCATATGGTTAGGCTATGCTTCATCTTCGTCACACAAAGATGTTCCCAACTTCTATAACACCGATGACAAGCCAAGCAATTGTTTCATACTCAAATAATCTCAAACTCTTTCAACCTTTACGCAATACATGAGCGCGAGCCATGGGTATAGCACTATGGGTGGAATAGAGATATGATGATGGGATTGTGTGGAGAAGACAAAAAAGGAGAAAATCTCATATCGACGAGGATAATCAACGGGCTATGGAGATGCCCATCAATTGATGTCAACATGAGGAGTAGGGATTGCCATGCAACGGATGCACTAGAGCTATAAGTATATGAAAGCTCTACAAAAGAAACTAAGTGGATGTGCATCCAACTTGCTTGCTCACGAAGACCTAGGGAACTTTGAGGAAGCCCATCATTGGAATATACAAGCCAAGTTCTATAATGAAAATTCCCACTAGTATATGAAAGTGACAAAATGAGAGACTCTCTATTATGAAGATCTTAGTGCTACTTTGAAGCACAATATATGAGACTCACTACATGAAGAACAAGGTGCTACTTTGAAGCACAAGTGTGGTAAAAATATAGTAGCATTGTCCCTTCTCTCTTTTTCTCTCATTTTTTTATCTTTTTTGTTTGGGCCTTTTCTCTCTCTCTCTCTTTTATGGACTCTTTTTTTCGTCCGGAGTCTCATCCCGACTTATGGGGGAATCATAGTCTCCATCATCCTTTCCTCACTTGGGACAATGCTCTAATAATGATGATCATCACACTTTTATTTCTATTACAACTCAACAATTACAACTCGAAACTTAGAACAAAATATGACCCTATATGAATGCCTCCGGCGGTGTACCGGGATGGTGCAATGAATCAAGAGTGACATGTATGGAAAATAATGCATGGTGGCCTTGCCACAAATACGATGTCAGCTACATGATCATGCAATCGCAATATGACAAAAGTACTGTATGTCAAAATAATGATGATGGAAGTTGCATGGCAATATATCTCGGAATGGTTATGGAAATGCCATCATAGGTAGGTATGGTGGCTGTTTTGAGGAGGATATAAGGAGGTTTATGTGTGAAAGAGCGTATCATATCACAGGGTTTGGATGCACCGGCGAAGTTTGCACCAACTCTCAAGGTGAGAAAGGGCAATGCACTGCATCAAGAGGCTAGCAAGTGCGGAAAGATAAAAGTGCGTATAATCCATGGCTCAACATTAGTCAAAAGAACTCATATACTTACTGCAAAAATTTAGAAGCCATCAAAAATCAAGTACTACGCACAATGCTCCTAGGTGGATAGATTGGTAGGAAAAGACCATCGCTCGTCCCCGACCGCCACTCATAAGGATGCACAAGCCAGGTACACTTCATGCTTCAAATTTGTTACACAACTTTACCCATACGTGCATGCTACGGGACTTGCAAACTTCAACACAAGTATTTCTCAAATTCACAATTATCAACTAGCACGACTTTGATATTTTACCTCCATATCTCAAAACAATTATTAAGCATTAAATTTATCTTAGTATTCAATTCACTCAAAAGAAAGTTTCACATATCTCGAACACCAAGTATATTAACATTAAGCAAATTACCATGCTATTAACGACTCTCAAAATGATCTAAGTGAAGCATGAGAGATCAAGTTTCTTTAAAACAAATCCACCACCGTGCTCTAAAAGATCTAAGTGAAGTACTAGAGCAAAACTATCAAGCTCAAAAGATATAAGTGAAGCACATAGAGTATTCTAACAAATTCCAAATCATGTATGGCTCTCACAAAAGGTGTGTACAGCAAGGATGATTGTGGTAAACTAACAAGCAAAGATGCAAATAATACAAGACGCTCCAAGCAAAACACATATCATGCTGGTGAATAAAAATATAGCTCCAAGTAAATTACCGATGGAAGTGGATTTAAAGAGGATGCCTTCTGGGGCATCCCCAAGCTTTGAATTTTTGGTGTCCTTGGATTATCTTGGGGGTGCCATGGGCATCCCCAATCTTAGGCTATTGCCACTCCTTGTTCCATTATCCATCAAAAGAATTCACCCAAAACTTGAAAACTTCACAACACAAAACTCAATAGAAATCTATTGAGCTCCGTTAGAGAAAGAGAACAAAAGACTACTTTAAGGTACTGTAATGAACTCATTCTTTATTTATATTGGTGTTAAACCTACTGTATTCCAACTTCTCTATGGATTATAAACTATTTTACTAACCATAGATTCATCAAAATAAGCAAACAACACACGCAAAACAGAATCTGTCAAAAACAGAACAGTCTGTAGTAATCTGTAACTAACGCAAACTTCTGGAACCCAAAAAATTCTACCAAAATTATAAGACCTGGACAATTTGTTTATTGATCAGCATCAATTGGAATCACTATTTTATCACGTTCTGGTGATTTTTAACAATTCGGGAACTGAGCGCAAAGATTCTGGAAATTACAGCAAGATCAAATAACTATCATCCAAGAAGATCCAATAGGTTTAACTTGGCACAAACACTAATTAAAAGATAAAATCACATCTAAACAGAGGCTAGATGGATTATTTATTACTAAGAAACAAGGAAAAATATTTGGTTGTCTCCCAACAAGCACTTTTGTTTAAAGCCTTTTTAGCTAGGCATTGAGATTTCAATGATGCTCACAAGAAAGACAAGAATTGAAGCACAAAGAGAGCATCATAAAACATGTGACAACCACATCTAAGTCTAACATACTTCCTATGCATAAGCATCTTATAGGCAAACAAATCAAGGCAAGCAAAAACTAGCATATGCAAGGAAGCGGAAAGAGACAATAGCAATCTCAACATAACGAGACGTAATTTAGTAGCATGAAAGTTTCTACAACCATATTTTCCTCCCTCATAATAATTACATGTAGGATCATAGGCAAATTCAACAAAATATCTATCACAAAGTATATTCTCAACACGATCCACATGCATGCAAAGTTGACACTCTTCCGAAATAGTGGGATTAACATTAACTAAAGTCATGACCTCTCCAAACCCACTTTTATCAAAAATTTCATAAGATTGAATATTCTCCAAATATGTGGGATCTAAAGTTGACACTCTTCCAAACCCACTTTAAATATTATTGCAAAAAATATTATCAATCTCATATTCATCATGGGGATTAAATAAATTTTCAAGATCATAAGAAGAATCACCCCAATCATGATCATTGCAACAAGTAGTAGACATAGCAAAACTAGCATCCCCAAGCTTAGGGTTTTGCATATTATTAGCACAATTGACATCAACAGAATTTATAGTAAAATATCAAGCATGGGTGCAATAGCAACAATCTCATTTTTAACATAAGGAACTATAGCAAATTCATCTTCATAAATATTGGCATCATGGCCACAAGAATAGCAAGCATCATGTTCATCAAGGGATATTTCAACCAAATCATCGGAATCATCATTATCTATAGATTCATGCATATCATTATTTTCTTCCAAAGCAACGGTCATTCTTTCAATAAATTCTTGGACATAGACATTACGAGCAAGGTTTTCATTGCAATATTTAAGTATGACGGAATTTTCAGATTTGTTGAGAGTAAAATCATAATTTTCAATCAAAGAAGCAACTTCATGAGTACCCTTAAAAACAACAAATTCTTCAATTTGTTCAATATCATAGTAACTATAAACACCCTGATGCGGAGCATCCTTCGGTCATCCCCATGGACCTTCCATCAACTATCCAAGTTCCAAGTGGACCCATGACAAGAGCAAGAGCTCGTGATATTCAATCCGAGGTGACATCACTCCTATTCGATTTCCCTTTTCCTTCCAGTGAGACATGGCTACTACCTAAGTCCGAGACACTATGCGTGATCAGGTACAACGTTCAAGCCAAGGAACCAAGAGCTGAAGAAGAAACGACAAGCGTCAACACTCTGGACAGCCCGGAACTTCCGGCCACAGCCCGGAACTTTCGGCCTCCGACGACTTCAACCAGCCCGGGCGTGCCAACTTTCTGGTTAGCCCGGAGCCTGCCCGGAACCCGGCCCGGAACTTCCGGCCCCCGGAAGCTAGCCCATCTCCACCCGCGCCAACTTTCTGCTTAGGCCGGACCCTGCCCAGACCTTCCGGCACCCGGAACTTCCGGCCCTGCCTGCGTGCAGCCTCTTGGGCCGAGGCCCGTGTACCCTTTCGTCTCGTAAACTATAAATACTCTCCCACCTCCTCCTAAATAGGGTTAGCATTGGTTTTAGCTCATCTTTGGTGTGAGAGCCCTTTCTCATCCACTTGGTACTTCTCCTCGAAGTTCACGGCCTCTTCGGAGAAGATCCCCCAAGCGGATTCAAGACCCCCTCTAGGGTGGACCCCATCAAGACCTCCTCTCGGAGAAGATCGGTTACTCGTGTATCTTTCCTTTGTTGATTTTGAATCTTGTGCTACCTTATGTGTTCGGTGATCTAGCCCTTGTGTAATCGAAACTTGTCGGTTTAGTGTTCCTCTTGTGTGTGTTTCCTTGTGTTCTTCCGCCTGTTCATCGCGTTTTCCCAAAGAGGATCCCTCCAAACGTGAAAGATCTCCGATTAGGGTTCCACCCTACATCATATGGTATCATGAGCCACGTTGATCACGTTTTTGGAGCCCCTACCCCGTGTTTTCTAGCTTGATTTTGTTGTTTTCGTCCTAAATCCGAAAATTCCCCACCAAAATAGCCCCAAATTTTTTTTGTGATTTGTTGGTGTGATGAAGTTTTGTTGGATTTGATCCATGGATTTGCTTTGCTTCGTGTGGATCTAGCATCCCAACCTTTTTCCCCTCGAATTCCTTCTTTTCCCCTCAGGATTTGGGGTTTCCCCCCAATTTTTCCGCCCAAACCCTCGATCCCGAAGTTCCTGTTCCTGGCAGAATCCCGACCCCCGGAACTTCCGGCCCCCGGACCTTCCGGCCCAGCCCGGAACTTCCAGACCCCGGACCTTCCGTCTTGCCCGGAACTTCCGGCCTAGACAGAAAGGTCGTGCATCTTCAGTGACCCCCGCTTCTTCGGCAACTTCAACCTCGGTGCAGCGGCATCTTCGCCAACGTACTGAAGACCATGCATCACATCATCGTCCACATTCACATCCGTTTGGAACCTCTAACGTAAGCAAGGACGGTAATCTCGACGACATCTTTGTCCAAACCCATCATTTTGAGTATTGCAGGCAACGTGACTTGTGCACATTAGTGATCATACTCCATAGCATACATACCATACCACCGTGGTGCATATCTTGGGATCCATTTGTGTGTCACAAAGTTGTCATAGCATACACAATTGCTATCTTGGTTCGTGAAGTTTTGCATGAGAAAAGAGCTCAAAAGTGAAAGAGCCACCCAAGCTTTTAAGCAAAGAGGAAAGATAAGCAAAGAGCTTATGAGCAAGAACCATAGCATCATACTACATTAAGATTGTCATTTTGGATCATCTTGGATCATAGCATCGAAATACCATACATATAGCATACGTGGGATAGAGATAGTTACATTTTTGCCTAGTAGGTTGTGCACAAGTTCCGTATCCGCCTATTATGCAATCGTGCTAGCGTCTCTCTAGTATTGTGCAACAAGAGCATTTTCGTGGATTCCACATTTTGGCTCACTTTTGGGTTTGCACAATCCCACTTATCTATTTGCGTGTGTGTTTCCGTGTACACCTAATTGCTTGATCAACTTGTTGCATTTGCAAATTTGTGAATCTTTTCCAACATTATTGAATCTCACTTACAATTGCATCAAATTTTGTGCCACCATCCTCACCAAGCTCCACCATAAGCTTTTATTTGTGTAGGTGTGAGAACCGACAAGGATTGGTACCAATAGTGCTATTTCATTGTCCACATTTGGGTGAACTTGATTCATCATCAACATCGGTCAAAGGTACATTGGTATAAGTTCTTCTCCTTCTACCACTCACATATTTTGCTTGGAATGATGGATAGGCCAAGTACCAACCCACTCTTCATAGAGAAAGACGACGACATGTCTTCATTCGTCACCAAGAGCCACCTCTTTGGTGCACAACGAGCATTACATCAAGAGCAACAAGCAATGAGCGACCGCATCGACAACCTCGCCACCGACTTGTGACTCTCCGAGCAACGTACAAGGGACTACTTCGACAACAAGTTCGACGCACACAAACAAGAGAATGATGCAAGAATGGATTTAGATACGGCGCCTTTGATGAGGAACCGACATCATTCCACTTTGTCATCATCAAGACGGAGCCGCCCGAGTCGACACTCCGACGACACCTTCTACAACTCAAGTACACCGTCATCGAACACCCTTCGACGAGCCGCGCGTCAAGAACGTCATGCATCTCGCAACCCGCTACATGACAAGCATTCACAAGAGCAAGTCGATGAACAAGTCCCTCGTCCTCAATCAAATCAAGCCGCTTTTGCACAAGCTCAAGAACGACAACGACTAAGGCGCCAAGAGGAAGAATGAGCGCGTCTACATCAAGACGAACAAGATGCCGAGGCTCAACGCCTTCAACAACAACAACGAGAAGCGCAAGCTCTTGAGGCGCAACGTGCCCTTCAAGATTCAAGTCGAGCCATCACCAACCGCAATCGCGAACGGCGCAATCAAGAGGAAGCCCTTCGAGAAGAAATCCAAGAGAGGAACTACCAACCACGTGTGCAACGTCAAGTTCCTCAAGCTCCTCCACAAGATCATCAAGCTCCACCTCAACCTCAAGTTCAACAAGAGCAAGTTGATCATGGACTTCCTCCACACCAAGAGCAACAAGAAGATGATTGTCACCCACGTCAAGGGCGTCATCATACTCGACCACAACAAAATGAAGAGCATCGATATGGAAAGCTCAAATTCACCATGCCCAAGTTCAATGGAAGCAATGACCCCGAAGAGTACCTCTCATGGGCATTAAAGGTTGACAAAATCTTTCGTTTGCACAACTATGAGGAAGAGAAGAAGATCGCTATGGCCTCACTTGAGTTCCAAGACTATGTGCTCATATGGTGGGAACAAATCATTGAGCGATTTACAAGCAAGAGGTGAACCTCCAATCACCACTAGGGCTCAAATGAAAGATGTCATGAGAGCATGTTTTGTGCCAACCTACTACAACCGCGACCTCTTCAAGAAACTCCAACTTCTCAAGCAAGGAACAAAGAGTGTTGAAGAATACTACAAGGAAATGGAGATAGCCATGATTCGAGCCAATGTGAAGGAAGATGATGAGCAAACAATGGCACGCTTTCTTGAATGGACTCAATCATCACATCAAGAAGATCGCCGACTTCCAACCCTACTCCACTCTCATTGAGCTCGTGCATCAAGCTACAAAGGCGAACGTCAAGTGCAAGATGACTTCAAATGGCACGCCAAGTACTCGCCCAAGACGTACGGCTTCTCCAACAACCAATCTTAAACAACTCCTCCAACATTTACATCAACCAAACCTTTTACAAGCAACGACGACAAGTCCACATACAAGAAAACTTCGGCAAGTTCAAGTCGTCCTCCTCCTACTACAAGAAACTTCAAGCTGCGTGCTTCATCATCTACTCCAAACGATGAGACCGTCAAGACAAGGTCCATCAAGTGTTTCACTTGCGGCGGCCGAGGCCACAAGTCCTATGAATGCACCAACAAGCGCACCATGATCCTCAACGACGATGGCACCTATGATTCAATGAGTGAAGAGGAGATGGAAGCTCTTGAGTAAGTGGCCATGCACCGACGAGTGAACGAAGATGAAGATGATCAAGTCTTTTGTGATGAGGATTCGAGCCCCGCTCTCGTGGTCTCCAAGGTCTTAACTCTTCAACATCAACAAGAAGACGACCAAAGATGCCACATCTTCCACACAAAGGCCGGCATCAAGGGGAGATCCGTCAAGGTCATCATCGACGGAGGTAGTTGCCACAACTTGGCAAGTGAAGAACTATGCTCCAAGCTTCAATTGTTCAAGAGCAAGCGCCCACATCCATACAAGGTTCAATGGCTAAGTGACTCCGGCACTATACGAGTCGAGCATACGGTCCAAGTCTCCTTCAAAATCGGTGCGTATGAGGACACTTTGGAGTGTGATGTGGTCCCAATGACCGTTTGCCACCTCCTTCTTGGTCGACCATGGCAATTCGACCGTGGTGTCTTCCACAACGGGCGTACCAATCACTATTGCTTCAAGATGAAAGGGAAGGAATATGTGCTACGACCTATGTCTCCTAGTCAAGTGTTAGCCGACAAGCAAGCCACCCATCATGGAGAAAAGAGTGAGAAAGTGATCCACCAAAAAGTGAGTGAGAGCCACAAGCCAAACTTGAGCGCCTCTTCACCTAGAGAGAAAAACCTCATCCTATTTGCCACTAAAAGTGAGATGAGAGAAGTGTGTGAGAACCCATCTAGTGTGATGCACTTTGTCCTTGTGTGCAAGGATGGAGAGCCAACAACTAACACATCTCATGAGCTACCTTTAGTGTTTCAATCTCTTTAATTTGCAGGAATTCCAAGATATTTTCCCCGATGAGCTACCTCCGGGTCTACCTCCTCTTCGAGGCATCGAACATCGGATCGACCTCATCCTCGGAGCACCACTTCCAAACAAAGCTCCATACCGAGTGAATCCCGAAGAAACCAAGGAGATTCAAAGGCAAGTACAATAACTAATCGACAAGGGTCATGTACGTGAAAGCTTAAGCCCTTGTGCCGTTCCCGTTATACTTGTGCCTAAACCCGATGGAAGTTTCCGCTTGTGTTCCGATTGTAGACCAATAAACGCTATTACCGTTCGCTATAGGCATCCCATTCCTCGCTTAGATGATATGCTTGATGAACTTAGTGGAGCCAACTTTTTCTCAAAAATTGATCTTAAAAGTGGCTATTATCAAATTCGCATACAAGAGGGTGATGAATGGAAAACTGCTTTTAAAACCAAATTTGGCTTGTATGAGTGGTTAGTGATGCCTATGGGTCTATCGGAGGCTCCCGGTACTTTCGTATGCCTTATGCATCATGTGCTTCGCCCTTATATTGGAGTCTTTGTTGTGGTTTACTTCGACAATATTCTTGTGTTTAGCAAAACCATGAAAGAACATCTTGATCATGTTAGGGCTGTTTTGCAAACCCTTCGCAAGGAAAGTCTTTATGCAAACATGAAAAAATGCACATTTGGTGTTGACAAAGTGGTTTTCTTGGGTTTTGTTGTATCCTCAAAGGGTGTCCATGTTGATGAATCTAAAATTCAAGCAATTAAAACTTGGCCCCAACCCACCAATTTGCAACAACTGCGTAGCTTTCTTGGTCTTGCGGGTTTTTATCGTCGCTTTGTGAAAAACTTTAGCACAATTGCCGCTCCTTTGCATGCCTTGAGTAAGAAGAATACTCCTTTTGTTTGGGGATCTTTGCAATCCACCGCTTTTGATGAGCTCAAGTCTTTGCTTACTCATGCTCCGATTCTTGCTTTGCCCAATTTTGACAAAACTTTTGAGGTTCATTGTGATGAAAGTGGTACCGGAATTGGCGGTGTTTTGATGCAAGAAAAACGAGCAATTGCATATTTTAGTGAAAAACTCTCCGGTGCTCAATTTAACTATCACATCTATGACAAGGAATTATATGCTCTAGTGCGTATGCTACATGTTTGGGAACATTACTTAGACCTCATGAGTTTGTCATCCATACCGATCATGAAACGCTTAAGTACTTAAAAGGCCAAACTAAGTTGAACAAGAGTCATGCCAAATGGAGTGAATTTATTGAATCTTTTCCTTATGTCATTAAGTACATTAAGGGTAAGGAAAATGTTGTAGCCGATGCACTTTCACGCATACGCACGCTTGTCACTAAACTTGAGTTGAAAATTATTGGCTTTGAGCACATAAAAGACTTGTATGCTAATGATCCATCTTTTGCTATTCCTTATGCTAAGTGTTTGACGCATACGTCTTGGGAACAATATTATATCAAGGATGGTTATCTTATGAGAGCTAACAAACTATGCATTCCCGAGTCTTCTCTTCGTTTGCTCCTTTCGCAAGAGGCTCATGGAGGCGGACTCATGGGACACTTTGGACGCGACAAGACATTCGCCACGCTCTCCAAGAGCTACTTTTGGCCCAAGATGTTCCGCGACGTCTCACGATTCACCAACCGTTGCTCTTCCTTGTCGCAAAGCTAAGTCTAAAGCTCAATCTCATGGTCTTTACATGCCTCTTCCTATTTCCTATCAACCTTGGGAAGACATTAGCATGGATTTTGTACTTGGTTTGCCTAGAGCTCAAAATGGAAAGGATTCCGTGTTTGTTGTTGTGGATAGATTTTCCAAGATGGCAAATTTCATTCCTTGAAACAAGATAGATGATGCTTCACATATTGCTAATATTTTTTTGTAGGGAAATCTTGCGACTCCATGGAGTACCAAAGACAATCGTCTCCGATCGTGACGTCAAGTTCTTGAGTTACTTTTGGAAGACCCTATGCGCCAAGCTCGGAATCCAGCTATTGTTCTAATCCGCATACCATCCTCAAACCGACGGCCAAACGGAGGTGACGAACCGCACACTCTCCACTCTACTTCGCGTCTTGATCAAGAAGAACATCAAGGAGTGGGAGGCATGTCTACCCATCGCCGAGTACGCCTACAATCGCGACAAGACACTCGACTACCAAAGCAAGTCCCCTTCGAGATCGCTTCACGGCTTCAACCCGTTGTCACCATTGGACATTCTACCACTTCCTTTACAAGAGCGCACCAACATGGATGCAAGTGCACGGGCAAGCTACATCAAGAAGATGCATGAGGATACAAGACAAACCATCGAGCGCCAAGTACAACGACTAGCGACCAAGCTCAACGTCAACAAGCAACCCATGGTCTTCAACATTGGTGATCTAGTGTGGCTACACCTTCGCAAGGACCGCTTCCCAAACAAACGCAAGTCCAAGCTTCTCCCTAGAGCCGATGGACCTTTCAAGGTGCTAGCACGCTACAACGACAACGCCTACACGATCGACCTACCACGAGACAAGTACAATGTGAGCGACATCTTCAACGTCAAGGACCTCGCGTACCATTGTGATGAAGATCTTGATCCGAGGTCGGATCTTTCCCAACGGGGGGGGGGGGGGGGGGATATGATGCGGAGCATCCTTCGGTCAACCCCATGGACCTTCCATCAACTATCCAAGCTCCAAGTGGACCCATGACAAGAGCAAGAGCTCGTGCTATTCAATCTGAGGTGACATCACTCCTATTCGATTTCCCTTTTCCTTCCAGTGAGACATGGCTACTACCTAAGTCCGAGACACTATGCGTGATCAGGTACAACGTTCAAGCCAAGGAACCAAGAGCTGAAGAAGAAACGACAAGCGTCAACACTCTGGATAGCCCGGAACTTCTGGCCTCCGACGACTTCGACCTGCTCGGGCGTGCCAACTTTCTGGTTAGCCCGGAGCCTGCCTGAAACCCGGCCCGGAACTTCCGGCCCGCCCGGACCTTCCGGCCCCCGGAAGCCAGCCCAGCTCCACCCGCGCCAACTTTCTGCTTAGGCCGGACCCTGCCCGGACCTTCCGGCCTGCCTCACAGTAGCCTCTTGGGCCGAGGCCCGTGTACCCTTTCGTCTCCAGAACTATAAATACTCTCCCACCTCCTCCTAGTTAGGGTTAGCATTGGTTTTAGCTCATCTTTGGTGTGAGAGCCCTTGCTCATCCACTTGGTACTTCTCCTCGGAGTTCACGGCCTCTTCGGAGAAGATCCCCCAAGCGGATTCAAGACCCCCTCTAGGGTGGACCCCATCAAGACCTCCTCTCGGAGAAGATCGGTTACTCGTGTATCTTTCCTTTGTTGATTTTGAATCTTGTGCTACCTTATGTGTTCGGTGATCTAGCCCTTGTGTAATCGAAACTTGTCAGTTTAGTGTTCCTCTTGTGTGTGTTTCTGTGTGTTCTTCCGCCCGTTCATCGTGTTTTCCCCGTAGGATCCCCTCCAAACGTGAAAGATCTCCGATTAGGGTTCCACCCTACATCACACCCCTTGCATAAGAAGATAAGATTTCATTATCATTGAACTCACATAGGTAGGGAAGGTGTTTTTTAGGGTTCTTAGAGCAACAAGTAAAATCACACATTTCACAAAGATTTCCAAAGATAGCATAGCAAACTATTTATATGATACCATAAGAGTCTCCTTTTTCGCATAAACGATGACGCACAAAATGAGCATGCTATCTAAAGATTTCCCATCAACTAGGCTAGTTGGGGTTTCAAAGACGAAAGATAAGGATCAAAGATGATCCAAGTAGAACACTTTAAGTGGATCCATATCAATAGATTTTCAGCAAGCGAAGATGCAAGCATATAGAAGGTACAAGGAAACACAAACAAAGATACATACGGGAAGAAGGCGAACGAAAAAATGAGAGGGCGAATAAAACTGCAAGGGTGAAGTGGGGGAGAGGAAAACGAGAGGCAAATGGCAAATAATGTAATGCGAGAGATAGGGATTGTGATGGGTACTTGGTATGGTTGACTTTTGCGTAGACCTCCCCAACGACGGCGCCAGAAATCCTTCTTGCTACGTCTTGAGCTTGCGTTGGTTTTCCCCGAAGAGGAGGGGATGATGCAGCATAGTAGTGTAAGTATTTCCCTCAGTTTTTGAGAACCAAGGTATCAATCCAGTAGGAGGCCACGCGCAAGTCCCTCGTACCTGCACAAAACGATAACTACTCGCAACCAACGCGATTAAGGGTTGTCAATCCCTTCACGGTCACTTACGAGGGTGAGATCTGATAGAGATAATATTTTTGGTATTTTTGGTATAAAGATGCAAAGTGAAAAGTAAAAGCAAAGTAAAAAAACAAAGCAAGTAAATAAAGTGATGGAGATTGATATGATGAGAATAGACCCGGGGGCCATAGGTTTCACTAGTGGCTTCTCTCAAGAGCATAGATATTCTACGGTGGGTGAACAAATTACTGTTGAGCAATTGACAAAATTGAGCATAGTTATGAGGTTATCTAGGTATGATCATGTATATAGGCATCACGTCTGAGACAAGTAGACCAAACGATTCTGCATCTACTACTATTACTCCACTCATCGACCGTTATCCAAAGATGCATCTAGAGTATTAAGTTAAAAACAGAGAAATGCCTTAAGAAAGATGACATGATGTAGAGGAATAAATTCATGAAATATGATAAATACCCCATCTTGTTATCCTCTAAGGCAACAATACAATAAGTGCCTTGCAACCCATTATGTCACTACTAGGTAAGGACACCGCAAGATTGAACCCAAAGCTAAGCACTTCTCCCATTGCAAGAACTACCAATCTAGTTGGCCAAACCAAACGGATAATTCAAGAGACTTGCAAAGATAACTCAATCATACAAAAAAGAATTCAGAGAAGATTCAAATATTATCCATAGATAAGCTGGATCATAAACCCACAATTCATTGGTCTCAACAAACACACTGCCAAAAGAAGATTACATCGAATAGATCTCCACGAGAGAGGGGAGAACATTGTATTGAGATCCAAAAAGAGAGAAGAAGCCATCTAGCTACTAGCTATGGACCCGAAGGTCTGAAGTAAACTACTCACGCTTCATCGGAGGGGCTATGGTGTTGATGTAGAAGCCCTCCGTGGTGGATGCCTCCTCCGGTGGAGCTCCGGAACAGGCCCCAAGATGGGATCTCGTGGATACAGGAAGGTACGGCGGTGGAATTAGGTTTTGGCCTCCCACGATCTGTTGGGGGTACGTGAGGTATATATAGGAGGAAGGAGTGCGTCGGTGGAGCGTCGGGGGCCCACGAGGTAGGCGCCCAGGCGCGCCTCCACCTCGTGACCGCCCGCACTTCTTGGAGTAGGTTCCAAGTCTCACGGATCACGCTCGGTGAGAAGATCACGTTCGAAGGTTTCATTCCGTTTGGACTCCGTTTGATATTTCGTTTCTTCGAAACACTGAAATAGGCAAAAAAACAGCTATTCTGGGCTGGGCCTCTGGTTAATAGGTTAGTCCCAAAAGTAATATAAAAGTGGAAAATAAAGCCCAATATAGTCCAAAACGGTAGATAAAGTAGCATGGAGCAATCAAAAATTATAGATACGTCGGAGACGTATCAGTGCGCTGCGGTGGGACAGTAAAAATGATTCGACTAAAGGCTTGGCCGTGGTGTGATGTCATGCTGCGAAATATGTCAGCAGATTGGATTTGTGTAAATATTATTCTCTCTACGGTGGTATGTGGAAATTATTTTGCAGAGCCGGACACTATCCTTGTGTTCAAAATCTTCTATGAAGTATTCGGAGGAGGAACCCGCCTTGCAATGCCGAAGACAATCTGCGTGCCGGACTCGTCGTCATTGAAGCCCGGTTCGTGGGCTACCGAGGAGTCATGGATTAAGGGTGTCCGGATGGCCGGACTATAACCTTTGGCGGACTCTGGACTATGAAGATACAAGATTGAAGACTTCGTCCCGTGTCCGGATGGGACCTTCAATGGCGTGGATGGCAAGCTTGGCGATACGGATATGTAGATCTCCTCCCATTGTAACCGACTCTATGTAACCCTAACCCTCTCCGGTGTCTATATAAACCGGAGGGTTTTAGTCCCCAGGACGAACAACAATCATACCATAGGCTAGCTTCTAGGGTTTAGCCTCTCACGATCTCGTGGTAGATCTACTCTTGTACTACCCATATCATCAATATTAATCAAGCAGAGTAGGGTTTTACCTCCATCGAGAGGGCCCGAACCTGGGTAAAAACATCGTGTCCCTTGTCTCCTGTTACCATCCGCCTAGACGCACAGTTCGGGACCCCCTACCCGAGATCCGCCGGTTTTGACACCGACAATGATCATGAAACTTCAGATCAAGTTACTACTGAACCTCGTAGGTCAACCAGAGTGAGATCCAAACCAGAGTGGTACGGTAATCCTGTTCTGGAGGTCATGTTACTTGACCATGACGAACCTACGAACTATGAGGAAGCGATGATGAGCCCAGATTCCGCAAAATGTCTTGAGGCCATGAAATCTGAGATGGGATCCATGTATGAGAACAAACTATGGACTTTGGTTGACTTGCCTGATGATCGGCAAGCCATTGAGAATAAATGGATCTTCAAGAAGAAGACTGACGCTGACGGTAATGTTACTGTCTATAAAGCTTGACTTGTTGCAAAAGGTTTTCGACAAGTTCAAGGTGTTGACTACGATGAGAGTTTCTCACTCGTATCTATGCTTAAGTCTGTCCGAATCATGTTAGCAATTACCGCATTTTATGATTATGAAATTTGGCAAATGGATGTAATGACTACGTTCCTGAATGGATTCCTGGAAGAAGAGTTGTATATGATGCAACCTGAAGGTTTTATCGATCCAAAGGATGCTAACAAAGTGTGCAAGCTCCAGCGATCCATCTATGGACTGGTGCAAGCATCTCGGAGTTGGAATATGCGCTTTGATGAGTTGATCAAAGCATATAGTTTGATACAGACTTGCGGTGAAGTCTGTATTTACAAGAAAGTGAGTAGGAGCACTACAGCATTTTTGATAAGCATATGTGAATGACATATTATTAATCAGAAATAATGTAGAATTTTCTAGAAAGCATAAATGAGTATTTGAAAGGAGTTTTTTAAAGAAAGACCTCGGTGAAGCTGCTTACATATTGAGCATCAAGATCTATAGAGATAGATCAAGACGCTTGATAAGATTTTTCAATGAGTACATACCTTGACAAGATTTTGAAGTAGTTCAAAATGGAACAGTCAAAGAAAGAGTTCTTACCTGTGTTACAAGGTGTGAAATTGAGTAAGACTCAAAACCCGATAACAGCAGAAAATAGAAAGAGAATGAAAAGTCATTCCCTATGCCTCAGTCATAAGTTCTATAAAGTATGTCATGTTGTGTACCAGATTTATTGTATACCCTACACTGATTTTGGCAAGGGAGTACAATAGTGATCTAGGAGTAGATCACTGGACAGCGGTCAGAATTATCCTTAGTGGAATAAGGATATGTTTCTCGATTATGGAGGAGACAAAAGGTTCTTCGTAAAGGATTACGTCGATGCAAGTTTTGACACTGATCCATATGACTCTAAGTCTCAATCTGGATACATATTGAAAGTGGGAGCAATTAGCTAAAGTAGCTCCGTGCAGAGCATTGTAGACATAGAAATTTGCAAAATGCATAATGGATCTGAATGAGAAAGACCCGTTGACTAAGCTTCTCTCACAAGCAAAACATGATCACACCTTAGTACTCTTTGGTTGTTAATCACATAGCAATGTGAACTAGATTACTGAATCTAGTAAACCCTTTGGGTGTTGGTCACATGGCGACGTGAACTATGGGTGTTAATCACATGATGATGTGAACTATTGATGTTAATCACATGGTGATGTGATCTAGATTATTGACTCTAGTGCAAGTGGGAGATCAAGGAAATATGCCCTAGAGGCAATAATAAAGTTATTATTTATTCCCTTATATCATGATAAATGTTTATTATTCATGCTAGAATTGTATTAACCGGAAACATAATACATGTGTGAATACATAGACAAACAGAATGTCACTAGTATGCCTCTACTTGACTAGCTCGTTGATAAAAAATGGTTATGTTTCCTAGCCATTGACATGAGTTGTCATTTGATTAACGGGATCACATCATTAGGAGAATGATGTGATTGACTTGACCCATTCTGTTAGCTTAGCACATGATCGTTTAGTATTCTGCTATTGCTTTCTTCATGACTTATACATGTTCCTATGACTATGAGATTATGCAACTCCTGCCATCGGAGGAACACTTTGTGTGCTAACAAACGTCACAACGTAAGTGGGTTATTATAAAGGTGATCTACAGGTGTCTCCGAAGGTACTTGTTGGGTTGGCGTATTTCGAGATTAGGATTTGTCACTCCGATTGTCGGAGAGATATCTCTGGGCCCACTCAGTAGTGCACATCACTATAAGCCTTGCAAGCATTGTAACTAATGAGTTAGTTACGGGATGATGTATTACGGAACAAGTAAAGAGACTTGCCGGTAACGAGATTGAACTAGGTATTGAGATACCGACGATCGAATCTCGGGCAAGTAACATACCGATGACAAAGGGAACAACGTATGTTGTTATGCGGTCTGACCGATAAAGATCTTCATAGAATATGTGGGAGCCAATATGAGCATCCAGGTTCCTCTATTGGTTATTGACCGGAGACGTGTCTCGGTCATGTCTACATAGTTCTCGAACCCGTAGGGTCCGCACGCTTAAAGTTTTGATGACAGTTATATTATGAGTTTATATGTTTTGATGTACCGAAGTTTGTTTGGAGTCCCGGATATGATCGCGGACATAACGAGGAGTCTCGAAATGATCGAGACATGAAGATTGATATATTGGACGACTATATTCGGACACCGGAATGGTTCCGGAGGTTATCGGATATATACCGGAATACTGGGGGGTTACCGAAACCCCCCGGGGGATTAATGGGCCTATATGGGCCTTAGTGGAGAATAGGAGGGGCGGCCAGGGCAGGCCGCGTGCCCCCTCCCCCTCTAGTACGAATTGGACAAGGAGGGGGGCGCCCCCCTTTCCTTCTTCTCCTCCTCCTCTTTCCCCCCTTCTCCTAATCCAACAAGGAAGGGAGGGAGTACTACTCCCGGTGGGAGTAGGACTCCTCCTGGCGCGCCCCTCTCCTGGCCGGCCGCCTCTCCCCCCTTTCTCCTTTATATACGGGGGCAGGGGGCACCCCAAAGACACAACAACTGATTTGATCTTTTAGCCGTGTGCGGTGCCCCCTCCACCCTAGTCCACCTCGAGCACATCAGAAGCGGTGCTTAGGTGAAGCCTGCGTCGGTAGAACATCATCACCGCTACTACGCCGTCAGGTCGATTTAAACTCTCCCTCAACACTAGGCTGGATCGGAGTTCGAGGGACATCATCGGGCTGAACGTGTGCTGAACTCGGAGGTGTCGTATGCTCGGTACTTGATCGGTCGGATCGTGAAGACGCACGACTACATCAACCGCTAAGCAGCTAACGTTTCCGCTTTCGGTCTATGAGGGTACGTGGACAACACTCTCCCCTCTCGTTGCTATGCATCACCATGATCTTGTGTGTGCGTAGGAATTTTTTTGAAATCACTACGTTCCCCAATACAGCAGGCGGTTAGGCCGACGGTTGTTGGGTGATTCGAAGGAAGAAGAAGACGGTTGGAGGTTGAAGACGCACATCTGGCCATCTATCCTCCAACGGATGGCTGTAAATCAATCGACTGAACCTAATTCGATTTTCAATCGACTGGTTTCTAGTCAGTACCCTTCGTGAATCATGATTAAGCTCTACAGCATCAGAGTCATCTGGCGATCCCGGCGACCATGTCGGACACTGGAGAGTACACGCCCATGGCGACCCGTAAAGCAGTCCGGGTGCGTCTGCCCGCTCCCACACCTTGCCGCGAACACGGAAGCACTGCCATGGGCGGAGTCGCATGCGTCGGGACAACTAGGTAGTTGTCCACGAGATGGTGGTCTAGGACCGCGCACCTATAGTGCCTGCCTGCTTGGTTCCGGCACCTCGTTCGACATTCCGGACGCTCACATCAACCAATTACATCGAATAGTTGCTGGTGATGTAGGTCAACTGGAGTCACCGGGGCTCTGGGACGCTGTTGAGGGAACCGGCTGAAGGTGCACGACGGCAAGGTGGCCCATTGGGTGATCATGTGTGCGGTGGCCGAATTCACTGTTTTGACCCTTTTCATAAACTTTAGCGTGATCTGACCTCGGTTTGATTTTTTTTTGTAATCTGACCATTTTCCTACCGCCATCTTATTTGGCGGTAGGTTAACACAGCCTACCGCTGAGGGCTACGGCGGTAGGACTTGACGGTGTCGTGATGTTGAAAACACCCTGCCGTCAGATGGTAGGGTGTAGAAGATATGAATAGCTTGTGGCTCATTTTTTTGTTAATTTTTATTTTTCCTAGTAAAAGATAAACAAGTTGTCTAATTAATGTTAGGATATGGATTGTGTTGGTCTTGGGTTCGAATCTTCACAGGGCCATTTTTTTGTTAATTTTTATTTTGCCTAGTAAAAGATAAACAAGTTGTCCAATTAATGTTAGGATATGGATTGTTGGTAAAAACAATTTTTTATTTATTTGTAATTGTTTTATAAAATTTCCGCAAAGATGTAAACGAATATATATCTGCAAATATCTAGGCTAAATCTCAGTCTAGGAAGTGTATTTACCGGCATCTTTTGCATTTTCTTTGCTGCAACAATTCATATGGTTTGGTTTGTTACATCTCTAACCTAACTCTCCCATGACTGGACTAATCTGCGACTGGAAGTCCAGTTAATTAGCTATTAATCTCTAATCTTGAAATGACTTGTTTGTATGTATCTAAGTCTTGAAATAACTTTATTGAAAGACTTGAGCTTAATATACAGACAAACTTAGAGCTTGTTATTAGGAAAGACTTGAGCTTAAGCACGTTACCTGTGATTCCTAGTTTGATGTTGGGTTGTCAATACAGTTGAAATTTACAGAAATAGACTCGTTTTCATTGTGGGACGGCCAATACTGTCTCCTGTATTGTTGTCTTGTGGTTTGAGCTCATCGTTGCTGGAAGATTGTAGGAGATGTATGCTTGAGAGGCCATTTTTATTTTTCTGCTGAAGAAAAAATAAACAAGCTGTCCAAACCATATGAATTGCTGCAGCAAAGAAAATGCAAAAGATGACGGTAAATACACTTCCTAGACTCAGCCTAGATATATGCACATCTATATTCATTTATATCTTTCCGCAAATTTTATAAAGCAGTTACAGATAAGTAAAAAAGAATGTTTTCACCTACAATCCATATCCTAACATTAATTGGATAACTTGTTTATTTTTTACTAGGAAAAATGAAAATTAACAAAAAAAACATCTTTCCGCAAATTTTATAAAGCAGTTACAGATAAGTAAAAAATGTTTTTACCAACAATCCATATCCTAACATTAATTGGACAACTTGCTTATTTTTTACTAGGCAAAATGAAAATTAACAAAAAAAACATCTTTCTGCAAACTTTATAAAGCAGTTACAGATAAGTAAAAAATTGTTTTTACCAACAATTCATTTCGTAACATTAATTGGACAACTTGTTTATTTTTACTAGGCAAAATAAAAATTAACAGAAAAATGACCTTGTGAAGGCTCAAACCCAAGACCAACAGAAGCATGCTTGCACGCCCTAGCCAACTCGCCACAAACATTCAATGCTAATACGCACCACACGCTATTTATACCTTGTACACCCTACCGCCAAAGACTGTGGCGGTAGGGTGGTTTCAACATCACGGCACCTTCAAGTCCTACCACCGCAGCCCTCGGCGGTAGGCTGTGTTAACCTACCGCCAAAGACGGTGGCGATAGAAAAAAGATCAGATCGTGAATTTTTTCGAACCGAGGTCAAATCGCACTAAAGTTTACAAAAAGGGTCAAAACAGTGAATTCGGCCGTGCGCGGTCCCTCCGGAGATGCTCAGCGCTCTCGTTGTCAAGAAGACATACAAGGAAGCGTGGGAGACCTTGGAGGTCATGCGCCGTAAGCCAACATCTGCAAGACGGGTTCGAGCGTAACGCCTTTCACGACGTAAAGACGCCGGAGCATTCAGCATGCACATCACGAGTCTGGTGAACCAGGTGCATGCGCCGGGTCACCATTTAGGAGGTACGTGTGGTACTGAAAGTTCTGCAGTCGTTCCTTCCCATTATGCACAAATCGCAGAGGCAGTTGAGACCCTCCTGGACCTAAGCACGGTGTGCGTGGAGGAGCTGATTGGTCGCCCACGGACGCTGGAGGAGCGTTGTGGGGCTGCCATGCATGCCTCATCCCAATGGCGGGCAGCTTCTCCTCACATGGCAACAGTGTGACCCACGCCGTTGGGAGCGCGAGCAGGGACAAAGCTTGGGCGGCTGCGGAAATGGCTAGAACAGTTGGCGCTGGAAGCCGCAAAAACAGAGGCGCGGGAATGACTTTCGTGCGCCGGGCAACAGATGGAACTGTGATGGCGTCTTCGGCGTGCGTGGCAGCACGGACAATAGCAAGCGCGACATCTCCAAAGTAAAGTTCTACAACTGCAACAACCCTCTTCACGCGAATCAGTTACCGCGCATTCATGTCGTTCACATCCGCTCTAGAGCGGAGGTGACTCCACGAAGCTAATGTCGGCTAGAGCTGACACAACCGCGTCCCTTGACCTGCTTTGACCCTTTCAAGGGAGGGGCGGACTGACTGACCTCATCTGCTGTCCAGACCCCACCATTTTCGAATGAAACTCTATTTTGTAAACTGGAAAGCTATATATTCCGCACGAATGTTAGGCTGTCATAAGGTTCTTTAACTTTTTCGATAGAAATATTAAGTCTCCGGTTTACAGAGTTAATTTCCTTTTGTATATCTTTTTCTAATTCTTGAACTACTCTTTTTTGTTTAATAAATTTGAGAATCCAATATGGATTGTGAGGTGGATCGTATCGATTTCTTTTCGGATTCACTCCCTGATAATAATAATTTCACTAACGTCATTACCGGCGTCACTGTCACCCGACCGATCCGTCACGCCCACAGGCTGCCGCCGTGGTTGTCCCGTCCCGGGAGGAATACCGGGATAAACAAACAAACAAACCAGAGGCTGAGGCCCCCGAACGCGCACGTTCCTTCTTATTAAACAGCTCTTGATGAGCCAACTAGCCCCCATCCAAAACAAGTGCACGAGAGCATGTCGGTGACCTCTGGTCTGCATGCGCCGCGTGCCATGCGTCGTCAACCTCGCATATATATTTCTCCTCCGCCTCACTTGTTCCCCATCAGTCCATCACTTCAAACAACACCCACGGCCATCACCCAGCTCAACACAGGGACGAGGAGCTCAGCAGCGCTCTCACATCAGACGACGCCCACGCTCAGCTCTCAGCGGCAGCGCGCACACACTCACGCGCGCGCGCAGATGACCTTCAGCTTATCGGCGACGATGGATGCGAGCCAGGACTGCATGATTTGGTTCGACGGCCACTTCGAGTTTGGGGACCCATCGACCGCCGAGCCGCCGCAGCAGCCATTCGTCGTTCGGGCCATCTCGCCCGAGCAGGAGCACAGCCGAGCGTCATGGTTAATACAATGGCAAGATATTCCACAACAGCTTTATAGGAAGGATCCACACTTTGAGCTTTTTGATATGCCTGTTCAAGATTGCCTTTTTTCTCAGTTAGAACATTAGGCCCCGTTCCGTTCAAAGGATATTTGTAGGAGTCTCATAGGAAAGTCAGTCTTCTGGAAAGTTTCCCTTTCATGGTGTTAGGAACCAATAAAAGATGAACAATGTTTTGAAGGAAACTAGCAAAACCGCCCGTGCGTTGCAACAGGAGAAAAAAATCATAATCTTCAATGACCATGACCGCAATTGCCGCATCACTGAGAAACACTATTACTCTCATTTTCATGAACCGTGACCAATTTTTGAAAATCATGACTTTTTTTTAACTCGTGAGCAAATCTGAAATCATGAATATTTTTCAAAATTGTCAACATTTTTACAGTTTTTCGAACATTTCTAAAAATCATGACACATTATATTCATGAACATTTTATATTATTTTCAAACATTTTAAAACAAATTTTGAACATTTTTTAAATAATTTTCTTGAACAGGTGAACATTACTAGAATTGACAAACATTTTTTTGTAAATTGCTGGAACAATTTTTGCAATCCACACATTTTTTTAATTAACTATTTTTTGAAATGCATGATAATTTTTTGAATTCGTGAATATTTTATGAATAAATAAACTATTTTGTAAGTCACGGACAATTTTTTAATTTTAGGATATTTTTCAGTTCATGAACATTTTTTTGATTGGCAAAATTTTATTCAATTTCATTAACATTTTTTAATAAACGAACTTTTATAAAATAATGAACATTTTTTGATTTCACGAACATTTTATTTAGAAATTACGATCATTTTTAATATTCGATTTTTTTAGAAAAATCATGCACACTTTCTGAATCCACAAATTTTATGAATTATGAAAATATTTTGTTTTAAAATTCGTAATTTTTTTATTCTTGAAACTTTTCTGAAGTTCCAAAATTATTTAAAGTAGAAAGAAGAAAAAAAATAAAAATAAAAATAGGCCGCCCTGATATGGGCTGGCCCAAACAGGGGCGCCGTGTCTTCTCCAAGCGCGCAGAGCGCAGTATAAAACATCGAAATCACTAAATAAGGAGTACTCGTTGCAAAGAACACTCCATTTTTCAGGTCGCGACAAGTGACGCACATGCAGCACGCCAGTTGTTGCTACCTGGGAGTTTTCCCTTTTTTCGTAGATCCGTTTATTCAAGACGTTTTATCTTTTAAAGTGTGCGTCCAAATCTTGAACCGTTTTCATCATTGGATTCCTCGCGTCAAGATCTTCAAAACTAGATTCCATGTTGATAGATTTTGACGAACTTTTAAAAAAACAGACAAAAAAACCTGGCAAAAAAAACGAACCGGGAGCATGTTTTTTCCCTTTTGGAAAGAGGCACGCCTGTGCCTCTCGCGAAATCACAACCATGCCTCTCGTAGAAGCAAAACTGTGACTCTCGTGGAAGGAAAAAAAACAGAAAACACGTTTTTTTCGTTTCCGACAGGCATGGCCGTGACTCTCGCGAAAGCACAACCGTACCTCTCGCGAAAGCAAAACCGTGACTCTCGCGAAATATAAAAAACAGAAAACGCGTATTTTTCCCTTTCTGAGAGGCACGGCCGTGACTCGCGAAAGCACAAACGTGTCTCCCGCAGAAGCAAAACCGTGACTCTCGCGAAAGAAAAAAAAACAGAAAACGCGTTTTGTTTTCCCCTTTCTGAGAGACATGGCCGTGACTCTCGCGAAAGCACAACCGTGCCTCTCGCGAATGCAAAACCGTGACTCTCGCGAAAGAAAAAAACAGAAAACGCGTATTTTTTCCCTTACTGAGAGGCACGGCTGTGACTCTCGCGAAAACACAACCGTGCCTCTCGCGGAAGCAAAACCATGACTCTCCCGAAAGAAAAAAAAATAGTAAACGCGTTTTGTTTTTTCCTTTCCGAGAGGCACGGCCCTCGCCAAAGCACAACCGTGCCTCTCGCAGAAGCAAGACCGTGACTGTCGCGAAAGAAAAAAAAACAAAAAACGCGTTTTGTTTTTCCCTTTCCGAGAGGCACGGCCGTAACTCTCGCGAAAGCAAAAACGTGCCTCCTGCGGAAGCAAAACCGTGACTCTCGCGAAAAAAAAGAAAACGCGTTTTGTTTTTCCCTTTCCGAGAGGCACGGCTGTGACTCTCGCGAAAGCACAATCGTGCCTCTCGTGGAAGCAAAAGAATAGAGAACGCGTTTTGTTTTTCCCTTTCCAAGAGACACGGCCGTGACTCTCGCGAACGCACAAACGTGCCTCTCGCGAAAGCAAAACCGTGACTCTCGCGAAAGAAAAAAAGAAAACGCATTTTTTTTCCTTTCGGAGAGGCACGGCCGTGACTCTCTCGAAAGCACAAACGTGCCTCTCGCGGAAGCAAAACCGTGACTCTCGTGAAAGAAAAAAAAACAGAAAACGCGTTTTGTTTTTCCCTTTTCGAGAGGCACGGCCGTGACTCTCGCGAAAGCACAACTGTGCCTCTCGGGGAAGCAAAACCGTGACTCTCGCGAAAAAAAAACAGAAAACACGTTTTGTTTTTTCCTTTTCGAGAGGCACGGCCGTGACTCTCGAGAAAGCACAACCGTGCCTCTCGCGGAAGCAAAACCGTGACTCTCACGAAAGAAATAAAAAACATAAACGCGTTTTGTTTTTCTCGTTCCGAAAGGCACGGCCGTGACTCTCGCTAAAGCACAACCGTGCCTCTCGCGGAAGCAGAACCATGACTCTCGCGAAACCAAAACTATGACTCTCGCGAAAGTAAAAAACAGAAAATATGTTTTTTTTTGGTTTCCGAAAGGCACGGCCGTGACTCTCGGTAAAGCACAACCGTGCCTCTCGTGGAAGCAAAAGCATGACTCTCACGAAAGAAAAAAACAAAAAAACTTGTTTTTTTTCGTTTCCGAAAGGCACGGCCATGACTCTCGCTAAAGCACAACCGTGCCTTTCGCGAAAAAATAGCCGTGACTTTCGAAAAAGAAAAAAAAAGAAAACACATTTTTTTCGAGCAAAAAGTTTATTTCAAAAAAAAAATTCAAAAAGGTAAGGAAGACCGGGAGAAAAACTAAAACGTCGAAAAACCCCAAAAAAGGTTTAAAAAGTCGAAAACGAGTGCGGAAAAATAAAAAACAAAATCCGAAAAAAACGTTCAAAGCACGACAAATAGCAAATGGATGAGAGCACACGTCGACGGCAACCCTCAAAGCAGTCGAGGGTGCACCTGCCGCTCCCACACCTTGTCTCGGACACGGCAACATTGCCATGGGCGGAGTCGCATCCGTCGGGACAACCAGGTAGTTGCCCATGAGATGGTGGTCCAGGACCGCGCACCGATAGTGCCTGGCTCCGGCACCTTGTTCCCGGCACTCATCTCGGTCAATTACATCCAATGGTTCCTGGTGAAGTAGGTCCACTAGAGTCATGGGAGCTCTGGGACGCTATTGAGGGAACCAGCTGAATGTGCACGACAACAAGGTGGCCCACTTGGTGATCCTACGCGCTGTCCCGCCAGGGATGCTCAACACTCTCGTTGTCAAGAAGACGATGCTTCGGTGCCTTAAGGCACCTACGTTTGTGGTTATGACTGGCTATGACATGTGGGCCCAACAGGTGGCTGGCCCACATGTCAATGACCCAAAGGCAGGTGCCTTTAAGACACCGAAGCTGCGTCCCAAGAAGACATACAAGGAAGCGTAGGAGACCTTGAAGGTCATGCGTCAGGTGTAAGCCAACATCTGCGCACAGAGTTCGAGCGGATGCTCGGAGCGTTCAACATGCTGATCACGAGTCTGGTGACCCAGCTGCACGCGCTCGGGGTCACCGTTTAGGAGGTACGTGTGGTACTGAAAGTTCTGCGAGTCGTTCCTTCCCGTTATACACATATCGCAGTGGCGGTCGAGACCCTCCTGGACCTAATCACGGTGTCCATGGAGGAGCTTATTGGCCGCCTGTGGATGCCCGAAGGAGCGTTGTGGGGTTGACATGCCTTAGCCCAACGGCAGGCAGCTTCTCCTCACGTAGCAACAGTGGGACCCACATCGTTGGGAGTGCCAGCAGGGAAAAACTCGGTGGCAGCGGAAACGGCTAGAACCATTGGCGCTGGAAGCCGCAAAAACAAAGGCACGACAATGACTTTCGTGCGTCGGGCTAACAGATGGAACCGTGATGGCGTCTCCAGTGCGTGATGGCACGGACAACGATGAGCGCGACATCTTCAAAGTAAAATGCTACAACTGCAACAACCCTCTTCGCGTGAATCTGTTATCACACATTCATGTCGGTCACGTCCGCTCCAGAGCGGACGACGTGACTCCACGACGTTAATGTCGATCAGAGCGACACAACCAAAGCGTCCCTTCACCTGCTTTGACCCTTTCAGGGGGGACGGACTGGCCGACCTCATCTGCTGTCCAGACTCCACCCTTTCGGAACGAAACTCTATTTTTTTAAATTGGAAAGCATATATTCTGCAAGATGTTTGGCTGTCCATAAGGTTCTTTTAACTTTTTGATAGAAATATTAAATTTCTGGTTTACATAGTTAATTTCCTTTTGTAGATCTTTCTCTAATTCTTCAACTGCTCTTTTTTTCTTTATAATAAATTTGGGGATCCAATATGGATTGTGACGCGAATCGTAGTGACTTCTTTTTGAATTCACTCCCTGATTTTCACTAACGTCATTACCGGCGTCACTGTCACCAGACCGATCCATCACACCCACACGCCACCGTCGATAATCCTAGACACACAGACAAATACGGAGCCCCTTCGCACTAATTACCCTCTCACCCCTGATTTTTCACCGTGGGGGGGGGGGGGTGCTCCTTAATCTCCAATCAGAAGATGACAACTAATAGAATCTGTTGAATCCGTAATCCCTACGTCTGTGTGTCTAGCATTACTCCGCTGCCGCCGTGGTTGTCCCTACCCGAGAGGGCAATACCGGGATACAGTGGCGGATTTAGGCCCCGGGCCCGGGCGGGCATGAGGCCTAACTCCTTTGTATACTGTAGCACTGTACTGTAGCAACTACTATAGTATACAAAGGGAGGCCAGGGCGGCAAACTGGCTGGATCCGCCCCTACCGGGATAAACAAACGAACAAACTCGAGGCTGGGTACAGATCCTATATAGCGCGTAGATCGCTGCGAAGCGACGTAGCGCATACCCCCCCCCCCCCCCCCGCCCCAACGCTGCTATTTCAATGGGTCGGCCCATTAAGGGGTTTCGCCCCCCAACCGATTTTGGCCAGGTTAGAGGACATTCCCTGAACCGGGTTTTTCTGGTTTTCTTCCGCTTTTTCCTTTTTTTTGTTCCTTTTTCTGCTTTTTATTTTTTTTCTAATTTGCAAAAATCATTTAATGTTTTTTATTTTATTTTTCTCCTTTACTATTTCTTTTTTTGGCCATGTTTCAAATTTGCAAACTTTTTTGTCAATTTGTGAACATTTTTCACATTGCCGAACTATTTTTTGAATTGATGAACAGTTTTTAGAAACTCGTGAACATTTTCTGGAAAAGTGAACACCTTTTTCAAAATCATGAAAATTTCTTGAGATCGTGAACATTTTTCTAAATCGTGAACATTTTCCTAAATCGCGAAAAAAAATTACATTCACGAACAATCCTAGAAATTGTGTAAATTCTCTGGAAAATGTGAATATTTTTTGTTTTTTTCTGAATTTGGTGAACATATTTTAAAATTTTGGACACATTTTTAAAAATTCTCGAACATTTTTTTTAATATTTTGAACATTTTCGCAGAATTTCATGACATTTTTTGAAATTGTACAAAAACTGAATAGCCGAACATTATTTTTCAAATTGCAAACATTTTTTGAATCCATGAGCATTTATCATTTCTTGAACATTTTTCAAATCATGATCAATCTTTGAACTCACGAATAATACAACAATTTTGCAACTTTTTCGGAAATCCCATATTACTTTTAGAAAATAAACAAGCTGAAAACAGAAAAAAAAAAACACATGGGGCTCCCCCGCCCCGCACATGGGTCGGGGTGCGCGCTCCCGTGGCTGCCGGCGCTATGGCGCCATATAGGAAGTGAGGCTGAGGCCCCCGAACGCGCACGTTTCCCACGCCAATCCCGTTAGCCTTCTTTATTAAACAGCTCTGGATGAGCCAGCTAACTCCCATCCAAAACAAGTGCACGAGAGCATCTGGGTGAGCTCTGTTTTTCATGCGCCGCGTCCAATGCGACGTCGACCTCGCATATATATTTCTCCTTCGCCTCACTTGTTCCCCATCACTTCAAACAACAAGCACCCGTGGCCATCACCCAACTCAAAGATAGAGGCCAGGAGCTTGGCAATGCTCTCACTTCAGACAACGTCCACGGTCAGCTCTCAGCGGCAGCGGGCACACACGCGCGCAGATGACCTTCAGCTTATCAGCAACAATGAATGCGAGCCAGGATTGCATGATTCGGTTCCACGGCCACTTCGAATTCGAGGACTCATCGACCATCGAGCCGCCGCAGCAGCCGTTCGCCGTCCGGGCCATCTCGTCTGAGTAGGAGCACAGCGCCATGGTCAATACAATGACAAGATATTATAGAACAACTTTATAGGATGGATCCACACTTTGAGCTTGTTGATATGCCTGTTCAAGATTGCCTTTTCTCAATTAGAACATTAGGCCCCGTTCGGTTCAAAGGATATTTGTAGGAGTCTCGTAGGAAAGTTGATCCTCTGGAAAGTTTCCCTTTCATTTCGGAACCAAGGAAAGATGAACAATGTTTTGAAGGAAACTAGCAAAATGATCCGTGCGTTGTAATGGGAGAAAAAAAATCACAATCTTCAATGACCATGACGACTAATGGGAGAAAAAAAAACAGGCCTCCCGAACATGGGCTGGCCCAAACAGGTGCGATGTGTCTTCTTTTTTTGCGGGAAACATAGAGCTTTATTCATTAGCGGCTCCAGCGCGATCAGCCATTAGGCTCGTCACTAGGAAACCGGGAGGAGAGTCCATCCAACAATCAGTCACTCCCAATGTGCTAGCATGCTTTGCACAGAGGTGCACTGAATTGTTAGCTTGTCTCACTACATGATGAATATCAAAACTAAGGAAAGTAGATGCTAGCCCTTCAATTTCGAAAAGTATGGGCACTATGACAGAGCGCGAAAATTGTCGCGAGTTCCAAAGCTGCACCAGCTCTAGACAATCTACTTCAAGCACGACTCGCGAGGAACCTCGAAGCTTGCCAAAGATAACTCCGTCTCGCAGAGCCAGGGCTTCTGCTATAAGCGGATCCGTGACATGATTGTGCGGCTTGCTCCAGGCAGCAACAAATGCGGATGAGGTTCGAGCAAGGCCCCCCGCTCCGCTTCTGTTATCAGTCAATGAGACGCTAGCGTCTGTGTTTATCTTGAGCCACTCTAGATCGGGTGGTCTCCAACCATAACCAGGTATGATCCTAGTATGTTCTTCGGGAAGCTCCAACAGCATAAGGGCTTCTTGGATCCGCTTCAGGGACTGGCCCGGATGCCAGCTCTCTCGATCATGTGTTATGTTGTTGCGAGAAGTCCATATAGCCCACATAACAGAGATGATCTTCGGCCGGTCCCCTTCATTGATGCGTGTGTCACATAAAATGTCCTTGCACCATGTAATCGGATGTAGTTGTGGTAGTTTGACGTTGAGCCATCTCCTGGCTTCTGTCCAAAAACCTTGGGCATGGGAACACTTGATGAGGGCGTGCATCATGTCTTCGTCTGCACCCTTGCAGATTTTGCATCTGGCCAAAGTTGCTATATGCCTGTGTTTCAATGTTGATTCCACCGACAAGATGCCGCGAAGAACCCGCCACCAAAAAACGCGGACTTTGGGTAGCACCTTGAGCTTCCATAGCCGAGTCCATAACTGTTTGTCATTCTCTGAAGATTCGGTAGTCGTCCCTTCCCCTAGAGCTAGCTGCTCGTTACGGGTCATTAGAGCACAATACGCAGATTTTACAGTATAGGAGCCCGACCTTTCGTAAGCCCACGCCCAGAAATCGTTGCCACCACCCTGCCGGAGGGGTAGGTTCAGGATTGCATCCGCATCGGGTCGTGTGAAATTGCTCCTTATAAGATCAACTTTCCAGCTCCAGTTGTCTGTATCGATAAGGTCTGATACTGTATGAAGGTTGGCGCTCCCGATCTGAACTGAGGGCTGCAGAGATAGCTTGCCAGGTAGCCACCGGTCAGTCCAGATTTTCATAGAAGTACCATCACAAATTCGCCATAGCAAGCCGGCTTCAAGTGCCTTCCTCCCAGCCATGATACCTTTCCACGTTGTGGATGCGTTGCGTGGTACAGAAGCACTCATAAAATCGGAATTTGGGAAGTAGCGCAGTATAGAAGATTCCTACCGTACGAGACGGTATTGGTGGCATAGGTGGATAATATTTGGAGGCTGCTACGGATCAGCCGAATGATTTCTTAGGAAAATCATCCGCCTGACCAGCCGTTTGATTAGGCAAATGTGGCATGTCCGATTAGAGCAACTCAGCTCCTCACGTCGTCCTTCTCTCCTCTCGTCTTGCATCCACAAGCCCCATGACGCCCACTTCCTCTCAGCAACGACAACGATTGCACACCCTTGTTACACCGACGACTGCAGTACCGATGCACTTGCCATAGCCCCGACACCGGCGAGCGCACGCAGCTACCAAAGCCGCCGGCGACCGCTGCATCGCAAACCGGGAGCCACCGGGGGGCTGCTCTGCGGCAACACCGAGCACGCCGCCGCCGCGCGAAAGCTTCATTGCAGCTCCGGCGAAAGTTTCATTGCGGCGCCGGCGAGCTTCAACATCCCCCTGGCGCTTCATTGCAACTCCGACGACGCTTCATTGCAACGTGGGCGGAGCCTCAACGACCCCGCGCGCAACACAAGCTTCCCCCGGGGCCGCCGAAGAAGCTGCATCGAGCCACCGGCGACGCTGGAACGAGCCGCCGGCGAGCGTTGCAATGCATCACCGGGGAAAATCGCCGTGCGTGTGCTGCATTGGAGCACGGGGGAGTCGCCGACGAGCGCTCCATTGCAGCTCCGCCTCCGGCGACATGCAGCACCAGTAGCGACGCCGAGTTAGCATCGCAGCACCGACAAAGGTTGCAAGACAGCACGACGGCTGTGAACGGGTTGTTACGTTGCAGATCGCAGCCGTGGACACGTTGCTGCCTTGCAGCACCGGCGGTCGCTGACGAGCGCCGTACCGCATCGCCGCAGCAGCAAAAAACGAGCGGCCGCCCTCCCGCCTGCGTGTTGCGTCACACCAGAGCATCAAGTGTCGCCCGTGCACGGGGTTGCAGGCTACGGCGGTGCCCGCGTCCCTCTAGTTCGCAGCAGCAGCGTGGGGCGGCGATGCCATGGGAGCTCCTCTGTCGAGCAGGGGCGAACAGAGGTGGGGACGGAAATGTGTGGAGGAGAGACGATGCGAAGAGATAAGGTCGCGGCGACTTGAAAGGAAGCGGTGGATGGGCCAGGGACACGTGTTGACTGTAGCACGCGGTTTACGCCTGTGATAGATCAGTTGGATGATTCTAATACTTTTTCATAATATTTTGCAAACTTTTGGGGCAATTTCGATGACGTACCACCAGAAGCAGTATCCTTTTTATTATTAGATTAGATTAGATAGATAGAGATAGAGATTTTTTTGGCCACGCAGATTTCGGCTGATCCATAGGATTGAAAAAAGATCAGCCACGATCCAATGTTATTCAGCAAGAGAAGACGCTTGAGGTGTATTCCCTTCGTCCGTGAATAAGTGTACATCTAGCTTTTATTTTAAGTCAAATTTTTTTAATTTTAATCAACTTTATAAAAAATAGTAGTAGCATATATGACATCAAATTGATATATTATCAAAGTACATTTCGAAACGAATCTAGTGACAGTAATTTGGTGCCATAAATGCTTTTACTTTTTTCTAGAAATGTTGTCAAAGTTTTAAAACTATGACTTAAGACAAAAGCTAAATGTACATTTATTTGCGGACGGAGGGAGTAGACGAAATAAATCACCGCTTAGCCAAATAAAAAAAATTGGTTTTTTTTCTTTTCATTTGTGTTCGCATTGATGCTAACACTCCATCCTCCAGTTTCCTTTATGGTTTCCTGTGTAATCTCATTCGTATGTTTTATTGCTATTCCCGTATTTCTCTATCTAGAAGTGGAATAGAGTAACCCGGTTGAAGAGTAATACATTGTATGGCCCAGAATAGGTCCTATTCTTATACCTTTTCCAGGTAGTCGATGGTTATTCACAGCAACCACCTTAATATCAAAAAAGAGTTCGACCCAATGCTTTATTTCTGTCTTAGTGAATCCCGATTCGATATTAAAAGTATATTGATTCTTTCCCAATAAACGAAGACTTTTTTATGTGAATATTGTGTATTTGATTCCATTATCATATGATAATATTATATTTTATTATTTTATTTGTATTTATTTATTGTATTATACCTTAATATATATATTTTAGATATATAGAATAGACAAATCTTGATTTGTCAAGTCTCATGATCATATCACGATTTTCATATCACACGAAGGCGAGTTCAGTTGCAATCAATTAGAAGAATAAAGAAGAATTACTGCATTTCATAACTGATTTTTTCTCTTTTTATTTATACCCTTTTTATCTTTAGTTTTATCTAGTTAAGAGCAACTCCAACGGCCGATTCAAACGGACGGCGATTTCGTCCGCTTTTTGTCCGTTTAGGTCGGCCGTTTGCCTTGTTTCTCATATGGGTCGGCAGCACACCCAACACGCCGACCCATATGTGCAGGCGTGGCCGGCTGGCCGCCCAATTTTGCATTGCATTCAACATATTGTGAAATGAAAATTTAACAAACAAAATAGTCCGCCCAAATAAATAGTACAGTTTACAGGCTGAATAAAAATAAAAATGTTTCACATAGTTTTACGAACGAAAAAAAGTAGATACATCTATTGGTTGCCAACATGAGTCCACATATGCTCAACCAAATCATTTTGCAGTTGCACGTGAGTTTCCCAATCACGTATGTCTTCATGAAACTGAGTGAACTGATCAAATGTTGCCGCTACTTCATGCTCAGGCACAACATTCTCACCCTGAAACTGAAAGCCTTGATCGTACAAACGTTCCGAACGCTCGTCTTCTACGATCATATTGTGCATTATCACACAAGCAGTCATCACCTTCCATAGTTTCTACCTGCTCCAAGTATTAGCATGATATCGAACGATACCCCATCGAGATTGCAAAACACCAAAGGCACGCTCGACATCCTTTCTAGCACTCTCTTGCTCTTGGGCAATCTTTTCCTTTTCTCTCCAACAGGGTTGGGTATTGTCTTTACAATAGTGGTCCACTGAGGATAGATACCGTCACCCAAATAGTACCCTTTGTCGTAGTTGTGGCCGTTGCTGATAAAAAGTTCACCGGTGGGCTGTTGCCTTCGGCAAGCCTAGCAAACACCGGCTGGCTGAAGCACGTTGATATCATTGTGTGATCCAGCCATGCCAAAGAAAGAGTGCCGATCCAGAGATCTTGAGACGCCACGGCCTCTAGTATGACAAAGGTGCAAGCCACGACATGTCCCTTTATATCGCCTTTGCCAAGCGGAAGGGCAGTTCTTCCACTCCCAACAAGATGCGCCTATGCCGCCAAGCATCCTGGAAGCCCTCGCTAGCATTCACCACCAACAAACGGGCTGTCTGCGGTATCCGGCTCTCTCAAGTACTCAGGGCCAAACACAGCAATCACAACCTTGCAGAACTTATACATGGACTCTAGGCATGTAGACTCGCTCATACGGACGAACTCGTCAATGAGATCACCGGGCACTCCGTATGCAAGCATTCGGATGGCGGCAGTGCATTTTTGATAAGAGGAGAAACCAATCTTGCCGACATCATCCTCTTTGCACTCGAAGTAGTCATCATAGCCGACCACTCCCTCTTTAATGCGGTTGAAAACATGCCTACTCATACGGAACCGGCGGCGGAATTTGTGATGTTTGAACAACGGGTTTGATGTATCAAAGTAGTTCTTCCAGAGAAGGAAATGCCCGCTCTCTCGGTTACGATTCAACGCCGGAAGGTGGCCCAAAATGGATCCACGGAACAACGACCGCTGGTTGTTGAGGTGGTGATGGACCAACACTGCAGCCAATATCTCCTCCTCGTCGTCCGGACGCATTTAATCGTCGAGTCGCAAATGAAATTGTGGAAAAAGAACTTCGTCGTGAGTCCATTTTCGTACCTTTTGGCAACCGTCGAACAGCTTGCGGGCGTCGAAGAAGGAGACGGCCGGCGAGGGGAGACGCGACGCCCACAGACCAGCTAGCTGCCCGGCCGGCGTCCGACGAGCGTGCCGGTCGTATGTGGCGGGGGCGGCGAGACGTCTTCTTGGTCGCGGGCGGATGTGCGGTGGGGGAAGCGGCGGCGGAAACTAGTTTGCTCCCCGACGGCGGCGGGCGATCGGGGGCGGCGTTCTTTGGCGGATGTGGAGGCGGCGGCGGGAAGAGTTCTTTGCAAAAATGGGCGGCGGCGGTGACGGAGGATGCGTGGGCGAGGTTACTTGTTGGCCGGGGCAGGAGGCCAATGTGCCACGAATCAGCCGGGTCCGGGACAGAGTAAGGCGATCAGCAGCGCCCGTCGCGTTTCCGCGCCGACGCAAATCAGGCTAAAAAATGGGCCGGGAATGGGTCACCCGCGGACGAAACACGGACGGGTCGGCACGTTGGGCCGCCTTTTCTGTCCGTGTCGACCCAAACAAACGGCCGCGGACAAAATAGGTCGCCCCGTTGGAGTTGCTTTAATCAATAGTATCTACCGGCTTGAATGGTCGTCAATCGAAAAATGGGAAAACCATCTAGAACAACCAGACTTCCACCAAAACCAGCCAGCCGACCTCTCACGGCCAACCCCCTGAGAACCAACCGTCCCTTGACCAGCTTTGACCCTTTCAACCAACGGACGGACCGACGTCATCTGCTGTCCAGACTCCATCCCATCCAGATCCCACTCTCATTTTCCACTAACGTCATTACCGGCGTCACCCTCACCCAACCGATCTGTCCTGTCCCGTCCCTGGAGGGCATAACCCAGATAAACAAACAAACCCGAGGCCCCTGCACGCGCACGTTTCGCACGCCCTCCCCGTTGGCCTTAAACAGCTCTGGATGAGCCAGCTAGCACCCATCCCGAAAAAGGTCGGTGAGCTCTCTTCTGCATGCGCCGCGTCCCCTGCGACGTCCACCGGAACATATATATTTCTCCCCCGCCTCACTTGTTCCCCATCACTTCAAACAACACCCACGGCCATCACCCAGCTCAAGCTCAAGAGGAGCTCCCATTTCAGAGATCAGACAACACCCGCAGTCAGATCTCAGCCCCTCAGCTCAATCAGCGGCAGTAGGGACACACACGCGGAGATGACCTTCAGCTTATCGCCCACAATGGACGGGAGCCAGGAGTACATGATTCGGTTCGACGGCCACTTCGAGTTCGAGGACCCGTCGACCGCTGAGCCGCCCCCGCCGCCGTTCGCGGCCAGGGCGATCTCGTCCGAGCAGGAGCATTGCGCCATTGTCGCCGCGCTGCTGCACGTCATCTCTGGGTACACCACGCCGGCGCCGGACTTCTTCTTCCCGGCGAGCGAGGAGGTGTGCACGGCGTGCGGGATGGACGGGTGCCTCGGGTGCGAGTTCTTCGGCGCGGGGGCCAGGCCGGCGATCTCGCCGAAGGCGACGGCGGGCGGGCCGCAGAGGAGGCAGAGAAACAAAAATACAAAGTACCGCGGCATCAGGCAGCGGCCGTGGGGCAAGTGGGCGGCGGAGATCCGCGACCCGCGCCGCGCCGTGCGGGTGTGGCTCGGGACCTTCAACACGGCCGAGGACGCCGCCAGGGCCTACGACCGCGCCGCCGTCGAGTTCCGCGGCCCGCGCGCCAAGCTCAACTTCCCCTTTCCCGAGCAGCAGCAGCAGCAGCTGGGCGGCAGCGGCAATGCCACGGCCAAGTCCGACACGCGCTCGCCCTCGCCCTCGCCCTCGCCCTCTCCTTCGCCCCGCAGCGCGGACGGGGAGGAAACAGAGGAGCAGCTTTGGGATGGCTTGCAGGAGTTGATGAAGCTAGACGAGAGCGAGCTCTGCTAACTGTTCCCGGTGGCGGTCAACAATCCCACGCCGGGAAAGAGACGACCAGGGGCCAGTCTAGGGGGTATCATGGCTAGCAGTTACTAGTAGACTAGTGGCAGTGTGCGCGCAAGGCTCTTAGGCTGGTCATAGTGGGGAGTAACTTAGACTAGTATCATGCATATGACACTGATGCAAGTTCTACCTTCATGTCTGAAATAACATAATAGTAGTAACATACTCCCTCCTTTCCGGTTTATAGGGCTCAATTCAAAAATCTCACCAACCAAGGTAGATGGTGAGTGGTGGAATATTTTTTATAGTTTGCAAAAGCACCTAATTAATGCTCTTGTTTTTATCAAAAAATTATGTTTATCAATGCATTAATTGCAATGCATGCATGCATAAAGTACATGCATTGGTCAATTTTTTTCTTAATACTTGCATGCAATGATTTAATGCACCTTAAAATCTAAACATGTGATTATAACCAAATTGAGCCTTATAAAATGGAAAAACTAAAATTTTGAGATAAGCCCTATAAACCGAAAAGGAGGGAGTAGATGGCTTCATTTATTAACTCGTAGACTTATTTTGTCTCGGGAAGCGCTATGTTACAGTAACATATTATGTTACCACCTCTCATTAACTACTTGCCACATAAGCAAAATTTTCTTGGAGTACGCTATGTTAGTTGCTAAGTTACTCCCACTATGACTAGCCTAAGGCTAGTCATAGTGGGAGTAACTTAAGTATTAACATAAGCACTTTGAGAAATTTTTGCTTATGTGGCATGTAGTTAATGAGAAGTGGTAACATAATATGTTATCGTAACATAGCGCTTTCCAAGACAAAGCATGAGTCTACAAGCTAATTAATGAAGTCCTCTATGACACTACTACTATGTTACTTTGCACTATGAAGGTAGTAACTTAGACTAGTGTCATATACATGACACTAGTATAAGTTACTCCTCACTATGACCAGCCTTATACAGGCGCTTAGAGAAATAAAAAAAACTTATTAAATAGGAAAAAAAAATCCAAGCGCTGATGTGTTGCACCGCTAGACGCTACCTGACAAGTGCTAATATAGCCGGCTGGTGTAGAAGCGATTCGTCCCACACGGCAAGAAATACCCAGGCGCTCGATGCTATTTGTTGCGTCGATGCCACACCCGATACTAGGGATCGGCCAGGAATTGATGGCTCAACTGCCAATTGAGCAGGATGGATACCCTGGCACCGCTCTACTAGCGCCTGCGTTGGGCATGCCCTAATTCTGTTCAAATAAGCACCCGGTCAATGGAAAAGTTGTGTTCAACCATACTCCTCTTTCATGTAGTATGTAATTAACACAAATGCTGTTTCTAGATTATCTGTTGGCACTATGATGATGGTAGGTCAAATAGACCAAATTAACTGTTTATATATAGTGTAAATTTAAACTGCCTGTGGCACCCCAGCTGCCCAGCATTTAGATCCTAGGTCCGCCACTGAAGACGATCCCAACCAGGATACGAGTGGTGTATGTGTAGCAGTAAATTTGCCCTAGTCTAACTGATGTCCACGATGAGTTCAGGTACGTAGTTGCATCATTCCACTTGCCCTGAAAAGTATAACTGTACATGGAGAAAAGGTGACTTCGATAGAGATGTGAGCTTTGTAATAAGAATGAAAGAAAAAATAACTACTACTCCCTTCCTAAAGAAATATAAAAGTGTTTAGATCATCTTTACAGAGGGAGTACACCAAAAAGAGAAGGAGAGGACGGGAGCGACTGTGGAAGACAGGTGTGTGATTAGGACAAGGGCATCATGTGTTAGTGCAGTCTGCCAGCGTGCTCGGAGAGAGCCGGCCAGTCCACCGATGCACCGAGGACACCCCTCGACGCCGGCCGGTTCGTCTGGTCCACGACGGCCGTCTTTCTCTTTGCTTTGCTGTCGAGACGAAGCAAAGCAAACCCATGGCGCTGGAGTGTGCGAGAGTTCAGAGGTGAGTCCGCAGCGTCGAGAGAATCAGTTTAATACAACATGCATGTACAGGGCTGGGTTTATACGACGTACTCTACGTATTGTGAATTGTGATTAGCATCTTCAACGCGGCGACAGACTACTACCGTGCCAGCTGCTACTTCAACGCAAAGGGATCTGGCTTGCCTGCTCCCTCTTCATACTTTCATCCGTGCTCCCATTTCATCCTATGGCTGTATTTTTTTTCTTTTCTAATTTAATCATCTTCCATTAATTTTAAAGGGATGGGGCCAGACTTTATTTTGTTTCAATCAAATCAAGCTACGTATGTGGGAGCACGGATGGGCACACGCGCGGAGAGTAGGCAAGTCTCGTCCAACGCAAAGAGGTTTTGACATTGTTGACGTAGACTATATACAGGATAAACAAAACCAGTCCGATCTGCTGTGGACGTCCCGCGCTCCGGGGGAGCTGTCTCCGGTCTGTCACCGTCGCTTTCACCCCGGGCGTCTCGTCAGCGAGAGCGAGTCATCTCCACTCCGATGCCCCGTGCGCGCCAGCCTTTTGTTCCAAACTGGTATTGTTGGATTCATTCCTAGGGTGGGACACCACGATGGCAACGTTCCAGCCTTTCCCAACATGATTCTCATTCTTTTGGTGCCTCACTAAAAAACGCACTATATTCGATATGGTGCTTAGCAGCCGGGATAGATACTTGAGTCAAATTATTATGCATGCAATTTAACTTGTTTACTAACCGCAAAAAGAAATTTAACTTGTTTATTACTTTGAGATGTTCAACTCATCTTGTGTTTTTACCCTAACCTGTTTAGCAATTTTCCTCCCTTATCATTGTACAATGTTTTTTTGGCGAGGACTGAAAGCTGCTCTTTTTGTTTCTGAATTTTTAAGTAGCTTGGTTTTTAATGTTACACATTTGCCGTTAATTGTACTACAACATGTAAGTTGAAGGTTTCGGAGGAAAACTGTACCATCAAACCTTTTGCCCATGAAAAATATAAAATGTACCACTCCCACATCTGACCAAGCTGGCGGGGGTGTGATCAGATTGTGCCTATGTTGTCACCGGTTTACACCTGAAAGAACATGATTGCTCTCGGTACGGTCACTTGTTCTAAGAGCAAGTCCAACAGCACGCCGAAACCCTCCCTCATCGCTATTTTAGGGGAAAAGAGCAAAAAAACTGCTTCCAGCAGTTCCCCGATCATCTCCCCATTTTTCTGGCCTCCCCGATATTGCCCTCTCTCTCCTCTATCTAGGGGAACGGTGACCTCCCGATCCCTCCCGACTGGCTGGCCGGCACAAGAACCCGCATCCGGAAAGCTCCGTCCCGCCACAACGCCTTCGCCTCGTCATCTCTGTTTCATCTCTTTTCCATGGTTTTTTCTCAGATCAAGCATTGGAGAGGAACATGTGTGGTGGGGATGGTGGATGACGCACCAGATGTGACCGCATCTTAGAGGGTGGAGGGGAGATATCAGAGAGGGAGGGTGTAGGACCTTGAAGTATGTCTAAGGGGGGGGTGATTAGACTACTTGACCAATAAAAACTTAACCTTTTCTCAATTTTAGACTTCAGATTTTAGCTATTTTAAAACAAGTCAAGCAATCTTCACACAATTCCAGCAAGCATGCAAAGAGTATATAGGCAGCGGAAAATAAAGCATGCAACTTGCAAGAATGTAAAGGGAAGGGTTTGGAGGATTCAAACACAATTAGAGACACCGATGTTTTTGTCGTGGTCCCGATAGGTGGTGCTATCGTACTTCCACGTTGGTGGAGACTTTAACCCACGTAGGGTAGCGGTTGCGCGAGTCCACGGAGGGCTCCACCCACGAGGGGTCCACGAAGAAGCAACCTTGTCTATCCCACCATGGCCGTCGCCCACGAAGGACTTGCCTCACTAGCGGTAGATCTTCACGAAGTAGGCGATCTCCTTGCCCTTACAAACTCCTTGGTTCAACTCCACAATCTTGTCGCAGGCTCCCAAGTGACACCTAGCCAATCTAGGAGACACCACTCTCCAAGAAGTAACAAATGGTGTGTTGATGATGAACTCCTTGCTCTTGTGCTTCAAATGATAGTCTCCCAACACTCAACTCTCTCTCACAGGATTGGATTTGGTGGAAAGAAGATTTGAGTGGAAAGCAACTTGGAGAAGGCTAGAGATCAAGATTCATATGGTTGGAATGGAATATCTTGGCCTCAACACATGAGTAGGTGGTTCTCTCTCGAGGCTGGTAAGTTGGAAGTGTAGGTTTGTTACGATGGCTCTCTCCACGAATGAAGAGGAGGTGGAGGGGTATATATAGCCTCCACATAAAATCTAACCGTTACACACAATTACCAAACTCGGTGGGACCGAATCATCAAACTCGGTCAGACCGATTTAGTAAACCTAGTGACCGTTAGGGTTTTCGGTGGGACAGACATGCATCTCGGTAGGACAGATTTGATTAGGGTTAGGGCATAACGTAATCTCGGTGAGACCGATTACACAAACTCGATGAGACCGATTTTGGTAATAAGCTAACCAGAGAGTTGGTCAGGTAAACTCGGTGGGACCGATTTGCTCTTTCGGTGAGACCGAAAAGTTACAAAAGGGAAACAGAGAGTTTACATTGTAATCTCGGTGGGACCGATTCGCTCTTTCGGTGAGACCGAAAAGTTACGAAGGGGAAACAGAGAGATTACAATCCCATCTCGGTGACACCGAGATCCCTATCGGTGAAACCGATTTGCCTAGGGTTTGTGGCAGTGGCTATGACATCTGAACTCGGTGGCGCGGATAGAAAGAATCGCTAGGGCCGAGTTTGACTTTGGGTTTAGGTCATTTGTGGATGTGAGAAAGTAGTGGAGGGTTTTGGAGCATATCACTAAGCACATGGAGCAAAAGGCTCATTAAGCAACACCTCATCCCTTCTTGATAGTATTGGCTTTTCCTATAGACTCAATGTGATCTTGGATCACTAAAATGTAAAATGAAGAGTCTTGAGCTTTTGAGCTTGAGCCAATCCTTTGTCCGTAATATTTTGAGGGATCCACTTTCATCATCCATGCCATGCCATTCATTGAGCTTTCCTGAAATATTCATCTTGGAATAGTATTAGCTCAATGAGCTATATGTTGTTATGAATTACCAAAACCACCTAGGGATAGTTGCACTTTGAATCTCCCCTTTTGGTAATTGATGACAACATATAGATCAAAGCTTCGACAAATGATAATAAAATTGAAAAACATCGTCGCTTTGAGAAGTATGTGATAAGCAAGAGCTCCCCTAAATTTGTGCATATCTTAAGATTTGCTTTGGACTGCAAATGCACAAGAAATTAGGCTCATGGGTTACTCTTCCATGTCACATACATCTTGGTGGAGCGCTCAAAATAATAACGATTGAATACATGCACTCGTCACCAAGCACAATGAATGATCATATAAGGACAAATAAGATAATATCATAAAAGGCATAAGTGTAGCTTATGATCAAACACATGATCATCAATGTCTCACGGGTAATGCATAGTATCTCAAGCAATCAAACGCAAAAGAGTTCAACCAAGAAGACAAGAGAGAACTAAAGCAAATCTCTCTCTCTCTCGAAGCCTATGATCTATACATTTTTCTCCCCCTTTGGCAACAAGTTACCAAAAAGTTCCTAGAAAATGCATAGTACTATGTCGTCTCTCAGGCTTGGTCTTCTAGTGGTGGTGTAGACAGGACTCCAAGGATGAACGCATCAATAGACGTGGTAGGAGCTGAAGTAGTTGGAGCTGGAGCTGGTTGAGCTGGAGCTGTAGCTAGAGCTGAAGTAGTGGCTCTGGTGTCTGGAGTTGGTACTACGGTGATCTCGAGCTCTAGGCACTCGGCAAATGCATCGCTTGTCGCCTTGCCCTTCCTCTCCTGCATATCATCTTGTAATCGCTTCCACGGTGACTAAATCTCAGTCCACTTTGACATCAAGATCATAGAATTTTTGTTCCATGATTCTCTCCTGTGCTCTCCTGGTTTTGAGTTAGGTGGCCAACCCCTTCTCAATCCGCAGAGTTGATGCTATTAAGTAACCAAGCTGCTCCTGCTTGTTCTTGAGAAAGTAGTCGATGCCTCTCGCTTGAGTTGGCATCTTTGCAGCTTTCTTTCCTTGCCTTCTCCTTTCTCTCCCGAGCTTGCACCGATGATGGTTCATTCTCGTTCATGACAACTCGATTGTCCTCAAAATCAGGATAGAGAACCATGTGTTCCTTATCCAATAGATACTTTCCTGTGCCCATCTTGAGTTTATCAACTCCACGAATCTATGGGGCATAACCACATCTTCTCTTCGATCTCTTGTTGTCCTCTTGATTGTCTCGACTATGAGGCTCATGACCTTGAATTTCTCGGGCACATCAAAACATGAAGCAAATTGATTGCATGTCCTCTAATCATGTTATGGTCACCTGATTTGGGCAATAGAGTATGCCTTAAGATCCAGTTGATCGTAGGCAGCCCCGACAGCAGTAAAATGGGTGATCCAAACTTGAAGTTCTCAAGTGCATCATCGGGATCTCCTTGTACATGTGTGACATTGTGCTATGATCCATTTTCTTCTTACCATAAATGTCCAGGTCATCCTCACTTTCCTTTGGGGCATTGATCAAACTTGCCCATTCCTCTATGGTAGACCTGATATCTGGTTCCTTCGACATCCACACTATCCCGCCATCCGGATAGAAATGTGTCGTGGAGTAGAATTGCATGATAAGTTCATCGTTCCAGTTTGTGAGCTTACGCCCAAGAAAATCAGCAACTCCACAAGCTTCAAGCTGTCATATACTCTGTGGTAGTGTTCTGCGTTCTCCTTCATGTAGGTCCAGTTGACCCATCTCATATCGCAAACTATGGGCTTCTTATCCAGCAAGACAGTCTCATAAAAGTCCTGCTGCTCCTTGGTGTGGAACTTGTAATCTAAAGCAGTCCTTCTCCTCGTGGCATATGGATCTATATCTCTCCATAGCCTCAACCCATTATCTCTCCTGATCTTCATGTTTTCAGCCACAGGATGAGCATCATTGTGGTCTGGGATCTTCGGTTTGAGCTTCCTTAGGACCTGCCCTTCTTCATCTTCTTCAGCTTCAACCTCTGGCAATGGGGCCTTGTTCTTTTCGGCTGCTGGTATGCTCCTGGTATTCCTCTTGGGTGCATTCTTGGGTTTGGAGGCAGCTTTGGGCTTGGAAGTTGCAGCCCCTGACTTGATTGCATCACCCATCAGCTTTTGTGCCTTGGGTGCAGGCTCTGCAACCTCTTCTTCTTCTTCTTCCATCATGGTAGGCTTCCCTATCACTCTTGCCATGGTCTTCTTGACCCTTTCTTTCCTTTTCTTTCCCTCTGCAGCAACATGCTCTTTGGGTTGAGATTCCAAAGAAGCTTGAGTAGACACTCTAGCTTTGGAAATTGGTTGTCTGCCTGCTGGCCTTTTGATTTTCTAACCAGGCTTCACTGCAGATGAACTGAACTCCCTCTTGAGCACTTTCTTCTTGGAGCTTGCCTCATCCTCAACTGCCACGTAATCCTCATCCTCAGACTCTGATGTCTTCTTCTTTCTTGACCTTGTGGCAGCCTTAGGAAAATTGCTCGGAGTGCTTCGCTCCCCTCATCTCGAGCTGCTTGAGGGACTAGTGCCCTCGCTCAATTGGACTGCTCTTGATTTGTTACGGCTATCACTGCAGTGCGACATCTTTGTCCAACCGATCGCTGACCACGTGAATAGGTATAGATGAGGTAGAGTGGATGAGCATCACAAAATGCAGAGATTTTTTCAAAAGAATGATTCAAAAAACTTGGTTTTAGTTTCCCACTGAAAACATTTCGGATCTACCGATTTTCAAACTCGGTGATACCGAAGCAGTTTTGGAACCTAAACTAGTGAACTTGGTCAGACCGAGTCACAGTTCGGTGGCACCGAGACTGCTAGGGTTTCACAAAGTTCGGAAATCGATCACGCCGATTTGTAATTCTCGGTCAGACCGAGACTTACAAGTGCAATGGCATTAGCCAAATCGGTGGGACCGAGTTTTTCAACTCGGTGGGTCCGAGATGGTTTCGGTGAAAACCTAACCCTAAATTTTTGAATCGCAACTATTCTAAGGATTCATTTGACTGGATAGGAGTGTTTCAATCGTGGCAAGATGCATAATGAACACAATGTGCTGAGAATCGGACGAGGAAAGCACTGTGATCGAGTCCATACCCTAGTTCGGCGGGAACTCGCTACGGCGGCAACGGCGGAGGAGAATTTCGTTGACGGCGGCGGAGACCAGCGACTGGAGGCGGCTGGCGACGAAGTTGACGATCCTTGACCAAGTTGGCAGAGCGAGCTATGCGCGGGCGAGAGGATTCGGAGAAAGTTTTCCAAATTTTGCCCGTGCGATATATATAGCCCGACCCTGTCGGTGTGACCGAGTGGTACAACTCGATGGCACCGAGATGCAAAACTGTGAACAGTTATTGCAACTCGGTGTGACCGAAAAGTACAAATCGGTTGCACCGACATGAAAACCTAGATCGACTTAATAATCTCGGTATGACCAAAATGGAGGAATCGGTCAGACCGAAAATCACAAAGAAGTTTTGGAAGTTTAAGTCTATGACGAATCAGGGACTCCGAGCGCTCCTCACACAGAGTGGTTCGAATCTGACTTGATCAAATTTTGTGGTGTAGCATGAATAGAGTTTGAGACGAGAAAAGCATAGATAGCTAGAGAAGGTTCTTAGGCATTCTTGTCCATCCACTTGGCCAAAGAAAGAAAAGCCAAACAATCAAAACAACAAGTGGATGTCCTCGAATGAGTAAATATGCAACCAACATGCTCACACAATAAAATGACAAATGAAATATGTGACAAAGCATGCACAACCAATTCTAGCATCTATCAAACAATTGGCGATGACTAGGTCATCTATATATGAGTATATTGACTTAGGAGTCAAAAGAGAACATTTGATCATAGGTCATACTCATCGTTTAAGCTCAAGTGGGGTTACCACTTTTACATAAAGCATTTATGTGTTCACATCATTTGAGTTGCTTTGACTCAATTCTTAGAGTTAAGCTCCCCCTAGATGTGAGATCCCCCCTTAGAGGGATAAACTAACCTTGGGTTTTGTCGATGATGACTTCATGTAGGTGTTGAAGATGTGGATGCTCAATGTTGATGTAGATCGTTTGGAGCAATCCTTTGGAGTGAGTTGGACTTTCAATACCTACATGGGTTAGTCCCACAAGGAACAAACAAGAATATCCATAGACATAGAGTGATGCACACACAAAATGATGCCCATGAAAACATTAGGTTGCCTTGTCCCTTGCCTTACCAACATGAGGGTTTGTGACTACTTGAACTAGTGCAAGATATGGAAGTTGATTGCACTTGTCCTTGACATAATGATATGAGTGAAAAATGTTGGCGGAGTCACCCTCAAGAACTCTCTAGTTCTTCTTCTTCGGGATCCACATCAACTTGATGGGAATCCTTGGTGTAGTAGTTATACTTGATGAAGTAGAACTTGACGTAGTCTTGGGAATCCACTTGACCAAGGCCTTAGGTGCTTCTTCAAATGCATCAATCTCCTCTTGAAGCTTGTCATTGCCTTCGTTCTTGTGGTCTTGTGGTGGAAGATCATCTTGAGCTTGTGTTCCCTTGAAGGAAGTAGGATCGTACTTCTCTTGTTGAGGAACAAACTTCGTCTTGGGGTATTGATCTTCTTCCCACTCAACTCCATTGGCATTGAACTTTCGTTCAAAACCAACACCTTGATTCTTCCGGTGCCTTCCTTGCTTGCGTACAATTTCCTCAAATTGCTCACTCCCGGCAAGACTCTTGTATACACCTTTCTCTATAATTCCCTTCAATAAGTTGTTTTCTTGCTCAAGTGTAACTTGGCTAAGAGGATCATTAGTGGAATCAAGAGAACTACTAGAACCAACAATATTGGATTTTGCATTGTTATTGTTACTACTAGAAGAAGAATCTTTCTTGTTCTTGTTACTAGACTTAACTTGAGGCATGTAAGTAGATAAGAGTAAATGCTTGGCAATGTAAGAAGAACTTTTCTTACGAAGATCATCATTGATTGCCTTTAAGAACTCATGCTCTTGCTCAAGATTGAGCTTTTCGAAGCGTAACTTCTCATGAGCCCTTAAAAGTTCTCGATGATCTTCAAAGATAGTTTCATGAGCTAACTTAAGAGTGTTTAGTTCTTTAGTTAGATGCTCAATTTTCTCCTTATCATTGTCATTCATTTCAACTTGATTAGCATGATTAATTGACGTTTCATCATAGTATTCATCACTAGAGTTGTCAACAAGTAAATCATCATCACCTAGCAAGTCATCTTCATCAACATCAAAATCAACATACTCGGGGTGTGTTAGCTTAGGACCTTTGGCCATGAAGCATCTACCAATTCCTTCATTTGGTGATTCAAATATGCCATAGGAGTTGGTTGACACAAGTGCTAGACCGGCAACACCTTCATCTTGAGTGTATTCGGAGTCGGAGTGATAGCTTCTCTCGGAGTGATGGTCAGAGTCGGAGCCGGGTACCCATTCACCAACATGAGCTTGATGTCTTTGTTTTGTGTAGCTCTTTGATGACTTGTCCTTACTTTCTGAATCCTTGCTTCTCCGTGAGGGTCTTCGTTCATAACGATCATCTCTACTCCTTCTCTCTCTTGGTGGTGATTCTTCTCTTCTACTTCTTCTCTTGGGAGAATCTTCTCTTCTTTTGTAGGGTGCCGTACACTCATTGGAATAGTGTCCGGTCTCCCACAATTGTAGCAATTGCGCTCTCGACTAGAAGATCATTTGTCATTGTAGGACCTTGACTTAGAGCTTCTTTCTTTGCTTCTACTCTTGTAGAATTTGTTGAAGTTCTTCACCATTAAGCTCAATTCTTCATTGAAGGTTTGTTTCTCACTTGATGATGTGGGGGCTTCACATGAGGCTTTGTAAGCACCACTCGACTTGTTGTGAAGTTCCTCCTTATCCTTGAGTGACATCTCATGAGCAACAATTCTTCCAATGACTTCCATAGGCTTGAGATCTTTGTAATTGGGCATCATTTCGATCAATGCGCACACGGTATCATATTTTCCATCCAATGCTCTTAGGATCTTCTTGATGATGAATCTATCGGTCATCTCTTCACTTCCTAAGTCGGCAATCTCATTTGTGATAAGAGCAAGCCTAGAGTACATTTCAGCGACACCTTCACCATCCTTCATTTTGAACTTGTCAAGATGACTTTGGAGCACATCTAACTTGTATTCCTTGACGGAGTCGGTACCTTCGTGCATATCAATCAAAGTATCCCAAATTTCCTTTGCATTCTCAAGACGGCTGATTTTGTTGAATTCCTCGGGGCACAATCCATTGAAGAGGATATCACAAGCTTGAGCGTTGTATTGCAACATCTTCAACTCATCCGCACTAGCTTCACGATTCGGTTCTCTCCCATCAAAGAATTCACTTGCAAGCCAATACACACAATAGCCCAAACGGCGGGGTTATGTCCGAGAATATGCATTTTCATCTTATGCTTCCAACTAGCAAAATTAGTGCCATCAAAGTAAGGACCTCTACGGTGATAATTTCCCTCGCTAGACGCCATACTCTCCTAGGTTGTGAAACCAAGGCTATGACCACCAAAAGATATGGAAATCAAAGCAAATGGAGACCAAAGCTCTGATACCACTTGTAGGACCTTGAAGTATGTCTAAGGGGGGTGATTAGACTACTTGACCAATAAAAACTTAACCTTTTCCCAATTTTAGACGTTGGCAGATTTTAGCTATTTTAGAACAAGTCAAGCAATCTTCACACAATTCAAGCAAGCATGCAAAGAGTATATAGGCAGCGGAAAATAAAGCATGCAACTTGCAAGAATGTAAAGGGAAGGGGTTGGAGGATTCAAACGGAATTGGAGACATGGATGTTTTTGTCGTGGTTCCGATAGGTGGTGCTATCGTACTTCCACGTTGGTGGAGACTTCAACCCACGTAGGGTAACGGTTGCACGAGTCCACGGAGGGCTCCACCCACGAAGGGTCCACGAAGAAGCAACCTTGTCTATCCCACCATGGCCGTCGCCCACGAAGGACTTGCCTCACTAGCGGTAGATCTTCACGAAGTAGGCGATCTCCTTGCCCTTACAAACTCCTTGGTTTAACTCCACAATCTTGGCGGAGGCTCCCAAGTGACACCTAGTCAATCTAGGAGACACCACTCTCCAAGAAGTAACAAATGGTGTGTTGATGATGAACTCCTTGCTCTTGTGCTTCAAATGATAGTCTCCCCAACACTCAACTCTCCCACAGGATTGGATTTGGTGGAAAGAAGATTTGAGTGGAAAGCAACTTGGAGAAGGCTAGAGATCAAGATTCATATGGTTGGAATGGAATATCTTGGCCTCAACACATGAGTTGGCGGTTCTCTCTCAGAACTGGTAAGTTGGAAGTGTAGGTTTGTTCTGATGTCTCTCTCTACGAATGAAGAGGAGGTGGAGGGGTATATATAGACTCCACACAAAATCTATGATTACACACAATTTACCAAACTCGGTGGGACCGAATCATCAAACTCGGTCAGACTGATATAGTAAACCTAGTGACCGTTAGGGTTTCGGTGGGACTGACATGCATCTCGGTAGGACCGATTTGGTTAGGGTTAGGGCATAACGTAATCTCGGTGAGACCGATTACACAAACTCGGTGAGACCGATTACACAAACTCGGTGAGACCGATTTTGGTAATAAGCTAACCAGAGAGTTGGTCAGGTAAACTCGGTGGGACTGATTTGCTCTTTCGGTGAGATCGAAAAGTTACAAAAGGGAAACAGAGAGTTTACATTGTAATCTCGGTGGGACCGATTCGCTCTTTTGGTGAGACCGAAAAGTTACGAAGGGGAAACAGAGAGATTACAATCCCATCTCGGTGACACCGAGATCCCTATCGGTGAAACCGATTTGCCTAGGGTTTGTGGCAGTGGCTATGACATCTGAACTCGGTGGCGCCGGATAGAAAGAATCGGTAGGGCCGAGTTTGACTTTGGGTTTAGGTCATTTGTGGATGTGAGAAAGTAGTAGAGGGTTTTGGAGCATATCACTAAGCACATGGAGCAAAAGGCTCATTAAGCAACACCTCATCCCTTCTTGATAGTATTGGCTTTTCCTATAGACTCAATGTGATCTTGGATCACTAACATGTAAAATGAAGAGTCTTGAGCTTTTGAGCTTGAGCCAATCCTTTGTCCTTAGTATTTTGAGGGATCCACTTTCATCATCCATGCCATGCCATTCATTGAGCTTTCCTGAAATATTCATCTTGGAATAGTATTAGCTCAATGAGCTATATGTTGTTATGAATTACCAAAACCACCTAGGGATAGTTGCACTTTCAGAGAGGCAGGAGGCCGACGCTGGCGTGGGAACGGTGCCTGAGTGCGTGCTTGATGTGTGTGTTCCATCAGCCCCGGGTGCTGCGTGGTTGGTGGCGGCAAGACTGCCGTGCGTACCTGCCGTAGTGGATGGAGTAAATTGCACAAAACCACCACTTTGAAGGCTAGGTTTGCAGAAAACACTACAATACATTTTCTTTTTGTAAAAAACACCGTGTCTACCGTAATCTTTTTGCAAATAACACTGATCGGCGGATTTGCCTCCGTTAAGTGTGTTTATGACAGATGGGGCCCGTTAGTCAGGATGACGTGGCACAAATTTCTCACACCGTTAAATTGAATCATTTTGCTGGACATGGGACCCGCTTGTCAGTGTAACACTCTCTATTGAGCATTTCATCGAGCAGTTTGCGTGCAGCACACATGCCATTCTCGTTGCACCCACTGCACTGGACGTCTCCTTCCGCTCGCCGTCGAGGTGCACCTTGCGGCTGCCGTTGCAGTCCCTGCACATGACAAACCCCACGTCGGCGCAACCCGCGAGTCCGCGACTGCCCCTGGAGCAGGGCCTTGAGCTTCCCCTCCTCCATCCTCGTCACCTCGGCCGCGCCGCCGATGTGCGTGCCCCGAACAGCTGCAGCTCCTCCCGGTAGTGGATTTGTCCCACTTGATGGCCGTCAAGCGGCTAGGGCACGTCGGGCGTCGCCATTGCCGTGCGTGCACACCATCGACGGAGCCGAGTAGGGGCTTCCCTGCTCAATGATGCGCTGGCCTATGCCTCGGCCGGGAGCGGGGCAGGTTGTGGCGTCTGGTGCGGTGCGCGCGAGCAACCCGGCGGCAAAGGCGGAGGTGCGCTAAGCGGCAACAGCGAGAACGCAGTGCGTCGGCGGCAGCAGGTTCAACTCTGGTGGTGTTGCATGTGCGGTATTTGGAGCTTGCAGTCGCGGTCGGCGAGCCCATCTGCTAGCCCCACTCCCATCAGCACCCTTGCGCAGCCTACCCTCTCCAGCACCGACGCGGGTGGAGAGCGTCCGCCAAGCACCGAAGGCGACCGCGACCACGCCGGAGCAGCAGCCGGACAGGGACCGATCTCGCCGGATCCGGTGTCAGGTGGAGCAGGTGAGGTGGGTATGGCCGGATCCAGCATGCGGCACGACGGTGGCGGCGGGAGCGCCGGAGAAGCGGTGGCGGCGCTGGGATTTTGAGGGATTCTCTTTATGCGGCGGAGAGGAAGATAACACTTCGCATGAATCATTTTTTTTAATTTTTCTTCCAATGACAGGTGGACCCCATACAACCACACATGCTGACAACGTTAGCCAACCTCACCGTTACATGTGAGATGTTAAATGGTGCCACGTCATCCTGACTAGCGGGGCCCATCTGTCATAAATACACTCAATGGAGGCAAATCCGCCGAGTGTTATTTGCAAAAAGATTACGGTAGACACGGTGTTTTTGACAAAAAAATGTATTGTAGTGTTTTCTGCAAACCTAGCCTTCAAAGTGGTGGTTTTGTGCAATTTACTCTAGTGGATGCGTGGCTGCCGGCGGAGGGTTTCACGGCGCTGCTAAACTTGCTGGCTGCTGCTGCTGGTGTGTGGCTACCGGCGGAGAGTTTCAGGGCGCTTTGATTTGTTGCGTGGAGAGAGAGAGAACAGATCATGGAGAGACATGGTTCGATGCTGGGCTGGTGAAGCTGCTACTTCTACTGTTTGTGTTTATTACTGCAAATTTGGTAACAGAGGCTGCTACTACTACTGCTAGTTTGTGCTGATTACTTCAAATTTGGTAACGGAGGCTGCTACTACTACTGCTAGTGGACGATTTATGATATTGCTAATTGCTGCAAATTTACATTGAAAACAGAGAGCTAGCTAGCTTGCTAGTCTGTGCAGCTGCTATTGCTAGTTATTTGTGTTTAAGCTCAATATACCCTTGCTTTTGTTTCAGATTTTGGTAATGGAAGATCAAAGTTATTTTGATCTTTGGCAAAGTGATGCCGGATTGAATGATTTGCACTGGACCGAAGAACAACATGTCAATCTTGAAGGGCATGTAGAACAACAAACTGATCTCAAATAGCCGTTGAAAAACTAGCTGTTGGTAGTTATGAAATATGCTTAAAATATAGAATAAGGGAGATGTTTAGGGGAACTGCTAGAGTTGAGCAATTTTTAGGGGAGAATCCTTTTAAGGGAATCCCCTATTTTAAGATATAAGGGAGAAATTTTAGGGGAACTGCTGGACTTGCTTTAAGTTGCTATCTTGAGGCGCATCCATGAGTTCAATGTGCCATTCGAAGAAGGTTGCTCTTGGGTACAGTAGTTTAGTTTAGTCACAACGTCCATTTGGCAGTGTGGCAATTGGAGTTTGTGACCTCCCCTGCGCTCGAACCATGTGCTTCGCGTATAAGCCTACCCGTCTAGGTTAGGTGATCACGCCGGCCTAACATTGCTTCCCTCTTTGGGTAGTAGCTTTGAAGGCTCTTTTTTTTATATCTTGTTCACACTTCTCTCGGAGCTGGACACATACAGCATTGTGGTCGACATGTGTCCAACCAAGACGACAACGTCGAGTGGTGGTTCGGCAACGCCGAGGTTGTGTTAGTTGCCTTACTAACACGTCTGCTCATTGGGTTTGCACGTGATATAATACCGTACGCACCTTGTATATTTTTCAATGTTGCTCGCCTATGAAAATGAAGATGTCTAGCCAGTGAGCATGTGTGCCTGCCTGTTTGGCACACATCGATGTGATCGTTGCACAAATGGCTATGGTAAGGTCTTTGTTAGTGGTCAGTTGTGGAGAACTCATAGATGTTATCTCTAGGGCAGGGGCGGAGCCAGGATTTGGGCATAAGGGGGGCGAAGATGACGATTTTCATACATTTTTTTAGTTCAATGACCATACAAGAGCATCACGAGATAATATATATTTTGCACTTAGAAAACATGTAGATTTCTACTAGTTTGGATGTAGCACTAACACACAAAAAAACGTATGTAACAAATTCAGAATCTCATATCGTGTACTTTGGATTCTAGTTTGTTGTGCAATTCCTGTTTGCGCTAAGTATTTGATTGGCAGTTTGTATATAAACGAAATATATGATATTGGGGGCTATTATGTATATATAGACTATATATGTATTTTTTTAATTTTCTAATATGTATAATTTATAACCAACCAGACAAACGGTATCTAGCGTCTAGCAGTTTCATACAGATCTAGTAATGGTAATAACATATGATATCCAAGACATGAAATCGCAATATGATTACCTTAGATCCGGCGCGAGTTGTACAGTGTTGTTCTGATTGTGAAATCTGAAGCGCTTGACACAGGGTATCATGAAATTGGCGCATAGACAGGCCGCAGGCGACTCCCATCACCGCCAGACGTTGGTGATGCCCTAGCATACGCGGGTGACAGATGACGAATGCACGCATTGCCGCCGGGCGCTGGCGACGCCCTAGCTCACAGGGGGGGGGGGCAATCAACGAACACAGGGATCGCCGCCAGACGCTGGCGATGCCCTAGCGCACGGGGCAACTAATCCATCATCATCAAGTAGTGCAGGTGCATTTGGTCCAGAATACAACAATTACATATCCATCTAATGGGCCGACGTGGGTTGCTTCCTAGGCTTGGGCCTTTTCCCAACTTGCCGCTTGTCTACTTTATACCAAATATATAATTTTGCTAAAAAAACCAAATATATAATTACTTTGATGATGTGGTACTAATTATCGCAAGTTAACAAAAGTTCTACAACCAGCCACCCCAGAAAATCGATAGGGGTGGCCGAGCGATGGCGGGGGTCATGCCCCTGCTCCCCCCCCCCCCCCGCCCCCACTGTGACTGTCGACGTCACCCTCGCGATGAGAGGCAGGGTGGGCACCAGCCAAACCCATCTGCTTCTCCGGCAGCCACTTCTCCTTGGCAGTGGGCTTGGGTATCTATGATGTGCAGTACTCCACCACCGCGGTACTCGTAGCTAGCTAGCAGCAAAGCGTACGCGACGCCTGCAAGCACAACACTCACGTCGTGGGCCACCATAACCGACAAAGCCAGAGTCGAACTGCCAACAGAAATCATTGTTTGACCCTTTTTCATAACTTAAGCATGATCTGACCCTGTTCCGCGCTTTTTTGCGATTTAACATTTTTCCTGCCGCCGTATTCCCTGACGGTAGGGTAGTGCAGTGGATAAGTTTGGGGGGAGGGGCA